>NW_020871094.1:167878-180378 GCF_003789085.1 Penaeus vannamei
GTGTTGGAATTTCCACTTATGTAATTCTTATTATACCTATCAGTAATATTATTGTTTTCTTCTTATTAACCTTAATTCTTACCAATTCTTATTATCATTAATATCATCAATTATTACTATGATAATGATATATTATTACTTTTATTACTATTCAATTACTATTATCATTATTATCTTTACTATCGTTATTGTTCTTATTTCGTCTATTATTATTATTATTATTAATTATTATTATTATTATTATTTTATTATATTATTATTATTATTACTATTGTTATTAACATCATCATCATCATCATCATCATCATCATCCATCATCATCATCTCATCATCATCATCATCATCATCATCATCACTATCATATCATCATCATCATCGTCATCATCATCATCATCATCATTCATCATCAGCAGCAACCCATATCACCATCATTATTATAATATCTAACATTCCCATTGCCATTGTTGCTGTGAATGTTATAATGCCAAAATTAGTGGTAAAAGCAGCAATAATAAGAATGATACTGATAAATAATAATGATAAATAAACACGAATGCTGCTGATGATACTGATTGTAATAATGGACAATACATGTTTATAAGGGTAGAAAATAACAATAATAGTATCAGCAGGAATAATGCTGCGAAATAATAGCAATAATATAATGAAAATGCTGAAAATAATAATAATAATGATAAAATAAGGCTGATACTAGTAATAGTGATAATGGTAATATAATGGTACAATAATAGTAATAATGATAATAATAGGTAATAATAATAATAATAAAATAATGATAATAATAATTATAATATGAAGAAATATTAATGATAATGATAATGATAACAATAACAATAATCAGCATCATAATGATAATGATAATAATGATAATGATAATAATAATGATAATGATAAATGATAATGATGATGATGAAAATGATGATAACGATGATGATAATAGCAACAATAGCAATTACAACAGAAACAATAATAATAACAGCATACGCGTTAACGAATTTCTCAGACAAAACAATCCTAACAAAATCACCCCCCCCCCAAAAAAAAAACCAAAAAAAAAAAAAAAAAAACAACGACAACAACAAAAACAACAACAACACAACAACAACAACGACCAAATCTCGGCATTTCTTTTCTCTCTCTGGAAGAAGTTATAGCCCAACCTCCTCGTTTGCTGTAAATACAAACATCGCTATTAAGATGTGTTTGATATTCATGACTGTTTATAGTACTTTGAGATCCAATAGGCGAGAGATGGCGTGACTCGGAAGCATAAGATGGCCTGTGAGGATGAGCAAGGAAAGATAAAAGAAGTGGAGATAGATAATGGACGATAGAGAGAGGTTTGATAAAATGGGGAGTGGGGGAAGGAGAGAGAGAAGTAGAGAGATAATATAGAGAGGTTTATATGGGGAGTGGGGAAGGAGAGACGAGTAGAGATAGATAAGGACGATAGAGAGAGGTTGATAAAATGGGGAGTGGGGGAAGGAGAGAGAGAAGTGGATAGATATAATGGACGATAGAGAGAGGTTTGATAAAATGGGGGGTACGGGGAGGAAAGATAAAAGAAGTGGAGATAGATAATGGACGATAGAGAGGTTTGGTAAAATGGGGAGTGGGGGAAGGAGAGAGAGAAAAGAAGTGGAGATAGATAATGGACGATAGAGAGGTTTGATAAATGGGGAGTGGGGGAAGGAGAGAGAGAGAAGTGGAGATAGATAATGGACGATAGAGAGGTTTGATAAAATGGGGGATGGGGAAGGAAGAGATAAGTGGAGATAGATAATGGACGATAGAGAGAGGTTGATAAATGGGGTGAGGGGAAGGCAAGAGAGAAGTGGAGATAGATAATGGACGATAGAGAGAGGTTTGATAAAATGGGGATGGGGGAAGGAGAGAGAGAGAAGAAGTGGAGATAGATAATGGACGATAGAGAGGTTTGATAAAATGGGGGGTGGGGGAAGGAGAGAGAGAAGTGGAGATAGATAATGGACGATAGAGAGAGGTTTGATAAAATGGGGGATAGGGGAAGGAGAGAGAGAGAAGAAGTGGAGATAGATAATGGACGATAGAGAGAGGTTTGATAAAATGGGGGGTACGGGGAGGAAAGATAAAAGAAGTGGAGATAGATAATGGACGATAGAGAGGTTTGATAAAATGGGGGATTGGGGGAAGGAGAGAGAGAAGTGGAGATATATAATGGACGATAGAGAGAGGTTTTGATAAAATGGGGGATAGGAAGGAGAGAGAGATAAGAAGTGGAGATAAGAAATGGCGATAGAGAGGTTTGATAAAATGGGGAGTGGGGGAAGGCAAGAGAGAAGTGGAGATAGATAATGGACGATAGAGAGGTTTTTGATAAAATGGGGGATAGGGGAAGGAGAGAGAGAGAAGAAGTGGAGATAGATAATGGACGATAGAGAGGTTTGATTAAATGGGGAGTGGGGGAAAGAAAGAGAAAAGTAGAGATAGATAATGGAAGATAACGAGGTTTCGTAAAAAGGGGAGTGGGGGAAGGAAAGATAAAAGAAGTAGAGATAGATAATGGACGATAGAGAGAGGTCTGAAAGTAGGGGGTGGGTGAGGAGAGAGAGAAGTGGAGATAGATAATGGACGATAGAGAGGTTTGATAAAATGGGGGATAGGGGAGGAGAGGAGAGAAGAGTGGAGATAGATAATGGAACGATAGAGAGTTTTGATAAAATGGGGAGTGGGGGAAGGAGAGAGAGAAGTAGAGATAGATAATGGACGATAGAGAGGTTTGATAAAATGGGGATAGGGGAAGGAGAGAGAGAGAAGAGTGGATGATAGATAATGGACGATAGAGAGGTTGATTAAATGGGGAGTGGGGGAAAGAAGAGAAAAGTAGAGATAGATAACGGAAGATAACGAGGTTTCGTAAAAAGGGGAGTGGGGGAAGGAAAGATAAAAGAAGTAGAGATAGATAATGGACGATAGCGAGGATTGATAAAATGGGGGATGGGAGAAGGAAAGAGATAAGAAATAGAGATAGATAATGGACGATAGAGAAGTTTGATAAAACGGGGGAATGGGGAGAATAGATAATAATGAAATAGGAGTAAATAAAAGGTATGTGAGAGAGAGATGGATGGAAGTAGAGTTTGAAGAGGAAAAGGAGAAGAGAAGAAGCAAAAAGTAAACGAGAATGAGGATAAGAAGGTACGATGGAATGGAGAAGAAGAAGAAGAAGATGGGAGTTGAAAAGAAGGAAAAGACCGAGAAAAGAGGTAGGAGATAACAAAAGAATGAGGAAGAAGGTAGAAGGAAAGACGAAAAGGAGGTAGAAGAAAAAAAAAGAATGAGGAAGAAAGAGGTAGAAGGAAAGAAATTAAGGAGGTAGAAAAAATAGGAGGAAGGAGGTAGAAGGAAACAACAGAATGAGGAAGGAGGTAAAAGAAAAATATAGGGAATTATATGAAAAATGAGGATCCAAGAAGATGGCGTTCCAGGAAGGGAAGGAGGAAGTAGAGGTAAATAAAGGAACGGTAGAATATGATAAAATAGGAACAAACTAGGAAATGGGTTTTGAAAGAAAGAGAAGACCGAAGAACGAAGTTGAAGTAGAGATATTAGAATGATAAATAAGCAATGTTTCTTTTATAGGAGAGAGAGAGAGACAGACAGACAGACAGACAGACAGACAGACAGAGAGAAAAGAGAAAGAGAGAGAGAGAGACAGACAGAGAGAGAGATGAGAGAGAGAGAGAGAGAGAGAGAGAGAGAGAGAGAGAGAAGAGAGAGGAGAAGAGAGAGAGAGAGAGAGAGAGAGAGAGAGAGAGAGAGAGAGAGAGAGAGAGAGAGAGAGAGAGAGAGAGAGAGAGAAACAGGAGGAAAGAAAAAGTAAATCAACAGAATTGAGATACAAGAATCCGCATGCTAGAAAATTGGGACGGAAGAAGGTAAGGGTAGAAGCATCCCGAAGGCATACATGACACGCAAAGAGAATCCCTCTCATGCCGGGGATATGAATAAATAGAAGACGGGCAAAAAACTAGGATTTAAGGGCCGGAAGGAGAAGACAGAATAATGAATGAAACAGAAGTGGAAGATGGAAATAAATGATGAAACAAGAGAAAGTGGAAGGAAATATTCTTAAAAAGGTGCAAGCAAAAAAGCAGATAAGAAAAATAACAAACTGAAATGAACGAAAACAACCAACAAGGAAGGCTTTGAGGAAGATAACGAGAAAAAAAGAAATCTTTTTTTGTCTATATTTTTACATATGGAGACGCATGTAAACGTATAGCCATAAACAAACCTACCGATGTCGATAATGAGGTGAAGAAGACCAAAAAATGAAAATAAGAGAAGCCGTGTTGAAACAAAACAGATCCAGAAAACAAGAACGATATAAGATGTTGAATAGGTCTGAGGTAAACAAGTAACATTGTTCATTGAATATATCAACAGATTCTTCAGGTTCATAACAGACCTGGTTTGGAAGAGAGATAGCAGAGAGGATACACGAGGTATAAGTCTTTGGAGCACAGCAGGGAGATTTAGACGAAAATAATAATGAAAAGAGAAAAGCAAGAGTCTCGACGATGCTCCTCTATATGTCAGATGCAAAACGCGGAAGTGGTAGAAGTGAACAGCCAATAGTATCAACTCGAAAAGAAAGCAATTACGTGTAAGATTATATAGCATAATCCAAATCTATCGTCAGCATCTCTCTCTCATAACAAAATAAAGATAAAAAAAAACAAATAGATGAATAGTATCTCCTCATCTCACCATAATAATCGATGTATATAGTGAAACAAAACATAATTTTGCCGGTGCAACTTCTAATCATTCGCTACTCAATCCATAATAATTGCCATTGAACTTATACACTATCACTCATCTCATTCATGCACCCTTCCACACCAGCGCGTTTTCTCTCCTCCTCCCTTTCCTTTCATTTTTCATTTTTTTCTACACTACGTAGTCAGTATACAGATGAACTAACATCAAAAGAGAAAAACGTAAACAAACATAATTAACGCCTCGCAACTATCACTTGCATTATCATCAATAATACCTACCTCCTGAATCTAACACTATCACCATGTCCTTTCTCTTCTCTCTCCTACCAATCTCCTCTCTCTCGTCTCATCCTTTCTCACTTCTTTTCTCCTCCCCCGCTCTTCCTTCATTTTCTTTCTTTTTTTTTTTTCACTCGTGTCTACGCTGTCTACGATGGAAATAACCAAATAGAGAAAACAAACATAATTATGCACAACTAATCATGCATATTATATATAATCCCCTCCACACTTAGTTTTTCTCCTCCCTTTCCTTTCATTTCCATTTTTTTTCTAACTCGTGTCAGTGTCACATCCGTCGTGCGCCAAGAGGCAAGCGCAGGAACTCATCAGCTCGCGCCTTTAAGCCCTTCAGAGGTCCTGCGCCTCAACGACCTCGCTCTTATTCAGCGCTTCCCTGTGATAACTCCATTCGCCTTCGCTCCAGCGGCTTCTTTTAAGAGAAACTGCAATGGCTTAAAAAAAATTGTTAAATTACGTACGATTTGGATATTTGGTTGATTTCGTTAAAGTGGTTGTTTATTATATTTATATTATATATTTTTTTTTTTTTATTATTATTTTTTCTTCTGTTGTTTTCGATTTTCTGTCCGATTCCTTTCCCTTGAAATATGAAATTGCCATGGCTTAAAAAAAAAAAAAAAAAAAAAAAACCTTAAATTACGAACGATTTGGATATTTGGTTGATTTCGTTAAATGGTTGATCTTTATTTTATTATTATTATTATTTTATTTAATGCTGTTGTTTTCGATTTTCTGTCCGATTCCTTTGTATATCAAACTTTGATATACGATTTGATATCTTGATTTCGTTATAGTGGCTGATTTTTTTTTTTCTTTTTTTTCCTTAATGCTGTTGTTTTCAATTTTGTCCGATCTGTTACCGGGGGCTTCTCTGGCTAATATTCCTCTATATATCAACTTTTCCCTTGAAGTACTTAATTCCAACATAACCAAGGCTCTTCCATCATAATTAATCTCAATCGAACTCAACTCTTAATTCATAAACCACTATCTTGGTACCCCTTATAAGGAAATCTAAACGAATATTCATCTTCCCTTCAATAACTTGAGAGGAGGAGGAAGGAGGAGGAGGGGGAGGGGAGGGGGTAATTGATCAGCTTCCGACCTCTCCCAATAACCTCCGCCTTCCCCATTTCGTTCAGCCTCCGCCCCCCCCCCCGTTCCGCTCCTCCCCCGCCGGGCCGTCGCTCCCGCTCCGTCCTCTCTCCCCTCTTGCAACCTTTCCTCTCTCTCCTCCTCCTCTCCCTCTCTCCTCTTCTCTCTCTCTCCCCCTCTCTCCCTCTCTCTCTCTCTCCTCTCTCTCCTCTCCTCCTCCTCTCTCCTCCCTCCCTCTCTCCCTCTTTCTCTCCCTCTCTCCCTCTCTCCCCTCATCTCCTCTCCCCTCTCTCCTCTCTGCCCTCTCTCCCTCTCTCCTCCTCCTTCTCCCTCCTCTCTCCCCCCGGATTCTCCTTCCCTCTCCTCCCTCTCTCTCGCTCCCCTCTCCTCTCTCCTCCCTTCTTCTCCTCTGCTCCTCTATCCTCTCTCACCTCTCTTCTCTCCTCCCTCCTCCCCTCTCCTTCTTCTCTCCTCTCCCACTCCTCTCTCTCTACCCCCGTCTCGTCTCCTTCTCTCCCCCTCTCCTTTTTTCCCGTCTCCCCTCACCTCCTCTCTCCTCTCCCATCTCCTCCCTCTCCTCTCTTATCCCTTCGTCCCCTTCCCCTCTCTACTCCCCTCTCCCTCTCCTCCTCTCTCTCCCCATCTTCTCTCATCCTCTCATCCCCTCTCTCACTCTCTCCCTCTCTCTCCCTCTCCCTCTCCCTCTTGTTCCCTTCCCCTCTCCTCTCCCCCCTCTCCCCCTCCTCCTCCTTCTCTCCCTCTCCTCCTCTCTCTCCCTCTTTCTCTCTCCTCTCTCCCTCTCTGCCTCTCTCCTCTCTCCCCTCGTCTCCTCTCTCCCCTCGCCCCTCTCTCCCCTCTTCCCCTCTCTCCTCTTCTCCTCTCCTCTCCTCTCTCCCTCTCCCCTCTCGGCCTCACCGCTTACCTCGCCAACCTCTCCTCTAAAAACCTCTTCTCCGTGTTCTCTCAACCACGTTCACGGCTCGCAATAACGGCCTTGACCAAGAGCTCTCGCCCCGTTTGCCTCTTCCTCTTTCTCTCTCCCCTTTCTCCCCCATTTTTGGGAATTTTTCGTTCCTCTTTTCCTTTGCTTCTTCTTTCTTTTTGCTTCTCCTACCTCTCCTTTCTCTCCATTTTTTTCTCTCTTTTCCCTTTGCCTCCTCTTCTTTCTTGTCCTTCTCCCTCTCCTTTCTCTCATTTTTTATTTTTTGTTCTCTCTTTTCCCTTGCCTCCTTTTCTTTCTTGCCTTTCCTTACTCTCCTTTCTCATTATCTTTATTTTTTTTATTTTCATCCCTCTTTTCTTCCCTTCTCCTTCTTTCTTATCCTTCCTCGTCTCCTTTCTCCTCATTTTTTTATTCCTCTTTTCTCTCCCCTCCTCATTTTCTTTTTTTCTTTTCATTCCACTTTTTCTCTCCCCTCCTCTTCTTTCTTGCCCTTTCTCCCTCTTCGTTTTCCCCATGTTTAGTATTTTTATCCCACTTTCCCTTTCCTTATCTTCTTCATTGCCTTTCCTCCCTCTTCTATACCGCGATCAAGACCTTTACGCCTGTGCTCCTCTTGATCTCTCCCTTCTCTTATTCTCTCCATCTTTCCTCTTCCACCCTTTCTATCCCACTCCCCCCACCCCTCTCTCTCCTTCCAACCTTCCTTCGTCCTTTTTTTCCACCGATATCTCCCCTCTTCCCCTCAAATTCCCCTCCCTCCTCCCTTCCCTTCCCTCCCTCAATTCCACCCCTACCCCTCTCTCTCCTTACAACCTTCCCTCATCCTTTTCCACCGAAATCTCCCTCCCCCTCCTTCCCTCCCTCCCTCCCTTCCTTCACCCCCCCTCCCTTCCCCTTTCCCCCTCCGCCCATCCTTCCGAGCGTGTGATCACCCTCCCCTCCCTCCTCCCTCCCTCCCTCCTCCCCCCCTACAATAAAGCCAAGCTCATTTTTTCGCACATGGATGGTTTCTGGTGTGGCCGGGTATTGTTAAAATCTTGAACCTCATCAGAATAGCTCCCCCGGGGGGCTCGGCCGCGATATGCGATTGGATCCCCGGATGCAGAAGACGCCCGTGTCGGGATCTGATTTTTTTTTTTTTTTTTTTTTTTTTTTTTTTTTTTTTTTTTTACTCTTCTCTGTCTCTTTTTTCTGTTTCTCTTTTTTCTGGATTTGTTTTTCTTTTCTTTCTGTTGCTGGGCGTTGAGGGAAATTAGGCTTAGTGTCAAAATTATTTATTATCTATTATCATTTTTTTTTTACTTAATATTATTTATTTATATTTTATTAATATATATATTTTTTTTTTGTGTTGATTTGTTAATATTTTTTCGACGGACATTATGCCATGACGCTTTTTTTTCTTTCTTTCTTTTTTTCTTTACATTGAGGGAAAAAAATAAGTATGGCGTCAAGATTATTTACTTCGAAGCTTCTATCCAATTTATTTTATTTTATTTTTGCTCCGATGGTCTTTCCAATCCCGAGGCCCAAGCTGAAATAAGGTCATTGGAGGTCGGGTGAAAAGAGAAAAGAAATATTTGATTAAATAAGTAGAAAAGAGAGAAATGCGGACTACTAAAAATAAAAAAAAGACAAAAAAATTGAAAACCGTCATTAAACCTCTAGGCGTATGATCACGCGGTCCTAATCTTCCGATAATGACCTAACTGCTATGTCAGTGAATTAACTGATTACGCCTATTTCAGGAGATCGACCATTTTTTTTTTTTTCGTCTTGAATAATTCTGTCCCGATAAAAGTCTCGCGGCCACAATTTATCCGACTTTGTCATTGGTGATTGCGGTGGAAAGGGATAACATTATTTTTATGAGGGTATCTCGATAAGGCCGACTGGTAAAGAGTTCGCGTTATTTATTATTACTTGAGCACCCTGTTATCTTCCCTCCTTATTTCTCTTCTTCTTTCTCTCTTCTCTTCTTTCTTTTGGCTCTTACTGCGTCCATATATCCTCCCCTTCGCCATGTTTTTTCCTTCATTCAGGATAAATAATTATGCTTAAGCTTTCTGTTATCTTTTTTCCTCTCTCCAACACTCTTCCACTTATCACTTATCTTTTCCCCCTTCCTCCTTTGACCATTCTCTCTCTTTCACCTCCCTTTCAATCATCCCTCTCCTCTGTCTCTCCATTTTCCTTGTTTTCCTATCACAAACTTTCTCCTACTTCTTGCTCTCTCCTTTCCCTCGCGTGCGATATTCCCGAACGAACGACACAGAACAGAAGATAGAATGAAGGCAAAGAAAAAGGGGAACCAGGGGGAAGACGCGCATAAGAGCCAGTTCAAGAAGTGTTAGAATAAACACCCCTTTTCCGGCTGATGTATGCCCCTGTACACACGCCTTCCATACGCACACACTCCCTCCCCAATTACGATACAGGGAGAGTGGGTCCGAACCCGTGCGCGGATACCCATGCCATAATACAGTATAGAAAACCTATAGCAAATAAAATTGCCAGTCCCTTCAGACACAAGTAAGACGGCCATTTCCGCTCAGATAAGACCGACGCCGAAGGTTTGGGGAGAAAGAGGAAATAGGAAACCTCCCAAGATCCATTCAGCAAGTGAAGCTCCCCAGGCAACCACGCCGAGGGAGAGAGCCAGACGGAGGCGGCGAGGTTCACACTTGGGGAGGGAGAGGGAAGGGTGAAGGGAGAGGGCAGGAAGGGGTGGGGAGAGGGAAGGGTGAAGGGAGAGAGGGAAAGGGTGAAAGGGAGAGGGAAGAGTGAAGGGGAGAGGGGGGTGAGAGAAGAGGGGTGAAGGGAGAGGAAGGGTGAGGGAAAGGGAAGGGGTGAAGGGAGAGGGAGGGTGAGGGAAAGGGAAGGGTGAGGGAAGAGGGGAGGGAAGGGTGAAGGGAGAGGGAAGGGTGAAGGGAGAAGAGGAAAGGGTGAAGGGAGAGGGAAAGGGTGAAGGGAGAGGGAAGGCGAAGTGGGGAGGGGAGGTGAAGGGAGAGGGAAAGGGTGAGGGGAAAAGGGAAGGGTTGGGGGAAAGGGAATGGTGAAGGAGAGGGAAGGGTGGAAAGGGGAGGGAAGGGTAGGGGAGAGGGGAGAGAAGGGTAAGGGGAGAGGGAGAAGGGGGGAAGGAGCAGGGTGGGGAGAGGGATAGGGTGGAGCGAGAGGGAAGGGTCGGGTTGGGAGAGGTGGAAGGACGTGGGGGGCCGTGAAGGGTAAACAGGGGTGAGTGAAGGGGTGGGGAGAGGGAAGGGTGAAGGAGAGGGGTAAAGGGGTGAAGGGGGAGAGGGAGGGAAGGGTGAAGGGAAAAGAGGGAGAGGGAAAGGGGGGTGGGGGAGAGGGCAGAAGTGAAGGGAGAGAAGAAGGGTGGGGAGAGGAAAGGAATGAAGGGTTGGGAAAAAAATGAGAGGGAAGGGTGGGGAGAGGGAAGGGGGATGGGGAGAAGGAAAAAGGGTTAAAGGGGGAAAAAAGGGGGTGGGGAGAGGGAAGAGTGAAGGGAAAGGGAAGGTTTTGGGGTGAGGGAGGGGAAGGAAATGGGTAGGGTTGGTTTGGACCGTGGAGAGGGGTGAGGGGAGAGAAGGGGCTAGGGTGGGGGGTGTGGGAGGGGGAGAGAAAAATGGGAGGGGTTGGTAGGAAGGTCGGGTACGGGGGTAGAAGAAGGTGGGTAGGTGAGGGTGGAGGGGAGAGGGAGGGAGGCAGTAGTAAGAGGATGAGGGAAGGGTAGCATGAGGAAGAGGGAAAGCAGGTGAGGAAAGGAGAGGGAGGGAAGGGAGGGTGAAGGTGGGGAGGAGGGAAGAGGAAAGGGAAGGAAAAGGAAAGGTAAAGAGGGAAGCTGTGGGGAGAGAGGATTAGGGGAGGACGAGGGATGAAGGAAAATTAAGGGAAGAAAACAGGAGCTGGGAAGCGGGGGAGGAGGAGAGGAGAGGAAAGGAAGAACGAGGAAAGGAATGAAGAAAGCGGAGGAGGAAAGAGGCAGAAGAAAGAAGAGGGAATGGAAGAAAAGAGGGGAGGGGTTAAGGGAGACGGCCCGACGGAGGAACGAAGGAAGGAATAATAAAGTGAGAATAAAGAGATCAGGAAAGGAAGAGAAGGGAAGATGACTACCGGACTGAAGTGAAGAAAAAAGAAAGAGGAGACGAAAGGAGAGATGAGAAAAGGATGATAAAGGGGAGAGATTCAGATAGAAAGAAAAAGAATGGAGAGACGAAAGGGGGTAAGATCATGAAAGTAGATAATGATAGAGAGGAGAATCGAGAGAGATTCGGATAGAAAGAAAAAAGGAAGGACTAGAAAAGTACAATAAGAGGAGAGATTCTGATAGAGAGGAGAATCTATAGCGATTCGGATAGAGAGGAAAAAAGAGGGATTAGGAGAACGAACGATAAAGAGGAGATTTTCAGATAGAAAGAGAGAGAGAGAAAGAGAGAGAGAGAGGAAGAAGAGAGAGAGAGAGAGAGAGAGAGAGAGAGAGAGAGAGAGAGAGAGAGAGAGAGAGAGAGAGAGAGAGAGAGAAAAGAAAGAGAAAAGAGAGAGGGGGGGGGAAGAGATGGAGAAAAGAAAGAGAAAAGAAAAGGATAAGATAAAGGCTAAAGATAAAGATTGAAGGGGAAGGAATGAAGAGATAGGAAAGGGGAAGAGAAATTTCCTCCAAAGGGGCCATAGCCAGCGACACGTTACGGGAGGCCAGGAAACACAGGGATAATGGAGTCCCTTCGGCAGCAATATTTTCACAGAAATATATTCAAAAATCTGAAATCAGCTGTTAAAAAGAGATCCTGTCGCGCCGGTAAGGAAGAAGAGACAAAGTGCGAGCGACTGATAAGCGAGAAGTTTGACGCGCATTACACTTGTCGCTTTTAATGTAGCGGCATAAAAGTCTGTTTCTCTTTTTCTAAAGTGTTGACTTCCATGATCCCTTATGCATCACACAGAGATAGAATTGTGTGTGTATGTGTATATTATGATATATATGTGTGCATATGTATACATGATAATATGTGTCTATCTATCTATCTATTTATCTAATCTATATCTTATATTGTGTGTGTGTATGTATGTGTGTGCGATATATATATATATATATATATATATATATATATATATTATAACCATATATATAATATAGTATATATATATTTATATATATAGTATATATATATAGTATTGTATATATATAGTATATATATATATATATTATATAAATATAGTATATCATATAAGTATATATATATATATATATATATATATATATATATATATATATATATATATATATATATATATATATATATATATATATATATATATATATATATATATATATATATATATAAGTACACTCTCTGCATTCACTCCATTCTTTA
>NW_020871094.1:195378-207878 GCF_003789085.1 Penaeus vannamei
GCTTGAGAAAGACCCGACTGAAGCTTCGAAAGTGAGGTTCGAAGAGGATTCGGTCTCTTAAGAGAAACCAGTGTGAAGCTTAAGAGAAACCAGATGAAGCTTCGGAAAGAGGTTCGAGGAGGATTCGGTCGCTTCAAAGTGAAGCTTGTTCGAGAGAAGAAAGACCCGACTGAAGCTTCGAAAGTGAGGTTCGAAGAGGATTCGGTCTCTTAAGAGAAACCAGAGTGAAGCTTCGGGAATGAGGTTCGAGGAGGATTCGGTCACTTAAGAAAGACCAAAGTGAAGCGTCGATAAAGAGGTTCGAAGAGGATTCAATCGCTTGAGAGATACCAGAGTGAAGCTTCGGGCAAGAGCGAAGCCTGCGCTTAAAGCTTCGAAAGTGAGGTTCGAGGAGGATTCGGTCCCTTAAGAGAGACCAGAGTGAAGCTTCGGAAAGAGGTTCGAGGAGGATTCGGTCGCTTGAGGAAGACCAAAGTGAAGAACTCGAGAAGGATTGACTAAACTTCGAAAGGAAGTTCGAAGGATTCGGTCTCTTAGGAGTGAAAATGAGGTTCGTGAGGATTCGGTCGCTTAAGAAAGACCAAAGTGAAGCCGAAAGAGTTCGAATAGGGTTCAATCACTTGTGAAGCTTAAGAGGTTCGAGGAGGATTCGGCTTCCGAGTGAAGCTTCGAAAGTGAGTTCGAGAGGATTCGGTCGCTTGAGGAAGACCAAAGTGAAGCTTCGGGGAAAAGGTTCGAGAAGGATTCGGTCGCTTGAGAAAGACCCGAGTGAAGCTTCGAAAGTGAGGTTCGAAGAGGATTAAGAGAGACCAAGTGAGCTTCGGGCAAGAGGTTCGAGGAGGATTCGGTCGCTGAGCAAGACCCGAGTGAAGTTTCGAGAAAGTGAGGTTCGAAGTTTCGGGAAAGGGCTTCAAAGGGTTACGAAGACGAAAACTGGGAACTAAGAGAGAACTTGTTGTCGAACCGGATCCGACGCCAGTAAACGTTTTGGAATGATCTCATGAGAAGCTCGACTCGATTTGAGCGAAGCCTTGGAGACTTTCGGCGGAGTGTTGGCGAGGCGAGATATGATACGAACTGACCCGGGAGCTTTGCGGCTTCCTGGGCCTCAGAAGCAGTCATCTCGGAAGCTCTTTTCGAAGACGTGGAATTACATTTCCTGTATTTCGATAAATGGGTTTTGTAAGAGAGAGACGAAATGTGATCGGATTTTCGACTTTGTAGAATGTGTTGCACGGGCTGGAAATTCAGCGCAGGTAATACTGTGCTGCTGTTTTCCCAGGAGAGTGAAATGCATCAATTAAAAGAAAAATGAAGTAATTCAAAGCGAGAAAAGAAGAAGAGAGTGAAGAGAGAGAGAGAGAAAGAGAAAGAGAGAGAGAGAGAGAGAGAGAGAGACGAAGACCAAGAAAAAAAAGTGTCCAACAGAACCTACCATGTGATGCAACATGTAGCTAAACAAGCTAGTGAATTTACGAAGCCACATGCTACGGCTCAATAAAGCGAATTTGAAGAGCGGAATTGTACAAGTTATATGGAGTGCAATACTATACACACTATCAAACTAAAGACATATTTTTGAAAATTAGTAAAGATATCATCAGTATACCCTAATGAAACATAATGGGACTAGACCAAATAGTTTTTTCTTCGTGGTTTTTTAATGTAGAAGGAGCGTTTATAAAGTTGAAAAAAAATAAATAATAAATAAAAATAAATAAAAAAAATAAAAAAAGGGAACAATCGTATCCTCCACTCAAATGCTATATTTTGAGCCAGGGTATTAGGAAATAAACATCAGCTTTCTAGTTTTTCCCAGCTATCGAAAGCCACCGACCTAGACTTTGACAGCGTGACAGCAAACGAATCGAAGCGATAGACGTTGTACGCCACAGAACAATATAATGCTTAAAAAGTCTTCGAGACCGAACAATTGCCTGCGGTTAATCTGCCAAAGAAGATAAATCTCTGTTGAACAAAATAAACCAATGCGACAATAAGGAAACGAACAACGGGAACAGAAAACGATGAAAAGAAACGAATATTAAAGTAGGGACAACAGAAAAAAAAAAAAAAAAAAAACGCAAACAAGATCGATTGTTAGATGAAAAGAACTAAGCAAACTAAGCCAGAAAAAAGTAAATTAAATGCAAAATATGAAACAACTAAAATCTCAAGTTGATACAATTGAAAACAAACCAAAACGAACAAAAGCAAACTTAAAAATTTAACAAAAGAAAAAAGAAACAAAGAAATACAACAACAGCAAAACCATCAGATTAAAAAAGAAGAGAAAGATATATATATATATATATATATATATATATATATATAGATATATAGAGAGAGAAGAGAGAGGAGAGAGAGAGAGAGAGAGAGAGAGAGAGAGAGAGAGAGAAAGAGAAGAGAAGAAAGAGAAGAAGAAAGAAAGAAAGAAAGAAAGAAAGAAAGAAGAGAGAAAGAGAGAGAGGAGAGAGGGAGAGAGAGAGAGAGAAAGAGAGAGATAGAGAGAAAGAGGAAAGAAGAAAAGAGAAAGAGAGAGAGAGAGAGAGAACCCAAACAAGCAATCAAAAAAGTCACCCCCGCCTCCGCTCCGACAGACCCAAAAACGACAACAAAACAACATCAAACCGGCCGGTCCGCCTCTAGAGGGAAACAATCCCCTTGAAACTCCAAGAAAACGACGCCATATACAAAGGGAGAACACGGCATTCATCAACGGCAAAGGCTCTACGTTTATGATCTTATTTGCAGAGTCGGCGAAACTTTAATGGGTTCCGGCAGCACTTTCGACGCTAAGGAAAGTGGCTGCCGATACACCCATATCTGCAGCCATCAAAATTTTACCGCCCCGTAATGAAACGCTTTCGAAACTGGGGTGGGGAGGGGGGGGGTGTGTGAGCGTTTTTTTTTTTGTGTGTGTGTGTGACTAATCTTCGGTGTTTGTACTTCTGTTTTTATCTTTGTATCTGTGTATTTCTTTTCTTTCTTTCTTTTCTGTCGTTTTATTGTTTGTCTCTCTAGCTTAGTTGTGCTGTCTCTTCTGTTTGTTTACCTGCTCTTTTTCTCTTCTGTCTCTCTTCTCTCTCTGAATCTCATTTCTTTTTTTTGTGTCTATTACCCCACTCTCTCCCTCCCTTCTTCTCTCTCTCTCGCTCTCTCTCTCTCTCTCTTCTCCCCACTCTCTCTCTCTATCTCTCTCTCCCTCCCTCCCTCTCTCTCTCTCTCTGAGAGAGAGAGGAGGAGTCGTGGTGTAAAAAAACTATATTGCAGTTTTTAATCCTAACTGAAATAAAGCGGATAATCTCTCAAGCTATATGAATGCATAATGAAGAAAAAAAGCCAGTGGAAAAAGGAAGAAGCACAAGAGGTAAAAGTAGTCTCCAAAGTTTCTCAAAACTTCGGACGTACTATTTTCCGACCAAGTTTAAGCTAATTCCTTCCCTTCATAACTGTTTGCATATTTGCAGAAAGTTGTGTCGTGTTTTAGTTCGAGCTGCGAGACAATTGTTTTTATGCTGACGATAAACACGATTATTCTACTGCCAGAGATACTCATAACTGCTCTTAAATGCTGCAATTCCTAAAGATATGTCCTTCATACTGCAATGACTTTCATGATAATATTTACATAATAGTGTATCAAGATGATGATAGTGTATATGATTCTGATAAGGTTGTAATAATAAGAGGCATATTTAAAACACCAGGAATGATGATAATAATAGAATTATAATAATGGCAATCAAAATAATAACAGAAATAACAGCGATACTTAGATCTGTGATAAAATAATCTTAGTAATGATTATAAAAACTATAGTTGTAAGATATATTACAATTACCCTGGTGACAATGGTGGTAATAATATTGTTATCACGGGTATCCCCAGCTGAACATCCGTGATATGATCTGTGAAATAGGCTGCTATGAGGATAATACATTGTGAATACAATGTTGAAAAGGCATACGGCGGTGCGAATACAGTAGAGTGATCCACTACGAGCTTCAGTCTTCGAAATAGTTTGTGATGTGGCTCAGGGATGGAATTCTATGGAAATTCGTCTGCTAAACGGGGACAGAAGATGGCCGATGGATGGTGACGTGACTACAGATTTTTTCCGTTAGCTGTATTTTTGTTATTTTTTTGACTACAAATGGTTTGATACAAATGAAAAAGTATTTAAAGCAATATCGAAATATCTGAAACCATCCTGGTATGAACTGTTATGTGGCAGACCGAACGCTATTACGGCGCAATTTTCATCCAATGTCATTTCAGCTGGGCCTTCCAGCTAGGCATCCCCAAAAGCAGAGTCACAGTCTAATAGAGTGACTATGTTCATAGTGACACTCACTATGAACAGCGGTATACAGGGTCAATTCCGCATTTTCTTAAGTTATACATCTTTTACATTTTGTATAAAGAGATGCGAATGCATTTTATACTGTTGGATGTTGTTGCATTTTTATCTTAATAATGTACTTATTGTATGTTGGTTTATATAGTGCAATGAACAAGAATGTAACACAGGGATGCCTATATTCATCAGACCCTACGCACTCTAACTGTAATCTAATATTTATCCTTTTATGATAGTTTATGGTTCAATTTCATTATTTATATCCGTTTTCTTTATTATCTAATGTTCAGAAAACGGCAGAAATGCTGCAACGGAAAAGCGACCATCCCTGAATTTTGTGGCTGTGTTTGGCGGTGCGAATAGCACAATTCGCACCGCGTTTAGGACCCTGGGAAAGCGACACAGAATGCTTAACATAGGCGTGAAGGCGAGCGATAAACAGCTGGTAAATGTAATAATGATGTAATAAAATTCATAATGATAAAGATTTGATAATGATAATAAGACTATAGTAATAACAATATCGTTTATGATATTGACGAGGATGGTAATAATAAAAGTAATATTCATAATGATGATAAATCAATCCTCAGTAATGATGATGCCAACAATTATATTAGTGCAGATGTAAATAGTATTTTCCCTCTATATTCTACTGTATCATTCTGCCAAGTAATTTTCCAACTTACATGCTTACACCTATATATACTTACATACATATATAAATATATATATATATATATATATAATATATATATAATATATATATATATATATATATATATATATATATATATATATATATATAATATTATATACATACCATACATAATATATATATAATACTATATATATAATATGTATATATATATATATTATATATATATATATATATATATATATATATATATGTGTGTGGTGGTGTGTGTGGTGTGTGTTGTGTTGTGTGTGTGTGTGGTATTGTGTGTGTATTTAATATTATATATATATATATATATATAATATATATACTATATATATTATATATGTATATTCATGTATGGTAGATATTATACAAAATATATATATACGTGATTATATAATATACAATATATATTAGATATATATACTATTATATATACGTTGTATTATATGTTATATATATATATATATATATATATATATAATATATATATATATATATATGTATAAGGTAATATATATATATATATATATATATACTATAATATATGACTATTATGAAATGTATATAATATATATTTATATAGTATATATATTATATATATATATAATATATTAATATATATACAAATATATATATATATATATACATATATATATATATATACATATAATTATAGTATACACACACACACACACACACAAACAAAGCATATATAATAAATAAACAAAATTTTTCTATATATATTATAATACGTTTATATTATATATATATATATATATATATATATATATATATATATAATATATATATGTTATATATATATGTGTGTGTTTGTGTATGTGTGATATTGCATATATATAAATATATATATATATATATATATATATATATATCATATATAATATATAATATATATATATATAAATATAGTATATATATATATGTATATATTATAATATATATATGTATATATATATATATATATATATATATATTTATATATATATTATATATATATATGTGTGTGGTGTATATGTGTGTGTGTGTGTGTGTGGTGTTTGTGTGTGTGTGTTGTGTGTGTGTGTGAGTGTGTGTGTGTGTATATATATGTGTATTTCATATGTATAATATATATATATATATATATATATATATATATATAATATATAAATATATATATACATATACATATATACATATATATATATATATATATATATATAATATAGTATATATACATATATATACATATAATATATATATATATATAATATATATATATATATAGATATATATACTATATATATATACATATATATATATTTATCTATATATATATATATATAATATATATATAATTTATCACTTTATATATATATAGTATTTATATATATATATAGTATACTATATATATATATATATATATATATATATATATATATACTATATATATATAGCTATTTATATATATATTATATACATATATACCTATATTTTATATATATAAATATATTTATATATATATTACATATATATATATACTTTATATATATATAATATTATATATATAATAATATATATATATATAGTATATATATATAACATGGTATATTATATATATATATAATATAGTATATATATATATAATATATAAATAGGAGTAAGAAATGCAAGAGTGACTAAGAAACAAGGTTAAATGGCAGTTAAGAACATTAGCCTACGTGAGCGTAGCGACTGCTAGGATGTGTGTGAGCCGAAGTGTGAATGAAGCCCGTGAAGCAGTGACGTATGTGAGGATGTCTGCATTCGGATTAATAAAATTTGAATGAGTGAATGTTGAATGTGTTGTGTTTATTTCTTGTTTATTGAATTATAGAATTATAGATTTTTTTTATGTACAACTAACTTATTTATGATTAAATAAATTACCTACTTAAATGACCAACATTATTACGTGACCTTAGAAAATGGAAAACAAGTGCATAAATAGAAAATAAAGGAAAATGTGCCCAATTAAATAAACAGACCTATTGTGATATACAAACAAAGAAATAAAAGAAAATGAAAATAAAGCAATTCATGAATGTTCAGGGGAATCCCCTAGTGTGAAGTCTCATTCACACTCAGCTGCAGACGAGACACACCCACCCGAGGGGGCATTCAACTACAACTTGTACAAATCCTCGGGTTTCTGGTGCATAGTGGAAAATGCTGTGCCACGTCAACAAGACGGCCGCCTGCCTGAGTGAGGCATGAGACATGAGTCGTGAGGCGTAAGGCGTAAGGCGTGAGGCGTGAGGCGAAGCCGTGAGGAGTAAGAAGAGGAGGCAAAAGAAAGAAAAAGTAGAAGACAGTGAGGAAAGTGAGACGTATCACGGACGTTACGTGAGACACCTTGTCGCATTAATGAACATTTAGTTACGAACATTGGTCACAAACAGAAAGTACACGGAATTACGGGTAACATTGTGATATTTCATTCTCTTTATTATATATTTTTCGATGAATTACATTTATTTTTATTTTATTTTTCATGATTTATTTTAGTATGTTGTGTATTGTGAAGTTTCATAATAAATTTGAATGGTAATAGTGTTTCCCTTAAACCCAATTATTGAATCTGAGCAAAAACAGAGGTGATCGCATAAAAGGTTGTACGGTGGAGGGCCAGGACAGTAATTAAAGATCCGATTAACAGTCTTTGCAATTGGTAGCAGAGCGTTCCCTCTCGATTGTTCATATTTAATCATTGGTGTTGAAGGATGGACACGGAGGAGCACATTTGCGGTTTATTAGGGTTAAATGTGGGGTTATTGGTATTGCATTTGATATTTCTGATATATCAAGAAATTCGAGCAATAAACAGAGGTGGTCCAAAAAAGGTTGTACTGGTGGAGGCCTAGGCCAGTAAATAAAAGATCTGATTAACAGCCTTTACATATTATACATGTATATATATATTATATATATACTAATATAGTATATATATATTATATACATTATATATATATGGTATGTATGTATATATATAAATATATATATATATATATATATATATATATATATATATATATATATAACAATACACACACACACACACACACACACACACACATACCACACACATATATATATATATATATGATATATAGTATATATATTTTATTATTATATATATATATATATACTATATATACTAAATATATATATATATAGGTATATATATATATATGTATATATATAATATATATAATATAATATATATATATATATATATATATATATATATTATTAATATATATATATTATTATATATATATACATTATTATATATATATATTATATTATATATATATATATATATAATATAGTATGGTATGTATGTATATTTATTCATTTTATTTTTTCTTTTGTATATACATTTATATATACACAATCTATCTATCTATGATATAAATATGTATACACATCGTACATAGACAGAAGATAGATGATAGAGATAAATAGATAAAAGAAAATATAGAACATATACAATCATCTTTTTAACCCGTTCCATGCAATAATATCAAACATCTATTCTATTGAAGTGGTAAGTCTGAAATATTATTTTCTATTTATATTTTAGTTTTCATTTTCAGCACCATATGAAAAAGAAAGTCTGAAGCCACTAAAATTAAACTTTCCAGTAATAATTTCAATTAGACAGATGACTTATTTTACATTCAGAAGCTTCCCACAATCACCCTGCTCATCATCGCCATCGCGTATTGCAGCTTAATCCAGCATTATTGATGATGAATATCTTAATACATGGGATGTGCGTAACCGGTTTTCGAATGTATTCTTCGTTAGAAATACATTCCGACGAAGATTAAATACATCTCTTGCATTGGGAAGATAGTCATTCCCATTCATATCTTCTTGTAGCTACATTAGTCGCAATAATTACGGTTGAAATGAATGGTAATTAATTTTTTTACTACTTTTACATTTATTTCTAGCACCATTATCATCATTCCTTAACAGCATGATCATTATCATTATAATCAAAAGCAATACTCTTTTGTCTTTTTTCACTCAAGGGATTCACAGTTGAATGAATTTTAAATGACCCTTATAAGCTGTTATCAAAACAAGGTTGCATAATAAAATTAATAACCAATGCGAATTCACTTTTTTCGTTAGAAATGACGACGCTAATTGATTAACTGATTTTTATATGACTATCATCCAAAAATAAAATATGTCACTGTAAGCTGATGATATTGTTTTCCATTGTCTAATGCCTTGCTAATATCATAGCAATGATAATTTAATCAGTAGTTGAAATAATCAGAGTATATAGTAGTAGTAGTAGTAGTAGTGTAGTAAGTATACTAAGGTAGTATAGTAGTAGCAATAGTATGTAAATAGTAGTAGTAGTAGTAGTAGTAGTAGTACTTGTAGTAGTAGTAGCAGCCAATAATATGTAGTAGTGGTGTAGTTGTAGTAGGTAGTAAGTAACTAGTAGTTAGCGTAGTAGTAGAAGCAATAGTAGTGGTAGTAGTTGTAGTGTAATTAGTATAGTAGTAGCAATAGTAGTGGTAGTAGTTGTAGTAGTAATAGTAGTAATAGTAGTAGTTGTTGTATTGGCAGTAGTAATAATTGTTGTAAAAAAACAGTGGTCATAATAATAATAAAATCGTTAATTCAAAGTCCTTGCTCATACAAATATGCGACAGGAATTTCAGATTTTTGATCTTTGACAACGATGTAAATTCATCAAACTCCGATACTTTCACCTTTGATGATATTACATATTTTGATCTACTTACGATAAAATGAAAGTAATTAAACGTGCGTGCATTATGTCAGAGAGATATACCACCAATTACTGCTATCTCGTTCCTTTACCTGGCAATATCTTGAACAGATTTTTTTCTTTTTTTTTTTTTTTTTTTTTTTTTTTTGAGGATGAGGAGGAGAATTGATAATTATGATGTAGATGTGGTACCGGAAACGTTAGTATCATCTTCTCTTATTTAATCATTCGTCCTCCATTTGACAAATTTCCTCAGTTGCCAAACGCATCTTTTCATCCCAGTAACACGATATCATTCTAAAAATAACGAAAATAACGGTTAACAATTAACGCCTAATCAGATGCCTTAAATATGAAACACTAATTGCGATGTCAAAAGAATTTTGATGGAAAAAGGGAGCTAACGATCCGAGGGCAGCAACTGGTTTAATTAGACCCACAGGTGACAGCAAAGAACAGCGTAAAAAAATGATTATATGACTTTTCAGTATTCGATTAATTATCTTAATCATCGAGTTATAATTCAATCTAAGATTCTATTTCTTTCGTTTATTTCTTTGACAGATTTGACATGAAAGACACCATTGGTTGAATGATTACGGCTTTTTGAACGACAGTAAAAATAAAAACTTAAAAAAAAAAATCTTTCTTTTAATGTACAAAAGAAGTGATATGCAGAAGAGAAAAAAAAAAAAACATGAAAAAGAAAAGAAGGATAGGTGAAAAAGTGGCATGGTCAGACAATCAATCACTCATTAATATCCTTTATGTGTGTAAGAATAACATTGGATTATGATATATCATGAAATATGAAAATGTTGGCAATACTACTTAACATCAACCATACGCCATTATATCTTTATTAATAGTGTGACCAATAACGTTCATCATCATAGTACTCTATCGCAATCCGAAAGAAACCTACTATAAAACAGCGATAGCTTTTACGTTTAATAGGAACAGAAGACGATAACAAGCCGAATGAGGGAACAAGCAATAGGTTCAGCAAAATTAACAATTTCACGAACCGCATACTGAAAGGGCTGCGTGGAAATCATATTGTTTGAATCTGATTCCCTTCGCTATTTGATAATGGGAACGCTATATGTGCGTATGAATGTCTCTGCTTATATATAGATAGATAGATAGAATAGATAGATAGATAGATAGATTGATAGATTGATAGATAGATAGATAGATAGATAGATAGATAGATAGATAGATAATTGAATAGATGATTGATAGATGATAGTCCAATAATATGCAAATAAGCTAAATTTTAGCCAAATAACATCAATTAAGCTTCAGAAAATCAGTATAATCGTATTATTTTTGTTGTGTGAAAAGTAGCGATAGTTTTTTGTTTTATCTTCTCTCTCTCTCTTTTTTAAGATAGTTTGTGAGACAAAGTGTACACCTATCCTGAAACATACTCTGCATCTTTATTTTAATTCCACCCCGCAGTGTCATTTGGCTCTAACTTGAAGCCGACAGTTGATGATAAGATGAAATTCACTCCAAATATTTTCTTTTTTTATATTTTTTTTTTTTTTTTTTTTTTTTTGGGGGGTAAATATTAATTTAACCAAAAGGGGCAAGCACGAAGACACCTCCTCACCCCCACCTCCCCTCCGGCTCCGTGTAATAAACTAAGACAATTCATTGCAGCAGTATATTGCATAAAATTATGCTCCGAGACAGATTTAGCTGTACGTGTTACTAGTAAAATACCGGGTTTTCTTTTCAGTTCTTATGTCTGCTTGATGTTTTCTAGTTCACGTTCTCTATTCTATATTTGCTTTCTAATTTTCGAAGCCGCGTTTTCATTTGTTATCTATTTCTCACTAATCTACACTTCCTATCTTTCTTTTCCCCGAATCTGCGTTTTCTTTTTTTTTTTTTTTCTATATATTTCCCAATCTGCGTTTTCTTTCCTTCAACGTTTTCTTTCTCTTTACCTAATCTGCGTTTTCTTTTGTTTATCTCGCTAATATGCGTTTTCTTGTCCTAAACCGCGTTTTCTCTAAGTTGTCTATTTTATTTTTCTCTAACTCTCTTTCTAGGTCACTAACCTTCTTTTTCTTTTCCCAATTTACACTTCTCTTTTCTACGTTTTGTTTCTATGCCGTGTCTCGAGGCAACACAAGGGTACACTAAAATAAATTTTTAATCGTATCCATGACATTGTATAATCATGCGAAAATCAGTGACAGTAAATGATGTTCTTCATTATTGCTATTTCATATTTGTATTTTCGTATGCTAACTAAATAAAGCCAGTGCAGATTTACGTCGATTTGATTAATTCATAGTATTCCTTGTTTGAATCTATTAGTCGTAGTATTTTGAGTCTGAAAATGTCGGTTTCTCATTTCTTTGTCATGAATCAAATTTTATGAGGTTTCCATATAATATATAAACTTATTTAAAGTTTCTACGTCATATATGAAGTCATGTGAAGATTATGTATCAATTGATACGATATGTAGCTATACATATACGTGTATAAATTTTCTACAGCATGTACAATTTCATATGTTATTTATAAAGTTTCATACAAATATCCTTGACGAGTGAAAAGCACACAGTGCTTTTATCGTGTACAATTTTTCAGTGTTTCCATTTACCTCATTCTTAAAACATATTCTGCTT
>NW_020871094.1:212878-215378 GCF_003789085.1 Penaeus vannamei
ACAATTAAAACTCAAAGTTGAACCTTCTTGCTGTCCATTTGCGCATCCAATAATAATGCAACTGTGTACCATGTCGAAGTTCTTAGAAAAGGGTGAAAAAGGATGCGAATCTTAATAAATCGAGAAAAAAGGGACGATTTTGCAACAGACCAATACTTAATAACGAAGTTCTAGGGATTTTGTTGTTGTCCACCACTGCCTCCGATAGATCACGTGACAGCTCTGTTGACGTCACGATGACCGGCCCTATATATATATATTATATATATATATATATATATATATATATATATATATATATATATATATATATAATATATATATATACACACACACACACACACACACACACACACAACACAATATATATATATATATATATATATATATATATATATATATATATATTATATATATAAGCTATCCAAGAAGAACAGATCACACCAAGAAACAGAGAGAGAGAGAGAGAGAAAAAAACGAGAGAGAGAGAAGGGAAAACCAAACAAAAAACAAACCAAACCAAACGAAAGAGAGAGAGAGAAAACCAAAGGAACCGAGCGGGCGTTTTCTATCGCTTTCACTCCACGGAATGATCAGGATATGGTTTCAGGCAGCGCGCGCTAAGTCCCTTTGATCTCCCGCCGGACAAAGAGAATATCTGTCAATATGGTCTAGTGGACATTCATACGCTATTTTTCACTGATTTAACTTGGAAACGTGTGTGGTCCGTGGCATGCTTCGATCACGGACGCTATTGCGTTCTCTATTTGTGAGGATTTCGGGTTGACACGTAGACTGATTAGTTTTTTACTGTTGTTATTATTATTAGCAGTAGTCGCTGTGCTAGCATTATCACTAATATTGTTAATATTATTGTTATGATGGTGGTGATGATTATTATTATTGCTGTCATTATAATCATTATTATTATTATTATTATCATTATTATTATTATTATTATTATTATTATTATTATCATTGTTTTATTATATTGTTATTATTATCATTATTATTTATTATTATATTATTATTATATTATTATTATTATTATTATATTATATATTACTATAATTATTGCTATTATTATTGTTATTACTATCATTATCAGTATCATTATAGTTGGTATCATTATTATCCTTATTATTAATCTTACTACCACTGCTACTACTACTACTACTATCATTATTATTATTATTATTACTGCTATCATTATTATTGTTATCATTTATCACTACTGTCATCATTATTATTACAATTGCTATTATCATTATCATGATCTTTATCATTATTATAATTATCATTAATATCATCATTACTATTAGCATCATTACTATTATTACTATCATTAGTCATTCACACCATTATATTGCTATCATCAGTATTACTGTTATTATTATTATTATTATTATATTATAGTAGTAGTAGTACCTTTTTCATCATCACCATTATCATTACCATCATTAGTACTAGCAGCAGTAATATCATTTATATTTTTTATATAGCATCATTTTTTTCATTTTAAATGTCATAGTAGTAGTGGATGTTGTAGTACTAATGATTATGATAACCTTTATCATCATTATTATCATAACCGTTATTTTCATTATCATCATTATTATAATTATGATTATCATTTTCATAATTATCATTTTTGTTATTACTATTTTCAATATTATTATCATTATCATTATCATAATCATTGTTTTATTGTAATTGATGTTATCATTATAATCATTATTATCCTCATTGTGTTATTATCATTGTCATTATTATTTTCACTCCTATCATCATTACAAATATTGTTATTGTGATTACGAGTGTTATTATTATGTTCATCATTTTTCATCATGCCTTATATGATTTAATTTACTATTACGATTGTTGCCATCATCATTATTATTTTCATGACTTTTATTATTATCATTATTATTATTATCATCATTGTTATTGTCTTTGATTTCCATTATCATCATCATTATCACCATTATTTCTACCCTCCTTATCATCACCATCGCCATAATAATCATTACTATTATCATTTTGCCAATGACCCTGCGGTTGAATGGTCACCCCTTAAGCGTATTATATCTTAGCGCGGGGTTGGACCAGCGTCAAAGGCATTCCTCCGTTTCTTCTGGCGGGCGACGCAGCTTCCTTTGTCGACGGCGGTGCAAGGGACCGAGGGAGGGAAGTCAGGAAGCACTAAAGCTATTAGGAATTAATCACACGAAGCTTCAGCTAACTCATAATGAATCGCGACGCATCCACGCATCGCTGGGGGAATTGAGTCTGAATTTGCGATAATATTCGGCGGTGAGGCGTGAGGGACGGAACTGGGCTCCTGTCTGTTTCGTAGGACTTCGGGGAAGAGCGGTTATTTTGTTTGTTGTGATTGTTGTATTTGATGTTCATTGTGTTCGGTGGTTTGATGTGAAGGAGGTGTTTGTCCAGATCACTGCGAGAGATTGTTGGGCTTTGTGAATCATGAGGATGATGCTCA
>NW_020871094.1:222878-232878 GCF_003789085.1 Penaeus vannamei
AGCAATAACCCACCGCTGCTATGTCAATGACACGTCATCCTCCTACCGCACCGTACCCAATATATCTCAAGCATTATAGCACATGTCAGCACATCGGGATTGCCTTCTGAAGCAATTGCCTGTGAGCTCAAGGACCAGCATCTGATTCCCCGTTATTGCCTAAGAAGCCGCACAAATATCAAATTAGTATTCCTCCTCGGGCTCTTCGTTCCTCTTAAGGAGCTAAGTCGTCTGGAGTACGATTTCCGAGTCTTGGGAACCTCACCTAGCAACTACCTGTGGGAGGAGGGTGGAAGGGAGGAGGAAGAGGAGGACGGGGGGTGGGGGGTGGAAGGGAGGAGGAAAGGTAGGAGAGGAAGGGAGGAATAAAAGGGGAGAGGGGGAGGAAGGGAGGAGGAGGAGGAAAGAGGATGAAGGAGGAGGACGGGGGAGGGTAAGGGGGGAAGAGGAGGGGAAAGGAGTGAAGGGGGAGGAGGAAGAGGAGGAGGAGGAGGGGGAGTTCTAGTGGCGCTAACTTTTATTTTCGTTCTTGTATGTCTGGAACGAGGCTAGTTATAAAATTCTGTTCTGATATCTCTGGCTGGGTGCTTGGATAGATGGATAGGTGGTGGGTGGGTGTCTGTCTGACTGTCTGTCTGTCTCGTTATTCTCTTCTCTCTCCTCTCTCTCTCTCTCTCTCTCTCTCTCTCTCTCTCTCTCTCTCTCTCTCTCTCTCTCTCTCTCTCTCTCTCTCTCTCCTCTCTCTCTCTCTCTCTATCTATCTATCTATCTATTCTATCTCTATCTTTCTCCCTCCCTCCCTTTTCTTTCTCTCTCTCTTTCTTTCTTTCTCCTTTCTCTCTTTCTCCATGACTCTCATGCTCTCGTTCTCTTTCTCTTTCCCTCTTGCTGTCCCTATCTATCTAACAAACTATCGGAGAACAAAGATTTTTTTCAGAGGGTCATTTCTTAATGAATAGTTAGCCGGATCTTGAGCTTAGATTCTTGGCTCAAAGTTGAAATGAAGATCAAAGAACCACGTGGATTCTTGATAATGTATTTTGTAGTAAGTTCGTAAATATATTCCGGTCACGGAAGTTCGCTCAATGGACACCGTAACTTTCCCGCTCCCGCTTTTTGCAACTTCTTACTTGCGGGAAGTTGTTCAGGCATGTTAAAATGCAACACATCAAAAATTCGTAATTGTGAGAGGCATAGCGAGGCCCAACTTTCCTACGGCTGGGGGGGATGTGGGGGGGGGTGGTGGGGGTGGGGTAGGAGGGTGTGGGGGGTAGGAAAGGTGAAGGTAGGGGTGGGGAGGTGAGGGGGGGGGTAGGAAAGGTGAAGGGGGGTGGGGGAGGAAAAGTAAGGGGTAAGGGGTGGAGGGGAGCAGATGAGTAAATGGTCGCGGGGGGGGGGGGGATTGAGGATTGGGGAATGGGGGGTACGGTAAGTCCGTGGTGTAAGGGTGGGTACTTTATTTCCTATATGACGTAGGAAAACCATCTGTGGATGTGCTCGGTGTATCCGATGTGTGGTTTGTGCGGATAAAGAGAAAGAGAAAAGTGTGGGTTCAACACTGATATATTAACGTCGTGTGTGAGTTAACGCCCAGATAACAAATAATCCAAATGGAATATTAACAGAGAGTGAATAACTAGAAATCATTTTTGTATGGTACATTGGTGTTTGCGTAATTCCAGATTGGAAAACGGCGATATAAATAAACTAAATTTATTATTGCTTTACATTAATTGCTGTTGAATTTTTGTTCGATGTTCTCTATGGATTACTGCCTGATCATTTTCAGTATGAGTGTGTACTGATAAGTGATATGTAACCGTTAGATTTTTTATCTGCGTTGCATAACCTAGGCTGCGGATTAATGTAGTGTTGCATAATCAGTGCTATTTTTGTTGCAACAGACTTATGCGTTTAGTGGCATGCGTTATATCGCTATTAGTTTTGTAGTATACTAGGTTCGTTTTATTGTGATTTGCAAAGGACTGCCTCTTAAAAAAAGTGGTTTGTGGTTCATTAGAGTATCGAGATGTGACAGTTTATTGCTTAGGGTTAGCATAATATCATACAAATGACACACATGTATATGCATCTGTGTGTGTGTATTTGTTTATTTGTGGTGGCAATGTTGACGTGAGTGACTATGAATGTGTGTCTGTGTATATATTTGTCACGTTAATGGGTGGATATTTTTCCTAGGTGGCTAGAGTAAAGGTGTATTGGTATCATAGCTTCTTGCTTTTTTGTAGTCTGTGATTGCGACTAGGGTATGGTGACTTTGGCACAGCGCATAGCTTACAGAGTTATGTCCGCCGCTTGTCGGTAATAAGGCGATTATAAGGACCCGTACCGCACCTTGCCCCGCCGCACACGCGCGGTCCGCAGCGCTTGTTTCAGCTAGCACGCTGTAATCGAGTGGGTAGAGCCTCGCGTGTACCGCCGCCTCCCTTTTTCTCTCTTTCGGATACACCAAAAAACTTCTCGAGCGAACGAATGGGTGTAAAGGCTCTTTGGGGTGCCCAAAGGGCACAAGGTGTCTCACTACCGGAATTGTGTGTTTCGCCATAATTGCGCATAGGCTGAAAGATTGAGAGGATTTTTTTGTTTTATTTTGTCTCCCTTACTCCCTAGCTTACTAAAAACAAAGGCCTAGCGGAGCGAAAACCTAATCATGTGATATTACATTCCAAATGTAGTCCCCGAGCCAGCCTCTTCGCTCTGCATTGCCGTTCCTCTCCCTTGAGACATTTAACGTTTGTTCACGCAGTGAGAACTCTCAGAAAAAGGCTAGCGGGATCTCACAGGCTACAAAACATCACAACAGCACGATCATAATCAATCTATATACCAATATATCAAACTAATTGATGTATCTCGGTGCATATGTTTTGATTTGGTACTGAACCGACCCTTACCAATAACAAGGACTTTAAAATCAAGCAGGGGTGACTCAATAACACTCACCGGAAAGGCCAAACGAAGTGATCCGAATGTGGCGGGAACTCCTATATACGAACGTAATAATCAGATTGCCAGCGCTCCACATGCATCCCTTCAGAACTCGCAAGGAGTCTACGGGCTAAACCTGTGCCCACTGTTAATCAATCTGCCTTGGAATATAGTAACACACACGTTGGTTAATATAACCTTAGTCAATACTCGGTGCACTCTCATATGTCTCTGATACAGTCACCTCCAATTGCTTCGCTCTTCTTCTGCTTCCTGTACACATATAGGCAAATAGATGCATACCAGTATGTGTTACTCAGATAATATAGTGGTATCATATAAATCTATGATACATAGTAGTACTAATATAGGGAGGAGTCACTTAGATACTCTCATATATGGGAAATGTGTTTGTAAAATCTCTGAGTACTTATAACTATAGTAGACTTATACCCGAGTTTTGAGTAGATACATACCACGCAATTCCCACAGCGCGAGACCAGTGACACAGAGCCAGCAACACACACACTCAAGCACATACAGACATCTGATCACAACACCACACCACAGCAGACACACACTACATCACACGCACCACACAGCTACACCTGACACACACCACGACCATAGTTACTATTTATATAGGTGTAATAGTATCTATATACTATATAAGGCGTCTCAATAATATATATACGCTCCTCGTAGATAGAGGTCGTACTTCAGAGTAGAGCTAATAGATCATAGATGTAGAGTGTGTGGTAGTATGGCGCAGTCACTCACGCGAAAGCGTAGAGGTATATAGGTGATAGAGAGAAGTAAGATGCAGTTTTAAGGAAGTGAAGGGTAGAAGGGGATACATACGAGATGGAGGATAGGCTCAGATAGCAGTAGAGATATGAAGATATAGATAGGTTATAGGATGGCTCACGTAGCCAAATGATGTATATGGTTAGTCACACCGTACCGCTACTGATATATCATTAGGCCCTCTTCAACACTACAAGGTCGACCGCGTGAGTATAGTGAACGGCTAATCTTCACTTAGTGTGTGAATTTTATATCAACAATACTCAAATAGATTTACCCACTGTACCTAAAGAATCCCGACTCACGCCTCCCTACAGTATATATAGAGCACTACCTGATATATATATATATTGATACTCGATTACAAAGAATTATTAGCGCGATCACTCTTATCTCAGCATCATGATGTATTCTACTAATGAAAGTGGCACTGTGTTTGTGAGTGGCATCAAACGCGGGTCCGTTTCGGGCGCACAAACCTCGGTCCACGGGAAAGAACTTCAAAACGGTCCTTTGGTTCCTCCTCCCTAAGTTCTCAGGTGTACTCAAACACATCTGAGTATTTAAACATAGATATAACATGAATATGCTTATAATGTGAAATAATTTTATAATTTTACTTACTCCTCGATATTAGTTTAATTCCATTAACCACTATATATTATATCTTAAACACACATTCCAACTTCAACTAACTTCTTGCTCAGTTTTCTCTGTGTTTAAATGAATTGATTATTTTTTGATTATTATTTTCAGGGAATGAGTGAGGGAGAGAGAGAGAAAGAGAGGGACGGAATGAGAGGGAGGGAAGAGGGAAGAGAGAGGAGAGAAGAGAAGAGAGAGATAGAGAAGAGAGAGAGTAGAGAGAGAAGAGAGAGGGAGAACGACGAGGAGACAGAGAGAGAGAGAGACAGAGAGAGGATGAGAGAGAAGAGAGAAAGAAGGAAGCAATTTATCTTTCTATCTAACCAACATCAAAAAAAAAAAAAAAAAAAAAAAAAAAAAAAAACACGAATTGGCTGCCCTGTTGAGATGGAGCCTCGGATGAGGATGAAGTCTTCTGCCGGGATGCCAGCGCATCCTGGTGGCTCTCGGGAGGTCCTTCAGTACGTTGTAATGCCGGCTCTGTTCATTAAGATGCTTCACTTTGCGGACCCTGCAATGTATCTATATCTACACACACACACACACGCACACACATACATAATATATATATATATATATATATATGTATAATATATTTATATAAGGTATATATATATTCATATACATGTATGCATATAAGTATAATTTACATATATGTACTAATATATATGTATATAATAGTATATATATGTATATATATATATATACTATATATTATTATATTTAATATATGTATATAATATATATATACATTAATATATGTATATATATATTGTATATATATGATTATATATTGTACACACATATGAAGTGTGTATATATATATATATATATATATATATATATATATTATATATATATATATATATATATGTAAATATAATAGGGCCCTGGGGGAACGAACAGGGGGGGCCCAGGGCCACATCCTTTTTAGGTGGGAAAACGCGTTTTCAAATAGGAAACGCCTTTTTCCCTTTAAATTCTTATTTTAATATAAACTGTATGTTATTCGACCTTACAATCAAGAATTTGCAATCAAGGACCGCCGAAATGTGGGTGGGGGTGTAGCCGGGCCAACGACCTCAGTCGCTTATTTGCACACTGCTAATTACAGTTGCCTCTGCAGAAAGGTCTTTTAGCAAACTAATCTTTTTAAAAAATTTCTCCACAATACCATGACGCAAGAGAGATTAAATGCCTTAGCGACATTAAGCATAGAGAGCAAATTCACACGAAAAATTAAGGCTCGTAAAGTAATGCTTTAGATGATTTAAATCAACATCGGTGAATCTTGTAACAATTCCCAAATTTTGCTATTATCGATAGAATAAAAATAAGGAAGTGGTTCAAAAATGTCCTCAATCTTCTGCCAAACTAGCTATTTTTGATGTTAGGTGATATGAGAAACATATTCTTGATTGCAAGTTCTTGATTGTAAGGTCGAGTAACATACAGTTTATATTAACATAAAAGTTTAAGGGAAAATGGGCGTTTCCTATTTGAAAAAGGCGTTTCCCACCTAAAAAGGGTGTGTCCCTGAGGGCCCGGCCCTGTTCTTTGCCCCGGGGCCCTGGCCGCCTGACGACGGCCCTGTATGTATGTATGCATGTATCTTTGTATGTATGTATATACGTATTTATTTGTACCTTTATGTATGTATGCAGATAAACTGATAGGTATGTGTTTCAGTAAAAATAAATGTCAACACCATTACCGGAGGTAATAGCCCTTTTCATGTATTAAAATGTTCCCTGATTGGGTTTTAATGACAAAAAACAATATACTCCAAATGCTGTTTTTAGATTTTTTGTTTACAATAAAACTAAGACAGTTTCTTCCTGCTAATTTCGAAATTATGTTGAATTCTCGTATTTATACAAATGTTCTCTATTTTCATGTTTATAATTCATTTTCCCCTTTTGGTGCATATTTGTGAGGGCTTCTCTTTCCAACAGGAAAGAAAAGTCATAATTATTTTGATACTGGAATTATTAAAGGCAAGTATGCTGCACCGTTTGCATCTGCCTAGCCGTGAGCTTAACTGTTGATTTCCCTAAGTACTGTAGATTTGTATGTGTCTGTGTTAAATATATATATATATATATATATATATATATATATATATATATATATATATATATATATATATATATATATATATATATATGCATATCTATGTATATATAATATATATATATATATATATTATATATATATATATATAATATATATATATATATATATATATACATATCTATCTATCTATCTATCTATCTATCTCTCTATCTATCTATCTATCTATCTATATATATATATATATATAAATAAATAAATATTCATATACATATACATATACATATACATACATAAAGCCATCCCAGTTTTCTGAATCTATTCCCAAACCAATCTGCAGCTGTTGCCCAGATCGCGGAGCCTCGCACTAATCCCCTGCTTTCTGCTGTTATTCCCGTCCACAGATTCGGGTTTGTAAAGATGCGGAAGCCTAATGGAACTAATAGCATTCTTGCTTAAGTTCTAAAATACTTTGGTTTTTATTCTTTTGCTCCGCCCTTCCTTAGGAGGGTGAATCTTCTGCGTCTTTCATTTAAGAATTTATTACTCGTCATGTCGTTCTTTATATCTTTATATATTTACTTATTCGATTATATGTTTCTGTATTCATTCATTTATTCATTTCTTGAAAAAAATGTATTCTTATCTCGTATCTTGTGTTCATCCTTTGAGAAATTTGTATTCTCTGATATGAATATTCTTGATGTTTTAAATGTTAACAGTATGACATTAGGCTCTGTTAGTCAGAATTCTAGATAGTTTTTTTCTTTTTGAAGTCACCACGTCTTCTATTTTAAGTTAATTTTTGGTATTTTTATCTTTAGTGGTTGAATGCACTTCATCTAAAGTCTTCATCCACAGTGGCATCCTATAAAACTACATTTTCACCCTTTTCATAATACATTTTGTCTCATAGTTCACGTTGTGATGCCAAAAATCTTCATCCAGTCAAACACAGAAGGCTGAGGCCTACTGTGTTTGTTTTCAGTATTCGTTCTTAATCATGTTCGCAGATGCTAATGAGAATCTTAAGACGACCTTAAACTACTATAATGAAACAAGGTGTAGACTCTAATGATTTTTGTTTACGATTTTTTTTTGCAGAATCGAAATGACAGCCTTATCTATTATCAGCGATCTGCTTCTATCTCCCAGCTCTCAGGAGAGTAATCTGCCAGCTGATCTTTTTTTCTTTTTTTTTTCGTCGTTCGTTCACTGATTGCTTCTAGGAACTGGAAGCCACTATCAGGGAGGCCACAGTGTGCAGTTCCTCCATGTTAACGCCCCAAAACACAGGTGATTTGTAGCTGTTTTGTTTGTTTTGATTATCGGTGTTTCTGGATGCTTAGGTTAGGTTATAGAGTCTGAGAAACTAATTACAAAACTTTACAGTATATAGCTTTCTATGGGAGAAAAACGAATATGAAGTATCCCCAAAGGCAGTCTGTTCATTCTATGATTCCTAGTATGATTTTGTTATTGCCTGAAAACGTAAAGTTATCAGTGCTAGACACCAGAGATAAGTAAAATACAACACGAGTATGATCCAGATTGTCTTTTAAAATGATGCTTTAATTCAGGGGATATGCATCATATATCTCTTTTAGAACCTTAAAATACGAGGTCTTGAATCAAATGCAATCGTATATAATCCAAATTTTATTCCATTTACAGACAGACACGCGGCCGGGCCAGAGTGAGGGTCAGGGGGACCCACCGAGAGCCTCGAGCAACACAGCTGATCACGACGCCGCTACTACAAGCGTCTAAAGATGTACTTTTACAAAATAATAATCATAAAAACTTCTCAGATATGTTGTATGATATGGGTATGTTGGCGGACGCGTGAGAGAAGGAGAGGAGGAGGTTAAGGCTGAACGAAGAGAATTATGACAAAAGAAGAAAACATGTGAATGAGAATAAGTAACTAAACAACGCATTTCACGTGTTCTGACCTTAAGCTCGGGTCACACTAGTCTTCTCTGTGCTGGGATCCCTAGACAGCCTCGCCGAAGTCTGGCCAGCTACAGCTTTTGATTGGTCAGCTGACATGACCTCGGCGAGGCTGTCTCGGGATCCCAGGACAGAGAAGACTAGTGTGACCATAGCCTTAGAATCCCATGAGGAGAAACAACATACAAAACACATCGAATCACATCTTTTGCTTTATTAAGTTATTCATTCTCATCCACATGGTTTTCCACGATCCTTCTCAGGAGGTGGAAGGAAGGGGCAGGTGGGTGGGGGAGGGGGGCCACGAAGGAGGACTCAGTCAATCCTCGTCCGCTCTCACAGTCCTCTCTGCTGGCGTGGGCTTCCGAGTGGTGCCTGCGAAGAGCGGCGGTGTACGGGGTGGTGCTTGGGGGGGGGGGGGTCCGTACTCGGTATTTGCTTTTAATTGAACTCGATCGACTTCTTTTCGGATCTCGAGTTTCCGTCTAAGAGGGGAAGGCTAATTTCACACGGAAATGTCTGCAGCTTATTTTTTTTTTCAGCACTGCATTTTTTTTCTTCTTCTTCCATTTCACAGGGATTTGTTAGGACGGTTCATATCAAAAAAGAGGATATGGTTCTCTCTCTCTCTCTCTCTCTCTCTCTCTCTCTCTCTCTCTCTCTCTCTCTCTCTCTCTCTCTCTCTCTCTCTCTCTCTCTCTCTCTCTCTCTCTTCTCTCTCACACACACACACACACACATACAGACCCACTCTTTTTGTATCTATTATGAATGTTTACATCGCTTACCGCCACCTCCTTCCTTTTTCCTTTCCAGCTTTTCTCCTGCAGGGTCACCACATCGAAGCCCCGCCCCGGCTAGACCAGCGGGACTAAGCGATCGTTCTCTATTAATGAGGCACGGATCCTACGGTCTTCTTACAAAACTATTTACATCCACTTCCCTCGTAGCGATTAACGAGGGACACAGCAGCGTATTTTTTTTTTTCTCTCTCTCGAAAATTCTCATTCGTAAAACAAGGAAGAAGCCCTGTCTGAATGACCCAAAAGGTTTTCATTTATTTCACTGATTTGTTATCATCACCGTGTAGAAGGTAAGATCCTCGGCTGGTGCCACGGTGAGAGTTGTCTTTGTTTCTCCTAGATTCTATTTTCTTATTTCAGTAATGCTTCTACAAATGATGGAGAAGAAATACACAATATTACACAGGAAATATAACTAAGCGGAGATCATGGACAGAGGGAAATGGGAGAGCAGCGAAGGGGACAGTGTGTAGTGTGACCGGGAGATGGCAGATCTGCTCAACACGGCGTCGAGGTGTTATTATCCTTGGAGTATCTGGGAAGTGTGTGTGAGTACATGACGGGAGGGCGGGAAGTGAGTACGAGAGGGTGGCAGAGAGTGGATGTTGTATGTTTCGTCCTCGAGAAAGAACTTTTGTCTAAGAAGTGGTAAATAGGGACATTGTTCGCAGGTTCTCAACTTTGGAGGAGGTGTAAAAGTGAGAAGCGGTGCACTCCCTCCTCAGTACGAGAAAAGAAGTATTCATTTTGATGGAATTTTACTTTTGCGT
>NW_020871094.1:250378-252878 GCF_003789085.1 Penaeus vannamei
NCTCTCTCTCTCTCTCTCTCTCTCTCTCTCTTTATACTATATATATATATATATATATATATATATATATATATATATATATATATATATATATATAATATATTAGTTGTATATGTTATAGTATATGTATATTATATTATATATAGTATATATATCTATATATATATATTATAATATATGTATGGTATATATAGATATATATATTATATTATATATATATATTATAATTACATATTATACATCTATATTCTATATATATATATATATAAATTATATATGCTTTCTTCACTTTCACTTATCAACAGTGTGTAAACAGGAAATAGATGTTTAATCCCGTATATTTTCACTTTCAGTCTCGCCACCTTTTCTTCCTATCCGCTCGTGAGTTTCTTATAATCTATCTTCATATTAATTCCAAGTTTAACATTACTATTTAGAGAAAAAAAGAATATATAACAAAATCTGAAGAATATGTCGCGTGACGTTTGATAATCTCCACAATATAAGATAATTTCTTATTTATTTATGCCCATGGCTTCCACCATGGGATGCTCGTAAGGTATAGAAAATACATCTGACACTACATCCCTATATGATGCGTAAACTTTTTCTTTTTATTACAGGACAAAGCTTTTATTAAGAGAATACTGATTCTCTTTTTAAATACTCGAAAGAGAAAGCCACATAAAAGCTTCTCTCTCTCTCTCTCTCTCTCTCTCTCTCTCTCTCTCTCTCTCTATCTATCTCTCTCTCTCTCTCTCTCTCTCTATCTATCTATCTATCTTTCTCTCTACACACACGCACATTCACGCACGCACGCACATGCACATGCACACACACGACACACACATACACACAAACAAAAAACCGTGTTAAGTTTTTTTCCTATATGAATTAAAAACAAGTTAAAATAACAAATTCGTTATCGAAGGAAATTCCGTTTGAAGTACCGTAACTGACTTGCTACCAATTTGTCAATATATGAGCCTCTTTACTAATATACATATTTCTTTAAAATTTCACGGCAACATGGAAAAGACTGGGCAGCATCTATGTCACATAGGCTAATAATGATAAATAATGATACTGATAATGATAACAAATTATTATTTTATCATTATCATTATTGTTTATTATCATTGTTATCAAAAATAATAATAATAACAATAATAACAATAATACCAACCAACAACAACTATAATAATAATAATATTAATAGCAATAATAATGATAGTAATGATTAATAGCAATGATGATAATGATAATAATAATAAAATAATGATGATAACAATAATAATGATGATGATTATGATGGTGAGGTAGAGGAGGAGGATAATTACAGATCTATATAGTAAATATATACACACAAAAAATCAAGAGCTTTCGAGCAAAGAGTTTTTAACCATTGTCTATCTGAAGACTTGACCTAAGAAATTTTGCGTAGTAGACCACGTTTCATTTTAAGTAATGGATGACTGAAGAGACACATTAATAGGGACAAGAGTGGTAGCTGCAACCCTTACTCCCCCCCCCCCCCACACAACACACCTCCACCAGCATACTCATTATCTTTTAATACCGAATACTGAACTGTAAAATACAAGCTGGTAAGATTACGAACCCAACCGCAGTTAAACAGACGAAGAAAGCAACAAACAGGGAACTACTGTTTAAAGCCTCTTGGATGAGGTGTCACATATCGTTCTAGATCTGTCTCTGTGGCCGAGATGAATCCTACGACCGTTTGTTAAAATTGTGCGAGGACCGACCCAAAGAATATTCGTATACTTGACATGCAGAAATAAAGAAATAAATGCATATCTATTAGCCTGGACATGCATATCAGCCGGGCCAATAGAGAGATAAATGTATATCTATCAGGTATAAACAAATACATTTATTTCTGTATATATGCATGTCTGTATTTATGAATTTCATTGGGTCGGGACTCGCACAATTTTAACAAACCTGCCGCTAGACTTTACGTAAGACAAAACCCTGTCTGTGATTATAGGACACGAACTGCGGTCGCTGAGAGTCGCATAAAACGCGGGTCAGTGAGTGAACGTAAAGAGGGGGGGGGTATTGTGCTTGTCCCAGGTTGAGTTATTCGGTGCAGATTTGTTGTAAGCCCTGAAGGGAAGTATTGCAGTATGTATAAACAGTAGCGGAAGGAGTAGTAGCAATAATAATTGTAGTATAAGTAGCAGTAGTTGTTTTAGGTGTTATTTATTGTAACAGCAGTGGCAGTAGTAGTGTCGGACATGTACTGTGTCGTAGAAGTATTAATACCAGTGGTGGATGGTAGTGGTAACAGCTGAGAGTGTGTGCATTGCAATATGAAGTATCATATTAATATATATATATATAATATTTATTATAATATATATATATATATATTAATATATTATATATATTATATACATATATATATATATATATATATATATATATATATTATATATATATATATATATAATATATATATATATATGTATAT
>NW_020871094.1:260378-265378 GCF_003789085.1 Penaeus vannamei
ATACCATACACGTTCATAAAGGCCTGTTCTTGTATATACACTCACACTTGGGAGAATACACAGGCATATGATCACGAATACCCACTCACATTGTTCAGGTTGTTGTCGAGTGAATATCTTTTTTGTGGAAAAGTGTATATCCACATCTATATATTAATGTAACCATACTGATTTAACGCATGCACGCATTTATGTATACAAGCAATGTTATTCATATATTCATGTGTGTGTATGTGTGCGTGTGTGTGTGTGTGTGTGTATGTGTGTGTGTATGTGTGTGTGCGTGTGTGTGTGAATATATATGTAACTGTATATACATACATACATACATATATATGTGTATATGTATATATATATATATATATATATATATATATATATATATATATATATATATATATATATATATATATATAATATATATATATATATATATATATTATATATATATATATATATATATATATATTCATGTACGCACACACAGACACACACACACACACGCCATTGTACATATAATTCCTCAAAAACCTCACTCTTGTCGGATACTTTCAGCCATGACATCTCATGCATCGGGAAGCAAAGAAGCTCTAGCCTCGTCGCGCAAAAACCCACAAATGACAAATGGCCTTTGTCTCCCCGGCCGCCCAGCCGCGGTTTCCCGAACGGACGGCGCTGCAAGATCCGCCTTTCACCCGACACCGGACTTCGCGTGAGTCGAAGGCAATATTGCAGCGAGACTTGCCTTTGATTTTTTTTCCTTTCTTCTTCTTCTTTCACATGATATTTTAATTCTTTTTTTTTACTTAAACTTTTAGGTAATTTCTTCTTCTTTCACCTTAGTTGTTCTTTTTCTTTACTTAAACTTTAGGTAACCTAAAATTTTAGTTGTTCTTCTTTTTCTTTTACTTAAACTTTTAGGTAATTTCTTCTTTCACCTAAAATTTTAGTTAAGTTCTTTTTTTCCCTTTTTCTTCTTTTACTTAAACTTTTAGGTAATTTCTCCTTCTTTCACCTAAAATTTTAGGAAAGTTCTTCTCATTCATTCTTTTCGTCTCCTTCTTCTTCTTCTTCTTCTTCTTCTTCTTCTTCTTCTTCTTCTTCTTCTTCTGCTTCATCATCATCGTCTTCTTTCGCTCAAATGTTAGGCGAGTATAGACTTAAGACACATATTTACCAAAAACGTGTTCTAAGAGAGTGAACTTAGCCCAACAGCACAGGGCCTCGTCAAGCCAGTATCATAGCATGAGAACATTTGACAGTAGAAGTTTTTGTTGTTGTTGTTATACAGGAAATCGTTAGATCGACGGATGTATTAATTTATTATATAATTGTCCCAACTGAAAAAATGAATATTTAAACCAGAATGAAATAAGCATACGATACCCAAGTCACGATAAGTAAGTAAGAACAATTATGAAATAAATGGATCTGTTAATTTATTACATAGTTGACCCAATTGAAAAATAATAATATTTAAGCTAGGATGAAATAATCATGTGATATCCAAGTCACGATTAATAAGTAAGAACAATTATGAAATAAATGGATCTGTTAATTTATTACATAGTTGACCCAAATGAAAAAATAATAATATTTAAGCTAGGATGAAATAATCATGTGATATCCAAGTCAGGATAAGTAAGTAAGAATAGTTATGAAATAAATAGATCTGTTAATTTATTACATAGTTCATCCAATCGAAAAAAAAATGAATGAAATAGTCATTCGATATCCAAGTGACGATAAGTACGTAAGAACGATTATGAAACAAAAAACTCTACTTGATTGTTAGGTGACGGTACAAAAAGTAACAATAATACAACTCTCTCCTCTCACATGTTGACATCCAAGTCTTCATATATAAACTGTGTATAACAAAGGATTCGTTATCACTGTTATTAAAAGTGTATTAATGATTGAAATACTATCGCGAGATGTCTTTTTTATATCGACACTCTATCGTGATTAGCAACGTGTTAATGATGTGTTTGTTATTCACTTGTTTACTGTATTTCTAGCGTTTAATTTTGTGATGCCTAATTTTTCTAGTCTTTTATATGTTGACTTGTTTTGCCTTCAATAAACATGTAACATCTCTCTCTCTCTCTCTCTCTCTCTCTCTCTCTCTCTCTCATCTCTCTCTCTCTCTCTCTCTCATCTCTTCTTCTCTCTCTCTCTTCTTTCTCTTTCTTTCTCTTCCTCTCTCTCTCTCTCTCTCTCTCTCTCTCTTCTCTCTCTCCTTCTCTCTCTCTCTCTCTCTCTCTCTCTCTCTCTCTCTCTTCTCTCTCTTCTCTTCTCTTCTCTTCTCTTCTCTTCTCTTCTCTTCTCTTCTCTCTCTCTTCTCTCGCTCTCTCTCTCTCTCGCTCTCTCCTCTCTCTCTCTCCTCTCTCTCTCTCTCTCTCTCTCTCTCTCCCAAATCCTCTCTCTCTCTCTCTCTCTCTACTCTTTCTCTCCCTCTCTCTAATTCTCTCTCTCTCTCCTTGCTCTCTCCTTCTCCTTCTCCTGTTTCCTGATTCTCCGTTTCTCTTCTCTTTTTTTCTCCCTTCTTTTCTCTTCTTCTGTTCTCTTTCTCCTCTTTCTCTTTCTTTCTCTTCTCTTCTCTTCTCTACTTCTCTTCCTCTTCTCTTACTCCCTCTTCTTCTCTTCTCTCTCTTCTCTTCTCTTCTCGTCTCCGCTCTCTCTCTCTCCTCGCTCTGTCGCTCTCTCCTCGCTCTGCTCTTCTCTCTTCTCTCTTCAACCCCCCTCATCCTTCCCCCCCCTCTCTCCCTCCCCCTCTCTTTCGATGTGGGAGCTCACTCCCCCCCCTCCCCCGCCCATCCCTCACCATCCCTTGCCTACTCTCGTCTCTCGTCTAGTCATCTGTCTCTTCTCCTCTCTCTCTCGGTCCTCTCATCTACCCTCATCGGTCTCTTCCTCTATTTTTCGTTCTTCTCTTGCTCTTCTCTTTTTTTTCTGTCTCTTCTATCTCTTCTCCTTCCCTCTTCTCTCTTCTCTCTCNTTTGTCGAGAAACATAGAGCACACTGAAGAGATTGGGGTGAGGTGGGGCAGCGTGGGGAGGTGGGGGAGGTGGTAGCGGGGGAGAGTTGAAGGGAGGTGGCGGGAGGTGGGATTAGGGGGGTGAGCTAAGGGAGCTGGGGGAGGTGAGTTAAGGGGAGGAGGAGTTTGAGGGGGAAGGTGGCCGGGACGGTGGGGTAGGGGGGGGGTGAGTTGAAGGGGAGGTGGGGAGGGGAGATTAGAGTTGAGAAGAGTCGGGTTGGGGTTAGGGGGGGGATAGGGCTGAGTGACAAGAGGAGGGTGGGTTCAAGTGGGGGATGGGGCGGAAGGTGGGAGAGGTGGAGTTGAACAAAGGGGACGCAGGGGCTTGAAGTGGGGAGGGGACGAAGGGGGGTGGGGGGGGGGGGGCTGCGTGATGTTACAGTGAAAGGGAGGGAGTTGAAGCGGTTCGAATCTGCCCGAGCGAGGGTCTGGATAGAGAAAAAAAGAAGACGAAAAAAGTGATAGACAGAGAGACGAGAGAGAGAGAGAGAGAGAGAGAGAGAGAGAGAGAGAGAGAGAGAGAGAGAGAGAGAGAGAGAGAGAGAGAGAGACGAAAGAAGAGAGAGAGAAAAAAAGTGAGAAAAATAGAAAAATAGATATCGAGAGCGGAGAGAAGAGAGAAGAGAGAGAGAGAGAGAGAGAGAGAGAGAGAGAGAGAGAGCAGAGAAGAGAGAGAGAGAGAGAGAGCAGAGAGAGAGAAGAGAGAGAGAGAACGAAGGACAGAGAGAGAGAAGAAAAAAAAAGTGGAAAAATAGAAAATAAAAAGATCGAGAGCGAGAACAGAGAAAGAGAGAGAGAAGGAGGAGAGGAGCAGAGAGAGAGAAGAGGAGAGAGATGAGAGAGAGAGAGAGAGAAGAGAGAGAGAGGAGAAGAGAGAAAACAGAGAGAGACATAGAGAGACAAGAGGAGAGAGAGAAACAGAGAGATTAGAGAGAGAGCAGAGAGAAACAGAGAGAAAGAGAGAAAGCGAGAGATTTACTGACAGACAGGCAGACAGGCAATACAGGCCTAAACTGAGAATAAGAGATAAAGAGAGGGAAAATAAACAGCAGTGGGAATATTTCATAATCATTATTTTTTTATTATGTTTTCATTATCATTCTTTTTAGTGAGAAACCGAGAGTTCAGGATGTTGACTTTATTTTGAGCCAAGACCGAATAGGATTGTGCTGTGTGCACATGACATGGTAATGGTTGTGTGTTGTGTACAGTGTGTGGGTGCGTGTGAGTCTAGAAGAGAGGAAGGTGGAGGAGGTTGTGTCATGCTCCGAGCGTTGTGAAATATTCTCTCTCTTTTCTTTTCATTATTCTAATTCTTATCTTCGTTATGTTTTTGCGGACTCCTTGCGTGGTATGACATCGCAGACATATCCTGAGTATACTAGTTGCTTTGGCTTCGAGGTGAATATACTGATTGGCTTCGTGTCTGGGAGATGAACATAACACGGATTCATGTGGAACGAGAAATGGTGTTTGGGCGTGTATGTGCGTGGGTGTAGGGTAGGGGTGTAGGGGTCGGGGGGTGTCGTGAAGGGGAGGGTTGTAGGTCGGGGGTGTCGATAGGTGGTTAGGGTGAGGGTTGTAGGATCGGGGGGGGTGTCCGGTAGATGGGTTCAGTAAGTGGGTGTCGGTCGGTAGATGTAAGAAGGGAGGTGGGGTGTCGGTAGGGTGAGTGTAAGTTTAGGGAGTGTACTGGTGGGTGTATGTGTAGGTCGGATGATTGTAAGAAGGGAGTGGGGTGCAAATCAGTGAGTGTAGAGATGGGTGTAGATATAAGACGCGCGAGTGGGCGTGGAATAGCGAGTGCAGGACGAGGGTCGTAGAACGGTGGGTGTAAGACGTTCGGGTGTAATGTGGGGCGTGGGCTGCCTGCGTCAGCTTGAACGTGTTAGTGTCGGGGTGCCTGTGCGTGCGTTTTTCCGGGGTTCTGCTTGACACCGTCGTATTTTTGAGGTTGCTG
>NW_020871094.1:277878-280378 GCF_003789085.1 Penaeus vannamei
CGGGCTACAGGGTTAGGACGTGGCTAAGTACGGGGAGGCATGCACATAGTCAGCATCAGAGCAGCAGCAGTGATCATCGGGTTTCCCATTAGAATAACGGAGGGCACATGCGCCTCGAGCGCCCAAACACTCATACCACAACACTTAATAGGTGTATTATATTATATAATTATATTATATCATTATGTACATAAATATTACTGTAATCTTAGAATTTTCCCGTTGTGATTGGGCGTCTTGGGAGGGGGAGACGCGAGTGCAACAACCGACCCCCTACAGGTGTTGGGTGGAGGTCACCGCGATGTCTTGATCACCTGTTGGTCCCTGATTGTACTTTCAACTGTTGGCGTGGGTGAGATCACAAGAGTTGGCGTGAGGTGGGCTCAGCTAGACACGAAGAGCGGGTCCATCTGGAGGCGTCGCGCGTCCAGGCCTCCTCGGAGAGATTCCTTGCACTTGACCAGGTTGCCGTTGTCTTTGCCGTTCATGATGAACATGCTCAGCTGCATGGCCGCCGCGGCTGCCTGCTGCTGCTGGTGATGATGATGTTGCTGCTGCGTGGTCACGGGAGACAGGGGGGGCGACTGATGGAGGGCGCTCGAAACCACGACAGACTTGGACGGTGAGAAGTGGTGGTGTTGATGATGATGAATCTGCTGCTGCGCCTGCTGTTGAGCCTGCTGCTGCTGCACGTGGAGATGATGGTGGTGAGACGGCTGGGACAGCGCCTGGGGAGGTGAGGAAGCCCGCTGCTGCGGCGGAGGCGACGGCAGGGCCTTCACCGGAGACGGCGCTTCGGCGGGAGGCGGACTCTTGCGGGGCTTGTCGTCCTCGTAGAGAATGCAGATGGATCCGTTCTCGCCGATGCGGTACGCCACCTCCATGGGGTCGACCCACATGGTGAGCTCGCTGGGGAAGAGCGAGCGGAGGAAGGAGACGGCCAGGCCCATCATGAAGCCCGCCCTGGCGATGAGGGGGTCCATCTTGCCGTTGATGCGGATGCACCGGTATCCGGATCCCTTGAAAGGCTTGTCTGGGAACCAGTGGTCGGTGTAGTGCCGCACTAAGATATCACATACATTCTCGCGGAACTTATCCATCTGCGATTCCGTTAGTCCGCTGTTGTTGAGGCGAACTAGATCAACTAGGAAATCGGCCGCGGATTTTACTTCTAACCTCATATTCGCTGGGACACTTGGGAGCGAACACGGTGACGGAAAATTCACGCACTACACAATCGCTAAGTGGGAGACACAGTTTGGGGGACTCTCTCTCGTCTCTGACGGAGGGAGAGCTTGGGACTAGGAAACCTGGCACTTGTATACACAGCCGAGTAAGAGGATGTCGCTTCGTATAATCTTTGGTATTGGCCGTCGTTACACTGACTATTTGGTTGGTAAAACTCCGAATAAAATCACAGTCTATGTCTGTCCGTGGACGGGGAATACGTGGATAGTGGCTCACGCCACGCGATACATCCTCTTTCGCGTGTGTCTTTGCTCTGACTGGTGACCGGGAGTGAGTGAGCTTGTTGTTGGCTTTCACCGATGACGTCACAACTCAGAAGACGCGGACCAATGAACACTCGGAAGACGCGGGCCAATCAGCGCGCAGATGTCGACGACCAATCAGCGCACTCCGCTCCGCTTCCCGTCACGTGACCGACCTGGCAGCCATTTTCTAGACAAAGAACGGCTCTCCGCACAAACATGGACGCCAAGCCACGATCCCAACAAAGAAAGATTCTGGCTGAATTACAAACCCAATATCTGCCTCGAGAGTGATTTCAGGAATAGCGAGAGTGTCCTGAGGCCAAGCTTGGAGTTCTCTCGAGCACAGAACTCCAAGCTGAAGGACTAGCTTCGCATTCACAGTTTCTCCATATGTTCCCCAAAGTTCGCCGAAGTACAGCAAGTTTCACCCGAGTCCTGGGTTTCTACTAGAAAGCTGGAGTGGCCCGTCCGTAAGCCAGTTTTCTGAAGGAAACTCGTGTTGTCCTCGCCTGCCCAGAGAACGCATGAAGTGCATGTTTCGAGAAGAGATGTCGAGAAAAGGGAGATAAAGTGTCAAACTTTAGTCGTTTTATGCACAAGTTTTCTCACAATATGACATCTTCTGGCGAACAGATACGGGGGTTTATGTCAAGAACGAGCTTGAGTTTTAAGTAATTGAATATCATCTGCCTTGTTTATTATAAAAAAAACTCAAACGTATATATATATATATATATATATATATATATATATATATATATATATATATATGTATGTATATATTTAAATATATATATTGTGTGTGTATGTGTACTTATATGTATATATAATATATTTCGTATGCCAATATAGATACATAGCTGGATATGTTTCTAACGCCAATCAAACCGACAAATAATTTGATATAGGATACCCACATTACAAAAAAAATACATACTGCGCTCATACACTTACCATTATACATACCAGTATCACCAGAGGACGAAACCGATTCTGAGTGTAATATT
>NW_020871094.1:287878-292878 GCF_003789085.1 Penaeus vannamei
GATTCAAAGTCTCGGAACCTTAGTCTCGAATCTTGGTCTAGAACTTTAGTCTCTAACTCACTCTCTCTCTCTCTCTTTCTCTTTCTCTCTCTCTCTCTGTCTCTCTTTCTCTCTCTCTCTCTCTCTCTCTCTCTCTCTCTCTCTCCTCTCTCTCTCTCTCTCTCTCTTCTCTCTCTCTCTCTCTCTCTCTCTTGAACCTCTCTCCTCACTCACTCACACTCTTATTCTCTCTCTCTCTCTCTCTCTCTCTCTCTCTCTCTCTCTCTTCTCTCTCTCTCTCTCTCTCTCTCTCTCCTCTCTCTCTTCTCTCTCTCTCCCTCTCCTCTTCTCCCTTTAGTCTCTCCACTCACTCCACTCTTATTCTCTTTCTCGCTCTCTCTCTCTCTCTCTCTCTCTCTCTCTCTCTCTCTCTCTCTCTCTCTCTCTCTCTCTCTCTCTCTCTCTCTGAATCTTAGTCTCTAACTCACTCACTCCACTCTCTCTCTCTCTCTCTCTCTCTCTCTCTCTCTCTCTCTCTCTCTCTCTCTCTCTCTCTCTCTTCTCTCTCTCTCTCTCTCTCTCTCTCTCACCCCCCTCTCTCCCTCTATCGAACAGGGTGTACCGTAAACTCGTCCCGCTTTGGCCTCTCCCGTTCCAGCGCAAACAGAGCCCGGCCTATTTCATACACGCAGGTAATCATTAAGGCCCAACCTTAGGTAGGCTTAAACACTGGGAATCCTGCGTAACCAGTGACAGGGAAGATTTCCTTGGGACACCTGAGACTCGAATGACAGCCTTCTCCTCTTGCCCGCAACATATCGGGTCTTTGTGTTTTTTTTTTTTTTTTTGGCTTTTGTCTCTTCTTCTTTTTTTTCTTGTTCTTTTTTCTTTTTTTTTTTTCTGTTTGTTCTTTTTTCTTTCTTTCTTGTTTTTTTTCTGTGCTTGTTCTTTTTTTCTTTTCTTTTTTTGGGTTTGTTGTCATATGTTTGGATTTTTTGTGGTATGATGATTGGTTGTTTACTTGTTTAAGAAAGGGGTATTTTGTTATGAGTGGTGTGTATAGTGTAGCTTTCATTTGGTATTTTTTAGAGGAGGGTATAAAAACTGGTACAGAAATAATGACCTTTCTCCTTTGCTTGTCTGTCTTCCTGTGTAGCTGTCTGTGTGTCTGTCCGTGTGCTTTCCTGTCTTATTAGATGTGTGTCTTCCCTTCCCTTCCTCTCTCTCTCTCTCTCTCTCTCTCTCTCTCTCTCTCTCTCTCTCTCTCTCTCTCTCTCTCTCTCTCTCTCTCTCTATCTCTATCTCTATCTCTCTCTCTCTTCCTTCTCTTTCGTACCCATTCCATCCTTCTCTTTCCCGCTCTTTCTATTCTCTTTCACAGCTATCCCCTCCTCCTCTCCCGCCTTTCACCTCACTCCCTCTTCCTCCCCTCCTTCTGTCAACCTTCCCCCCTCTCTCTCCCTCCTTTCCCCCTCTCCCCCACCTTAACCCTCCCTCAGTGTCGGGTGGAGACGCCATGCAAAACTCCCCCTTCCCTCCCCCTTCCCCCTTCTCCCCTTCCTCCCCTTCCTCCCCTCGCCCCCATCCCATGCACCGTGATTGCATGAATGATTATATCGAATGACTGGCCTTTCCCACTGCCGCATCTGATTGCATGTTGCAGCACAATCTGCGGTTTAAGGGTTTTTCGGTTGACTCTGCAAAGCGCTTGTATACTCGTGTAGGCGACCGTGGCCTCTCATTTGGGCGCCCGGTCATGTCGTCGTTTGGCCATCGGCGTGGGCGGCCCCTGCGCTGCCGGTCACGCTGCTGGAAAAGACCGTGTCAGTGTTTTTGGGTGGATGGTAATTTTTTTTTCTTTGTTAGTATATTTATCCGGTCGTGTACATGAACACATACACACACATATATATATGTATATGTGTGTGGGGTTTTGTGTGTTTGTCTGTGTATGTATCTATATGTGCGCGCGCGCGCACACACACACACACACACACACACACACACACACACACACACCACACACACACACACACACACACACACACACACACACACATATATATATTATATATTATTATACTTTATGTGTGTGTGTGTGTTGTACTTGTATATATCTACACGCACACAAGCAAAAGAAAACACGGATGACTGATCAGCGACCCATTTCTTACCAGGCGTTGACAAGGCACTTAGCTTGGACGACAAGAAAATCACACACAACGAAGTATGATTTTACGTGTTTTCCTTGTTAATGGCTGCCCGCGTCTTCCGGATCCTTTTTCTTAAACATATATGAATATTTCTTTACGTTTTTGGTAAAAAAGGGGGGGGGGGAGGGGAGAGAGAGAGGACATATCACAGACAATAAAGAATTATAATATAAATACAAAAAAGAGATATTCAAAATAATAATTTTATTTTACTTTATTTTTTTCTTTTATTCTGTTTTACTGATTGTTTTATTTGATTTGATTTGATTTGACCTTTTTTACTTTTTTATCTTTTCCTTTATCTTTTATATATATATATATATATCTTTTTTACTTTTTATCTTTTATTTTATTTTACTTTTTCTACTCCACGGAAATAAAGAATTTCCGTGGAGTAGAAAAACAATGTCTTTTTTCTCCTTCTTTCTTCTTCTTGAGAAAGTCTGGAATTAGCCGGCGTGTGATTTATTATATATATTCTCTCTCGTGCAGAATGGCTCTACTCATTTCTTTTTGTTATTTTGCATTGCTGTTGTTTGTTCTCAATTATCTCAATATTTTAAATTAATATCATGTTTTTTTTCATATGATAATGATGATGATGATTATTAATAATGATTATGAATTATAATAATAATAATAATAATAATAATAATAATAATAATAATAATAATAATAATAATAATAATAATAATAATAATAATAACAATAACAATAATAACAACCATAATAATGATAATGATAATAATAATAATAATAATGATAAATATTGTTACAATCACTACGTTCTTATTATGATTATCATTGCTGTTATTATTATCTTTATCATTATTTCCATTTTCAACATTTCTATCATTATGATCATTATTATTGTTCTAATTATTATCACTACCATCATCATTTTCATTATTTTTATATTATAATTACTTATCATATCACCATTGTTATCATTACTTTTATTATTATCATTATTATGAGTAACATCATCATTATTATCATCATCATATCTTTTATTATGACTATCATTATCATATTTTTTTATTATGATTCCCATTAGTATAGTTTCTTTATTATCATTGTTGGTATAGTTTAATTATTACTATCATTATTAGTATTATCATTATCATTTTAATTTCATCAATATCATCCTCATTATTAATATTATTATTGCTGTCAATACTAATCTATTATCATTCCCATTTCCTTCATTTTCACAAATTGTTATTTCTGAAAACCTTATCACTACTTTTTTCTGATATTTTTTCTGCATAGTATAAATAAAGAACACTCTTTGTAAAAATACTATTATCCTTTTTATTTATTTATCTATCTATCTTTTATTTGGTTATTTTCTTTTTGTCTTTTATTTGGTTATTTTCTTTTTGTCTTTTATTTGGTTATTTTCTTTTTATTTTTTATTTGGTTATTTTCGATCTACCCTTTTAAAAATGAATTTTATTCTCGTGGAAGAAATCGTGTTACAAAATATATCATTTTAGTGTCACAATTATTTATTATCATTTCTAATATCTAAATCAAACGGCAGGAAATGCATGTCACTTTCTTAATCTAATCTTTATGTCTTTAATCACAGGGAAAAGGTCAGGTCACACACGAAGGATATCATTGCATTATCACTCTTATCAGGGTCACTTTCCTAACTAGCAAGATAAGGAAAATAAAGAATCATATGCTTAAAATATATATTTTTTAATTCCTATCATAATATTTTTATTCTCCACGTATTACCAGCCTTAACAAAGTCACTCTAAACTACAAAGACATATTAGATTTAAAACAAAAAATATATATCTAACATAATAGCAATAATAATAATAATACCTAATATAATATTAACTAAGTCACATTCTTAACTAGCAAGACAGGAGAAAAAAAAACTTAAATTATAATATCCATAGAAAAAATAATACTTAAAATAAACTTTCTCCCCCCCCTTTTCTCCTTTTATTCTCCACGAATTACCAGCCTTAACAAAATCACTCTTAAATAATATCAATACCTAATATAATATTAACAAACTCACATTCTTAACTAGCAAGACAGGAAAAAACTTCAATTATCTCTCTCTCTCTCTCTCAAAAAAAAAAAAAAAAAAAAAAAAAAAAAATACTTAAAAATAAAACTTGCTCCACCCCTTCCCCCCACCCACTTTCTCCTCCCCACACCCCTCTCCCCCCTCCTCCTCCTCCTATCCCAATAGGTCCTTCGGGGGCGAATCCCAAGTGAGGTCAGGATAGGTCAGAAGGAGAGGCCGTCCTAGGTAGGTTCTGGCAGGATTTCTTGGGCGTTCTCACCTCCGCTCGGATTTATAGCCTGTGTGTTATTGAGATCTGCATGTGTGATTTCTTTCTACTTTTCTACTTTTTAAAAAAAGTATGTTGTTTTATCGATGTATATTCTATCTTTTTTTCAAATGAATATTGTCTTTTTTCAAATAAATATTCGATTTTCTTTAATGAATATTCTGTCTTTTTTCAAATGAATATTCGATATTTTCAAATAAATATTCTGTCTTATTTCAAATGAATATTCTGTTTTTTCAAATGAATATTCTGTCTTTTTCAAATGTATATTCTGTCTTTTTTCAAATGAATATTCTTTTAAATGAATATTTTATTTTTAAATGAATATATTTTTTTTTTCAAATGAATATTTTATTTTTGCAAATGAATATTCTATCTTTTTTGCAAATGACTATTCTTTCTTTTTACAAATGAATATTCTTTCTTTCAAATGTATGATTTTTTTAAATGTGTTTTGTTTCAAAATATGAATTTTTTAAAAGAT
>NW_020871094.1:297878-300378 GCF_003789085.1 Penaeus vannamei
AATAATGTCCTTTCCTCTGTTAATGTTGTTGCTATTGTTACTGTTTCGTCTGTTCTACGCCTGTTCTAGGAAATAATGTTATTCCTGTTTTTTTAATCTTTGTTGTAATTATGTAAGTAGGTTGTTAGCTTTTATTTTGTAACTATCATTGTTGGTGCGATAATTTCGTAACTATTTTTTGTGGTTTTCTACAATTCTTTAAAATCATTATTGTTGTTACTGCTACCATGGCAATTATTTTTTATTATTCCAGTTCTTATTTTCAGCCAGATTGCGTTGTTATTCCCTCTTTGACTTAAAGGGAAAATTGGTGTCATTAAGATCAATTAAATACATCTTCGGAGACGTTTAAAGGCCTTACAAGTGAAACTTAATATTAACAGCGTACTTCTTAATGCCATTGTTACTGTCTATTGTTGTAGATAATAGGCTGTATGGTGTCATTATCGAAGAAATTGAAGGAGACAAAACTCCAGCCAAAAAAAAAAAAAAAAAAAAAAAAAAAAAAAAAAAAAAAAAAAAAAAAAAAAAAAAAAAAAATATATATATATATATATATATATATATATATATATATATATATATATATATATATATATATATATATATGCCAGGTGTATTAGACAAGTAGATACATCAAAGAGTGCCGTTTCTGTGAAGTAGATAAAAAAAAAAAAATCATTGTGAGAAAGGGCTATCACGTGACATGTGTTCGAGTGAGGAGTGACAGCGGGGAAGAGATAGCGAGGCACAGATAGAGAGTTAGATAAAAGGAGATACATTACAAAGAAAGGTGCATGTATATTTATGAGTATATAGCTATACAGATGCATACATACAAAACAAACTATCAATCTATCCATCTTTTTTGTGTGTGTGTGTGTGTGTGTGTGTGTGTGTGTGTATACATATATATATATATATATATGTATATATATATATATATATATATATATATATATATATATATATAAATATATATATATATATATATATATATATATATATACATATATACATATATATATATATTATATTATATATATACAGACACACATATATATATATATATATATATATTATATATATTATATATATTATATATATATATATATATTATATATACACACACACACACACACATATATATATAATATATATATATATATATAATATATATATATATATATATATATATATACACACACATATATATATGCACATATATATATTGTATGTTAATATGCACACACCACATACTACATAAGTCTACTCGAGTTTGGAAGAGAGAGAGAGAGAGAGAGAGAGAGAGAGAGAGAGAAAGATAAAATATCGAGGAGACAAAAGAGCGAAAACGAAGTGAAACAACTCGATGCGAATCGGACGCCGCGACAACGCTACGAATCCGCTGGCGTCGGCTTCGGCTCCGCGAGGGCGTCGTTACAGCATCCGAGACAATGACTCTCTCCATCTCCAGGCATTGTTCTGAAACAGGCACCGCGGGGGGGCACTCCGGGACTCCCTCCCCCCTCCCCCTTTCATCCACCATCACTCTTCTCTCTTCCTACTTTTCTTTCTTTCTTCTCTTTCTAGTTTCCTTATTTTCGTATTTTTTCATATTTTTTCTTATTTTCATCTCTTCCTCTCTCGTTTCACATTCTTTTACTCTTTCTCCCTCTCTCTCTCTCTCTCCCTCCATCCTTTCTATTTCTCTCTCCTCTTCTCCACATACTCTCTGTTCCTACCTTTCCTCCTCTCCTTTCATTTTCCTATTTTCTTCCTCCTGTTTATCTGACCCGTCTTCCACCTCTCCTTCCACATCCTTTTTACTCTTTCTCTAACTTGTTCTTTTAATCTTTCTCTTCCTCCTCTCGTTCCACATTCTTTTTACTCCTTCTCTACCTTGTTCTTTTCCCCTTTCCTTCCCTTCTCTCGTTCCACATTCTTTCTACTCCTTCTCTACCCTGTTCTTTTCCTCTCCTTTCCTCCTCTCTCCACATCCACTTTCCATCCAACCTTTCCTCCTCCCTTCGCCTTACGTGTCTGTCTGTCTGTCTTGAAGAACACGGTCAAGATGCTTCTTTGTGAGCCTTCTCGATGACGTAACGGCGGCTGTAACCTTTCCTTTCGTGTCGATTTTCTCTCGTCATTGTCTCTCTCTTCTTTTGTCTGTCTGTTCGTCCGTTCGTCTGTCTCTCTGCCTGTGTGTCTGTCTCTCTGCCTGTCTGTCTGTTCTGTGTCTGTCTGTGTCTCTGCCTCTCTGTGCCTGTCTCTCTGTCTGTCTGTCTGTCTGTCTGTCTCTGCTTGTCTGTTCGTCCGTTCGTCCGTCTGTCTGTCTGTCTATCTCTCTGCCTGTCTGTCTGTCTATCTCTCTGCCTGTTTGTCTCTCTGCTTGTCTGTTGTCGTCTGTCTGTCTGTCTGTCTATCTCTCTGCCTGTCTGTTCGTCCGTTCGTCCGTCTGCCTCTCTGTCATTGTCTGTCTCTCTCCCTGTCTGTCTGT
>NW_020871094.1:302878-305378 GCF_003789085.1 Penaeus vannamei
CTTTATTCCCTCCCTCCCTCCCTTTTCCCGCACCCTCCCTCTCTTTCCATCCCTCTTTATCACTCGCCTCCATTCCATTCCCAAAGATAAAATTGTTTCCCCGAAAGCGAGTCGTCCATCATCACAAAGAGTAGACTACGATAATGGAGATAAATCAAATAATGGGAGCAATAAAAGGGGAGGAAGAGAAAGAGAAGTGGAAAAGAGAGAGAGAGAGAGAGACTAGAGAGAGAGAGAAGAGAAGAGAGAGGAGTTAGAGGAGAGAGAGAGATGAGAGAGAGAAAGGGGAGAGGAAGATGAGCGGAGAAGGAGAGAAGGAGGAGATAGAGAGGATGAGGAGAGGGGTAGAGAAGGAGAGGGAGATGAGAGGAGGAGAGAGAGAGGGAGAGGAGAGGAGAGAAAGAGGAGGGAGGAAGGGAGGAGAGAGGGATGAGGGAAGAGAGAGGAGAGGGGGAGAGAGAGGAGAAGATGGAGAGAGAGAAGGAAGGGAGAGAGTGAAGAGAGAAGAGAGAGAGAAGAGAGAAGGAACAAGAGAGAGAGAAGGAGAGGAGATAAGAAGGAGAGAGAGAAGAGAAAGTTGAGAAGAGATGGAGATGAAGAGAAGGAGATGAGGAGAGAAGAGAAGAAGAGAGGAGAAGTGGAGGAGAGAGAAAAGAAGAGTGGATCCCAAACCGCACCGTCCCTCTCGCGTATCGATCGCTGCCACTCACTCACACATTCAAACTCACTCTCATCATCACTACACTTCCTTTTCTCCTGCCCTTTGACTGATTTCCACACTTTATGGCGAGACGTGACGTAGGGTCAAGTGGGGTCGGAGAGAGAGAGAGAGAGAGAGAGAGAGAGAGAGAGAGAGAGAGAGATAATAAGAGAGGGAGAGAGTAATAAGAGTAGAGGAAGAAATTGAGCTCAGAAGTATAACAAGAGGAGAGAGAGTATAGAGAGAGAAAGTAAATTAGAGAGAGATCAACAGAAGATAAAAAGAGTGGATGAAGAAGATAGATAAAATGGATGAGACTTCGAGCCTACTCCGAGGGATGAGATGCAGATTGAGAAGGTAAGAGAAGAGAAGAGAACAAAAGAGAGAATCCGGAAAGACGGATTTTAGATAGAGTGAGGATTAAATAGCTTAGAAAAGGGGACAGAATCAGGAGCAGGACACAAGAGAGAGAGGCAGAAAAGGAGAGAGTAGGAAAGGGGAAGAGGATGAGTGAGGGATGAGGAAGGAGGGAAGGGAGAAATGAGGAGATGGAGGGTATGGCGAGAGTAAGGTTTCAGAGCTAAGGAGGGGCGGGGGGAAACGGTCAGTAGCAGGGAGGGAAGGAAGAAGTGAGAGGAGAGTAGTGAAGATAGGGAAAGTGTTAGACTAATAAGAGAATAGCCCGGCGGCATTTGTCAGATAGATACCACCGCTGTAACAGATTTCATAAAAATGGCTGCTGCAGACATACGTGTATGTCATATTGACAAGTTAAATCTCTCTTTTGGCAAAATGACTAAAGGTTGTCGAATTGCCTAGTGACAAGGGGAAAACCTTTGATTTCCCTCGTTCTGTTGGCTGGATTGGGGATAAGAAAGACGAGAGAATGCATCAGTAAAAACAGGCTGATGAAAGAATATCTGCTGAGGGAGCACAGCGAGTAGAGGTCACGGCGCGAAGACTGGTGCGGGAGGCGACGTCATCGAAGTTCTCTTCTCTCTGTGCTTCTCTGCTCTCTCTCTCATGGTCTGCCTCTCTGCGTCAATTCTCTCTGCTCTCGTCTCACTCTTTCTTTAGGGTGACGAAGGCCCCGAAGTCAATCAGAGAGCGCACAAGTGAAGGACCAGAGGAAAAACGAGAGAAAGTGCGCGTGGAATGGAGGGCAGGTGAGGGAGGATGGGACACGAGAGGGAGAGGAGGAGATGAAGAGTGCCAAAGCAATGAAGCGAGGAGGTCACAGACCGAATTGGTGACTATGGCGGCAATGAGCACCAACGAGCGGGGGGTAAAGGGTCTTTTTTAATTTCTTTTAGGAGGCACAACGGAGAGGACTCCGAAGGAATGACCAAGGTGTACACAGAGACTCGGTACAGCGGGCGGCCAGGAGGTTGAATTTAGAGGGAAGCGGAAGGAGGAGTGACTAATATAACCGTTGAAGAGAGTGATCATTGACAGTGCACAAGTAACCATGGCTTCCGCCTTGACTACCTTGCACCAAACGAAAATGAACCCCGACGGAGATGGGGACCGGGAGGAGAGGGAAGGTGGTACAGAAGCAGGAAGTACAAGGGAGGGACTGAAGAGCAGAAATGGAAGATGGGAGAGATGGAGGAGGTGAAGGGGGGAGAGAAGTGGGGAAAGGGGGAGGGTGGGGAAGGGAGAACGAGAGATGGGAGGGAGGGAGGAAGGGGGGGAGAGGAAGGTAGGGAGGGAGAGGAGGAGGAGTGAAGGGGGAAAGAGGGAGAACGAGAGATGGGAGGAAGGAGGAGGTTAAAGGGAGGAGAGGGATGGAGTGGGGAC
>NW_020871094.1:312878-315096 GCF_003789085.1 Penaeus vannamei
AACGAATCTGTATCTATTCTCATCAACTAAGGAGAGGGGAAGGGGAAGGAGGAGAGGGAGAAGAGGGGAAGAGGGGGTGGGGAGGGAGAGAGGGGGAGGGGGAGGGGTTGGGGCTGGTTGGGGAGGGAGTGGGAAGGGAAGATGAAGGAGAGGGAAAGGAGCAGAGGGACAAATAAAGGGGAAAGGGGAAGAGAAGGAGAGGGAAGGCGGAGGAAAGGAGGGGGGGAAGGAATAGGGCCAAGGGAAGGGAAGGGAAGGAAAAGAAGATAAAGAAAGGAAGTGGTTGGGGGGGGAGGGAGGGGAAGGTAAAGAGGAGAAAAAGCGAAAGAGGAGGGGAGAGAAGGGGAGAAAGGCTGAAAGGAGAAAGAGTAAGAGAAAAGAGAGAGAGAAAAAAAACACACAACGAAAGCAGGATGGAAAGGGGAAGACGAAAAGAGAGATGAATACATAAAGAAAAGAAGAAAAAGGAAAAAATTCCCCTCCTCCCTCCCCACCCCTCCCCCCAATGAAGCTTATCTATATCAGCACCGATCTCTTATTCTTCCTTTTCGCCTTTCACCCTTTATTCGCAAGTCTCTTCTTCTCTCCCCCCTCCCGGTTGCGGAATACCTTCTGCGCACAGACACGGCGATGACGGTTGGGCAAGGACACTTGGCAAGAGGGAGAGAGAGGGAGGAGAGGGAAGAGAGGGGGGGAGAGGAGAGGGAGGTGGGAGAGGGGAAGAGGAGGAGGGAAGAGGCCGGAGGAGGGAGATGGAAGAGGAGGAGGGAGAGGGAGAGAGGGGGGGAAGGGAGTGGGGGGAGGGAGAGGGGAGGAGGGAAAAGGGAAAAGGGGGAGCGGGGCGAGGAGAGGGAGGAGAAGGGAGAAAATGGAGAAGGAGAGGGGGGAGGGGGGAGGAAGGAGGAGGAGAGGGAAGAGGGAAGAGTGAAGAAGGGGAAAGGGGAGAGAATGGAGGAAAGATGAGGAGGAGGAGAGAGGGGGAGGGGAGAGGGAAGAGGGGAGAGGGGGAGTATTGGAGGAGAGAGGAGACGGAGAGGAGGAAAAAAGAGAAGAGGCGGGGGAGAGGGAGAGGGAGAGCGGAGGAGATGAGAGGGGAACGTGATGGGAGGAGAGGGGGAGTGGGAGGAAAGAAGAGGAGGAGAAGATGGAGAGGAGAGGGGGAGGGGATAGGAAGGGAGAAGAGGAGGAGGAGGAAAAGAGAAGGCAGGAGAGGGAAGGGGAGAGGGGTGAAGGGGTGAGGGGAAGAGATGAAGAGGGGAGGAATTGGGAAAGAGAGGGAGGGGGAGGGGAGAAATGAGGGAAGAAAGGGGGGGGGAGGAGGAGAGGAAGAAGAGAAGGACGGATGGGAGGGAGAGCAGGGAAAAGAAGGAAAAGGAAACTAAAGAGAGGGGAATGAAAGGGTGGAGGGAGGGGAAAGGGAACGAAGCAGAGAAGAAGCAAAAGAAAGGGAGAAGAAATGGAAAGGAAGGAGGAGGAGGGGGAGAATTGAGATACATAGGCGATGAAGACGGAAAGGAGAGTAAATGGAAGAACAGAAGAAGAAAGATTGAAAGGAGAAGAAGAAAAGCGAAAATAAGAGAAAGGGGAGGAAAATGGGAGAGAAAAAATAGAAAAGAATTAGAATAAGAAAAGCAAAACTAAAGACAAATCTATGAAACAACGAACAATGACGGATAAGAAGGAATAGAGAATAACGACGACAACGAGGAACAAGAGAATAAACAGCCGAAGAGAAAGTGTCACGTATATTACAAAATCCAAAACAGACGACTGGTAAATAATCTAAAAATATATAATTCCAAATATACGAGGAAGCGCCACATATCTAGACTAATCCCACTCAGAAGAGAAAGCTCAAGGGAAAATTATAATCTGAAAATCCCTTTTAAATCTAATTTATCATTGGTACAGAAAGATATAGGCCTAACATCTGAAGAAATTATAGGGAGGGGATGCGAGAGAGAGAGAGAGAGAGAGAGAGAGAGAGAGAGAGAGAAGAGGAGAGAGAGAGAGAGAGAGAGAGAGAGAGAGAGAGAGAGAGAGAGAGAGAGAGAAAGAGAGAGAAGGGGGGAGAAGGGAGGGAGGGAAGGGAGGAGGGAGGAGAAGAGAAGAGAGAGAGAGAGAGAGAGAGAGAGAGGGAGAGAGAGAGAGAGAGAGAGAGAGAGAGAGAGAGAGGAAAGAGAGAGAGAAGAGAGGAGAGAGACAAGAGAGAGAGAGG
>NW_020871094.1:353507-358507 GCF_003789085.1 Penaeus vannamei
ACTCAGGTAAATTACTTTTCTCGTGTTTTGTTGTCCAATGTGTGGCTCGCTTAAATTTTGTTTATCGTAAGCCCACCACACGCTAATCATCTTCATTTTTTTCTCGAATCACCCGCTTTACATTAAGAAGTCAGTTGTCCTCGTCAATGTTCCTGAGCGCTTATAGGATTTGCGATAACGAATTCATCGATCGTGAGCTTGACTTTATATTTCGAGACATTTTCAAATTAGGATATCTCGCTTTTTTTTTAAATCAGGCACATTCATCCGCGAAATGGAAATTTTATAATCATTCCCGCAACATGCAACAAGAAAGTGCCAAAAATCTCGTAATCATTCCTTACAACCCATCTCTCGATGAAAAACGCCGTATTTTTTAAAGGAGCTGGCATTGATATCGTTTTTACTTACCCGAACACGTTGCGGCATACTTTGATTAGACATAATATAACTAGCAGCACTATTGAGACCTTCCGGTATTTACACGATTCCTTGCAAGGATTGCCGAAATTTTTACATAGGCGAAACCGTAGAACTTTTGAAAAAAAAATTAATGAACATAGACGTGATGTCAGATACGCCAGTAGAATCTATGCTTGTTTTTTCATTTATGTGACGAAGGGGCATCAGTTTAAATTGGAAAGCCAGTTTAATTCATAGATCGTTCAAACTTGTATGAAAGGAAAATAATTGAAGCCCTTTTATTAGAAAATTTCCTATTCTAATTTGAGTGCTGGCCAATGGAGAATTTAGATGATATAACCTCATCACTTGTTAGCAAAGCCTTCCCCAGACTCTTCGACTTGACCATCCCCTGAGGCCTGATTCAGATTTTGTTCATCTGTCTCTCTATCACTATATAAATTGTCATAAATTCTCTCTAGTATCCATTTCGTTTTTTGTCTGATGATGAACTCGAGAAGAGTTCTATATATATATATATATATATATATATATATAATTATATATTATATATATATATATATATATATATATATATATATATATTACATACATATATTATATGTTGTGTGTGTGTCTGTGTATATGTATATATCGGTATTTCATTATTATTAAATATTGATTATTGTCCGATATTTATCATTATCATTATCGGTATTATTATCAATTGATAATCGATGATTTATCATCCTTCCTCGGCCTCTAGAGGTGACTTCCTGGTCTCCTTCTGGGCTCTAGGGTGACTTCCTGGGTCTTTCTCGGGCTCTAGGCGACTTCTGGGGGTCCTTCTCGGGCTCTGGGCGACCGTTTAAATATACTAAAAGGAACGCAGATAACATGTGTGTCCTCGTTTTGACTGACTACCTTTCTATTTTTCGAGCTCGCGCTCTATATCGTTGATGAGATGAACCACCCGGTTACTAATCTACTTATACTTGATGTCCCTCTGCTCTTCGTTTAAGCTGGCGCTCATGCTCTTTAAATGTGGAGAGTTGAGATACGAATCAATATCCCGCGCAATGTCTTTGGCCAGCTGATCGTAGTCGCGGGTAGAGCGGTACCTTTCAAGGGCAGCGCTCCAGTTCCAGTCTTCCTCGGTCTAATCCTCACTCTCTGAGCCTGAGTCGGACACAAATTCGCTCTCAGACTAGGTTGAATCTGCTCCCTATGGAGACGCAGCTGAGACCCCCTCCAGATTTTCTTGTTGGGGATCTTGGGTGTCATCATTAGCAAGGGCTTGGTGCGGTTTTTCTTCCTGGGTCTTCTCGGGCTCTAGGGTGACTTCCTGGGTCTCCTTCTCGGGCTCTAGGGTGACTTCCTGGGTCTCTTTCTCGGGCTCTAGGGTGACTTCCTGGGTCTCCTTCTCGGGCTCTCGGGTGACTTCCTGGGTCTCCTTCTCGGGCTCAAGGGTGACTTCCTGGGTCTCCTTCTCGGGGCTCTAGGGTGACTTCCTGGGTCTCTTTCTCGGGCTCTAGGGTGACTTCCTGGGTCTCCTTCTCGGCTCTAGGGGACTTCCTGGGTCTCCTTTCTCGGCTCAGGGACTTCCTGGGTCTCCTTCTCGAGCTCTCGGGCGACTTCCTGGGTCTCCTTCTCGGGCTCGGCTTCCCTTCTCGGGGACTTCCTGGGTCTCTTTCTCGGGCTCTCTTCCTGGGTCTCTTCTCGGCTCTGGGTGACTTCCTGGGTCTCCGGGCTCTCCTGGGTCTCCTTCTCGGCTCTTTCCTGGGTCTCCTTCTCGGGCTCGGGCGACTTCCTGGGTCTCCTTCTCGGGCTCTAGGGTGACTTCCTGGGTCTCCTTCTCGGGGGGACTTCTGGTCTCCTTCTCGGCTCGGGACTTCCTGGGTCTCTTCTCGGGCTCTAGGGTGACTTCCTGGGTCTCCTTCTCGGGCTCCGACTTCCTGGGTCTCCTTCTCGGCTCCGACTTCCTGGGTCTCCTCTCGGGCTCTTTCGTTCCTTCTCGGCCTTGGGACTTCCTGGGTCTCCTTCTCGGGCTCTAGGGGGACTTCCTGGGTCTCTTTCTCGGGCTCAGGGTGACTTCCTGGGGGGGCTCTCTTCCTGGGTCTCTTCTCGGGCTCAGGGTGACTTCCTGGGTCTGGGCTGGGTGACTTCCTGGGTCTCCTTCTCGGGCTCTAGGGTGACTTCCTGGGTCTCCTTCTCGGGCTCTAGGGTGACTTCCTGGGTCTCTTCTCGGCTCTAGGGTGACTTCCTGGGTCTGGGCTCTTCCTGGGTCTCCTTCTCGGGCTCTAGGGTGACTTCCTGGGTCTCTTCTCGGGTCTCCTGGGTCTCCTTCTCGGCTCTAGGGTGACTTCCTGGGTCTCTTCTCGGGCTCGGGTGACTTCTGGGTCTCCTTCTCGGGCTCTAGGGTGACTTCCTGGGTCTCCTTCTCGGGCTCTAGGGTGACTTCCTGGGTCTCCTTCTCGGGCTCAGGGCTTCCTGGGTCTCCTTCTCGGCTTTCCTGGGTCTCCTTCTCGGCTCAGGGTGACTTCCTGGGTCTCCTTCTCGGGCTCTAGGGTGACTTCCTGGGTCTCCTTCTCGGGCTCTAGGGTGACTTCCTGGGTCTCCTTCTCGGCTCTAGGGTGACTTCCTGGGTCTCTTCTCGGGCTCAGGGTGACTTCCTGGGTCTCCTTCTCGGGCTCCTTCCTGGTCTCCTTCTCGGCTCCTTCCTGGGGGCTCTAGGGTGACTTCCTGGGTCTCCTTCTCGGCTCTAGGGTGACTTCCTGGGTCTCTCGGGCTCTCCTGGGTCTCCTTCTCGGGGGACTTCCTGGGTCTCTTTCTCGGGGGTGACTTCCTGGTCTCCTTCTCGGGGGGACTTCCTGGGTCTCCTTCTCGGGCTCTCTTCCTGGGTCTCTTCTCGGCTCTTGGGGACTTCCTGGTCTCCTTCTCGGGCTCAGGGTGACTTCCTGGGTCTCTTTCTCGGGGACTTCTGGGTCTCCTTCTCGGGCTCTGGGGGACTTGGTCTCCTTCTCGGCTCACTTCCTGGGTCTCCTCTCGGGCTGGGACTTCCTGGGTCTCCTTCTCGGGCTCTAGGGTGACTTCCTGGGTCTCCTTCTCGGGCTGGGGAGACTGGGTCTCCTTCTCGGGCTCTAGGGGACTTCCTGGGTCTCTTTTCTCCTCTCTCGGGGGCTCTTGGCGACTTCTGGGTCTCCTCTCGGCGGAGACTTCCTGGGTCTCTTCTCTCTCCTGGGTTCCTTCTCGGGCTCTAGGGTGACTTCCTGGGTCTCCTTCTCGGGCGGGAGACTTCCTGGGTCTCCTTCTCGAGCTCTAGGGAGACTTCCTGGGTCTCCTTCTCGAGCTTTCCTCGAGCTCGAGGGCGAATTCTCTCCTTCTCGAGCTCGGGGCGAATTCCCGGATCTCCTTCTCTCATTCTCTCTCGGGCTCTTGCGACTTCCTGGGTCTCCTTCTCGGGCTGGGCGACTTCCTGGGTCTCCTTCTCGGGGGCGACTTCCTGGGTCTCCTTCTCGGGCTCTTCGGCGACTTCCTGGGTCTCCTTCTCGGGCTCTGGGCGACTTCCTGGGTCTCCTTCTCGGGCTCAAGGGCGACTTCCTGGGTCTCCTTCTCGGCTCTGGGGACTTCCTGGGTCTCCTTCTCGGGGAGACTTGGGTCTCCTTCTCGGGCTCTAGGGAGACCTGGGTCTAGGGAGACTTCCTGGGTCTCCTTCTCGGCTCACTCCTGGGTCTCCTTCTCGGCTCTGGGCGACTCCTGGGTCTCCTTCTCGGTCTCACGACTCCCTGGGTCTCCTTCTCGGGGGCGACTCCTGGTTCTCCTTTTCGGTCTCCTGGGTGACTCCCTGGGTCTCCTTCTCGGTCTCCTGGGTGACTCCCCGGGTCTCCTTCTCGGGCTCGAGGGCGACTTCCCGGGTCTCCTTCTCGAGCTTCTGGGCGACTTCCCGGGTCTCCTTCTCGAGCTCCTGGGCGAATTCCCGGGTCTCCTTCTCGAGCTCCTGGGCGACTTCCCGGATCTCCTTCTCGAGCTCGAGGGCGAATTCCGGATCTCCTTCTCGAGCTCGAGGCGAATTCCGGATCTCCTTCTCGAGCTCCAATTCCCGGATCTCTTCTCGAGCTCAGGGCGAATTCCCGATCTCCTTCTCGGGCTCTTGGGCGACTTCCTGGGTCTCCTTCTCGGGCTCTTGGGCGACTTCCTGGGTCTCCTTCTCGGGCTCTTCGGCGACTTCCTGGGTCTCTTTCTGGGTCTCGACTTCCTGGGTCTCCTTCTCGGGGCGACTTCCTGGTCTCCTTGGGCTCGACTTCCTCTCCTCTCGGGCTCTTGGGCGACTTCCTGGGTCTCTTCTCGGGCTCTTGGGCGACTTCCTGGGTCTCCTTCTCGGGGGACTTCCTGGCTCCTTCTCGGGCTCACTTCCTGGGTCTCCTTCTCGGCGACTTCAAGGGCGACTTCCTGGGTCTCCTTCTCGGGCTCAAGGGCGACTTCCTGGGTCTCCTTCTCGGGCTCGGGCGACTTCCTGGGTCTCCTTCTCGGGGCGACTTCCTGGTCTCCTTCGGGCTCGGGCGACTTCCTGGGTCTCCTTCTCGAAGGGCGAGGTCAAA
>NW_020871094.1:368507-371007 GCF_003789085.1 Penaeus vannamei
TCATCAAAATGCGATATCAATACATAAAAGAAGTCTGATATCTACATGCAGCACATCAATAATGTCATACTCCTTAATTTTTGTGTATTCGTTATTACCAACTTTTTAGCCAGGTTCTGACACTGTTCAGTGAATAAAGCTTATGGAATAATATGCCAAATAAGATTTAGTATATAAAATTTTCATCAAAGAAATAGAAATAAAATTAATGTTAATGGTTATATTCATTATAACAACTTAGATAAAACACATTTAACTCTTGTCCCCTGAGCAAATAATTTACAAGGCAAAACATGGTAACAATACACCCATTTGTAAAATTTCAAAAGAAAGATATAAGGTAAGAGGTAATATTTAAATTCAACAACATAAACAGGATTAATAAAGTAAATGAGAAAGAATATATCACCAAACAACATTACCTTGTATAATGAAATCATGAAGAACAAAAAATCACTTACCACAAACAGCCTGTTTCCATCTCTCAAGATTAATATAGAGGCAAGTGAGTTGCCGGCCAGCATACCACCGCCCATTGAAGAGAGTCCTAGCCTTCATGGCAGCCTCTATGCTGGAGTACTGGACATATACATTTCCCCTGAGGTGAGGACTGGTGTTGCAGCACACCTTGAACTGCAGGACAATTCCACATCTTTGGAATTCTGGTAGTGTGTCTTCAAAGAAATCCCTAAAAAATTAAGGAATACTGTCAGATGTGGAGGGAGCTCTAAATATATGTTTTAAAAATAGGAAATTAATATCAATCTTAACGCAAAGCTCCTGAGAGAATTTGGGCTGCGACTGGGCTTACCTCCAGGGCCTATTTCTGACTCAACCAGTGCATCGCACTCGCCCTCACACTAACAAAGTATTATCTTTTACGAAATAAGAGATTGCAGTTATATAAATGGCTGTTCCTCCCATAGCCTCAATACTTCCCTTCTGTGTGTCATACTTCACACTGGCAAAGCGTTATATGACAATGTGAGCAGCTGACAAAAGGAGACTAATAAAGTAAACTAGATTGAAAGGGTAATTACAGGTTCACAGCAGCAAGACAGCACAATTTTTTGATGCATAACATCTTCCAGGGAGAGCAAGGGAAATTATTTGTGTTAATATTACCCCTTTTATACAAAACAAGAGCAAATCAGAGTATTACATGTCCTGTTCTCTCTCAGCCAATGCCTTAGGGCATGTGATGAGTGGCCATGAGGATACCTTTTAAAGCACAGCATAAATTGTAAAGCATCATGGTAACATGACATGGATGATCCATCACCCTGTGCCATGCCCAAGTCAGCCATGACAGGAAAAGCACTTCATCCAGACCCACAACGAATTCAGTCATTACATGAACTACATATTGAACACAAGCACAAACACAGTAATGTGTACACAAAAATGAAAATGAAATCAGCCGCAGAACATTTTCTGTTCATACTGTAGCTGTTTTCATTTTCATGAACTACAAGTCATCCAGAGATAAAGAGTTAATACTCATAAAATCTGATGCATAAAAAAATAACATAACTTCTCTTTAATATCCAGAATGCTTTAAATCACTGCAAAATTATCCTACAAACACCTTGCCCAGTAGCTCCTAATGTGTATATACTTTATTCCTGAAATGAGAGTATTTTCATATGGCGTGATTCTCAGAATTAACACAGTTTACCAAAGCAGCTCTCTTGCAACAATTAGAGAATAGTACTGATCTAACCTCTCATTATCTGACATATAAATATCAAATAAAAAATGGGAGTACTCGTTCTAAAACATTCAGCAGACTCACCTGAAGTGCTGGTAGCTCTCTGAGTCTGAGTACTCAAGTGCTACATCTGAATCATGAATGTCAAGTGCTAAATGTTCTAGTCCGAAGTGGGAGTACATGTTGGGGAAAAGCAATGTCCGACTCTGATCTGGATAGTCATGATATCTTTAAAAGGAAAGGGGAAAGAAAGAAATTAAATACACAATCATAACTCTACAGAGCATTTTAGCATCTTATCCTGGCTAGAATTATTTTATGGAAAACCTACAAAAACAAAAGAGAGAGAGAGAGAGAGAGAGAGAGAGAGAGAGAGAGAGAGAGAGAGAGAGAGAGAGAGAGTGAGTGAGTGAGTGAGTGAGTGAGTGAGTGAGTGAGTGAGTGAGTGAGTGAGTGAGTGAGTGATGATGAGAGTGAGTGAGTGAGTGAGTGAGTGTGAGTGTGTGTGCATTTGTATCTATGTGTATGCATCTGTGTCTGTGTGTGTGTCTGTATCTGTGCTCATTTGTGTTTGTGTGTCCGTGTCTGTGTTTGGGTGTCCCTGTGTCTATGTGTGTCTTTTGCATGTCTTACTTGAAGAATACAGAAACAAGAAGTGCTCAGAGAGCGCATACCTCTGCCAAGGCAATAGGGTCACTGATGCAATAAAAATATTCCCACTTGAAGAATTACATTAAAACCACCCCTTTCTGAAGTATACAGGTGACACAGGTAAACATAACCTTTTTT
>NW_020871094.1:376007-391007 GCF_003789085.1 Penaeus vannamei
TTCATCCTTTTAGCACAGCTCTCAAACCTTAGGAAATGGACAGAAGGGGATAAAGAAAAGAAGGAAAGGGAAGGTGGGAGAAGAAAAGACCTTGCAAAATTAATTGAGGCGAGGGCTGAGGTCCAAGGTAGGGATAATCTCCTGTCTCCTAAGCCCTTCATGACAACAACGAGCAACGGTTTGGGGGGAGGAGTGCTCTATAAGAAGGTGGTGTCCATTTCCTTCTATCTCTGTGCATCACTCTTTGTAACATTAATCATGGCAATAATTCAAAATACCTTCGCATACCTGATCACGACGATCTGGTATCAATGGATTTCTCTAACCCTCTACTACACATATATGCAGGAATTGTGCTGCACAACCCCCCCAAAGCCCCATATTCTTGGCCCCAACAGCTGGGGAGGACATGTAAGGGGGAGAGCATGAAAGGTACCAAGGAAATTGCAGGGTAAAATATGAAGAATATACATAGAATCAGTCACTAAATTATCTAATGGTCTGGCCCTTGCAGCCCCCCTCAACTGGCCCTCAACCCCTGCAATGGAAGACAAAGAACCCTCCATGTATTCAAAGCAGGGTTGAGCGTACAAATGATATGTGGGACTGTCTATATTATTCATATTTTCCAGGACAATGTTTCCCAGGAGGGCTGCTGACCTCCATCAACCTTCCCCTCAGGCAGTGCCCGAAGGACATGTCCAGTCACGTCAACTTAGATTGATGAATAAATTTTATGACATGGAATATGGGACTTATTCTCTGGCGAATGTATCCATACTGTAAAGAATTAACCCCGTCTCTCATAGAAACCTCTCATATAGTGAAAAGTTACAGTATTATCATGAGTAAAAACCAAAGTGAAAAAGCGTAATGAAGCGAAACTAGAAGCTGTGCAGCTAAAAGAGCATCCATTTCATCTCCCTACCAAAATTTGTATCAATGTTCCTTCAAGAAGGCCTAAAACTGACTTACCAATTCTGATTACTAGCAACAAGTGCTTGGTGAAAACAAACCCTCATTCATTTAAAAACTCTAGTCATGTCTGCCATCTCTGAAAGTCTACAGATCAACATGCCAACTTAAAAACAACTACGGGAATCCAACCAACCTTTTGGTAAATTCAACAGGAATTTATACCACCCAATACATGCTGACCAATAAAGCAACCTAACTCCATGACACAAACTTTATTCAACAATCTAAGTTGCCGTGACTAGGCTTGCCCTTCGGCAAGCCTGTGGGCTCTTACCTCTGTTCATTTACATATAGCACCTTTGGGAAGAATTTGCACAAATATTGCCATAGAAGAAAAATGTCTTGGTTTGTATCAGTCTATCCAAATATATAGGTTTTATCTCCCAACTCAGACCCCACCTCATTCTGCATATTGTTCCAGAGAACATAACAATAATTATTAACAAAAGAAAGCCTGCAATCAAAAGATTGAAGACTCCAGGTATCAAGATCCTGGGAATATAGACACAAGTCTAAAACCCTATAAAAGAAGAACTAAGAAGAAATACCAATCTACAGTCTGAGGGACCTTATTTTAGGCTGATTAACTGTACCAACCTTACTCTCTCTGTTAATTCGACAAGCATGCCCAGGACTTCCTTTTCGTTACTGCATTCATAAAGGTCATAGAGCTACTTAAAGACAAATACCAAAGAATGCACTGTTGACGCCTTCGACCTACAGGCATCGAAGCAACAAATTTTTGTTTATATTCACAAGTCTTAAGTCAGGGTTATAAAACTGAGATATGTAACGTAACTTTTTATTACATATGAAATTATTTTCCCCTCCATCTTATTCATATTTTTGATATTTAATATCTTAATATATCTATTTTTACTATAGGAGTAAAATAGATAATTTGAAAAGTAATTATCGATTACAAAATCTGTATTTAGATGACCCAGTGGGGGGTCTTTTTAAAATAAGGAAGTTATTAAAATTTCAGATCCCCAGTATCATTCTTGCTTTTCTGTCATCGTGTTTGTCATTATCTTTTATTTCTCTTATTTCAGTTCTAATATTACCATCCTTAGCTATCATCATCACCCCATTTTTTTGCGGTTATCATTGTCCTTTTATCATGATTATTATTATCATTGTTTTTTTTTACTATAACTATCATTATCATTGTGATTATCATTATCATTGCCAGTAATGACATCATTATCATTATTATCATTATTGTTATTTTCATAATAATTACAATTATCATAATAATCATTATTGTTACAATTGTTATAATCATTAGTGGAATTATTATCATTATCATCATTATCATCATTAACCCTTTTACATCATCATTATTACTAAAGTTATTTTAATTATTACCATTATTATGATCATTGTTCTTATCATTGTTATTATCATTATTATCATTATTACCATTATTATCATTATTACTTTTATTGTAGTTATCAATGATTTTTTTCATTATCATTATTATCATTATTATTATTATCATTGCTATTACCTAATTATTACTGTTATTGTTATTATTGTTATTATCATCATTATCATTATCATCATTATTATCAGTCTTATCCTTATCATTATTATTATTATTATTATTATTATTATTATTATTATTATTATTATTATATATTATTATTATTATTATTATTATTATATTATATTATATTATTATTTTATTATTATTATTATTATTATTATTATTATTATTATTATTATTATTATTATTATTATTATATCATTATTATTATTATATTATTATTATTATTATTATTATTATTATTATTATTATTATTATTATTATTATTATTATTATATTATTATTATTATTATTATTATTATTTATTATCATTATTATATTATCATTATTATTACTCTCATTATTATCATTATTATTATTATTATTATTATTATCATTATTATATTATTATTATTATTATTATTATTATTATCATTATTATTATTATTATTATTATTATTATTATTATTATTATTATTATTATTATTATTATTATTATTATTATTATTATTATTATTATATTATTATTTATTATTATTATTATTATTATATTATTATATTATTACTATTGTTGTTGTGTTATTATTACTATTATTATCATTATTATTACTATCATCATCATCATCATTACCATCACTATTACTATTATTATCAATATTGCCATTTATTATTGATATTATGATTATCATCTATGTTGTCATAATTATCATTATCATCATTATTACTAATGTTACTATTATCATTATTATCATTAAGATTATCATTATTATCAATGCTAAAATTATTGTCATTACTATCATCATCATTGTTGTTACTATTATCATTATTAGTGTTGTTATTATCATTATCGCTGTAATCATCATTATCATCATTGTCATCATTATCATTATCATCATTCATCATTATCATCATCATTGTCATCATTATCATTATATTTTTACTATTATCATTATGATTATCATTATTGTTATCATTACTATTATCAATATCATCCTTATCATTACTATTATCAATATCATTATCATTACTATTATTGCTACTATTAATACTATCATTATTATTACTATTATCATTATCATTATCATAATTTATTATATGTATCTCATTATTTTTGTTATTATTTTATCATTATCAATAATATTGTTATTATTATCATCATCATCATCATTACTATTATTATCATTACTATTAGTATTGTGATTATCATGATTACTATTAATATTACTGTTGCTATTATTATCATTTGTACTATCCGTATCATTATTGTCATTAATATTATTATTGTTATTATCATCATTATAATTACTGTTCATATTATCATTGTCATTATTCTCATTATCATCATTTTCATTAGCACAACTACTATTCCTATCATTACTACTATGACTACTACTACTAATATCATGATTGTTATTCTTATTATCATCATTATAATTTTCATTATCAATGTTATCATTATCATTGTTATTATTATTATCATCATCATCGTTCTTCTTATCATTATCATTATCATCATTATTATTGTCATCAGTCTTATCGTTATTTTTATTTATTGTTATTATTATTTTCATCATCATTGTTATTATCATTATCATTATTATCATGATTATTATCATTATCATTATTATCATGATTATTATCATTATTATTATCATGATGATTATTATCATTATCATTATCAATATTATCATTATTATTACTATTATTATTATCATTTTTATTATTATTATTATTGTTTTTATTACTGTTATTATTATTGTTATTATCATCAATATTATTATAATTATTATCATTGTTATTGTTATCATTATCATTAATATCATAATTATCATTATCATTATTTTCATTATCATTATTATCATTATCATCACCTTCATTGCTACTACTACTACTTGTCATCATCATTTTATTGTTGTTCTTGTTTTTGTTTTTATTGTCATCATTATCATATTTATCATCATTCTTATCATTATTATTTTCATCATTATCATCATCGTAATTATCATTATTATTATTACCATCATCAGTGTTATTCTAGTTATTATTATCATTGCAATTCACATAATTATTATTAATATTATCAATATTACTGTCATAATCATTCCTGACATTATTTTCATTGTTATCATTAACATTATTGTTATCATTATTACCATTATTACTATATTCACACTTATCATTATGATTATTACTGTTATTATTATTTTATGATTATCTTATTATTATCTTTATCATGGTTATTGTTATCTTTATTCTTAATTGTCATCATTAGCATCATTATTGTCATTACCATTACCAATGTTAGTTTGTATTATTGTCATTATCTTTACTGTTTCTATTACATTATTATCATTATTGTCGTTATTATCATTATTGTTATTATGCTATTATCACTATTAGCATTAGCACTATTTTCATTATTGTAAGTATCATTATCATTGCTATTATCCTTATCATTACTATTACTGCTACTATCATTATGATTATGATTATGAATATTACTTTTTCTCTATGTTAATGGTATCATTACTATTGTTATCATTGTTGTTATTGTTTATTACAATTTTTACTGTTATCATCATTAACACTATCATGGTTTTTGTTGTTTTCATTATTATTATCATTTCCGTTAATATTCTTGTTATTATTACCATAATGATTATAATTTTTATCATAAACATTATCATCATTGTTTTCATTCTTTTTATATACTTCAAATATTGCTTCTTGTTGTTATTTTTATGATTATATTCATTATTATCATTATCATTATTTCATTCATGATTATCAGCACCATCATTATCACTATTAGTAGTAATTCTTGTTTTCTTAATATTTTTTATAATTACTATAACTATCATATCATTGTCATTGTTATCATCATTATCATTAATATCATTATCACTATTATTACCATTATCATTATAAGTGGTGTTCCTTACAAGGTATGTAGAACAAAGGAAGGAATGAGAATAACTTTACAGCACAAGAGATGTATTTGACTGGTTTCAATTTTATTTTACATCAATGTGATTACAAATCACATATTTATTAGTCATGAACTAAAGAACCATCTAACACATATGAGTAACTTGTTGCTCATCTTAGTTGTTGTTGCCAAGGTCTCATCACCTGTGAGTTCTGGGCAGTTTTGGGTGATAAGGCCTATGATGTCACGTGGAGCTGGCTGAGAATTGTGTAAGGGGAGACTAGAGAACAGTAGGATGGGATAAGAATATAATTTAGTCAACATGATAGCTATGGTCACTCATTGTTGTGACATTATTATTGTTACTCTTATTGTTTCCAATGGCAGACTCAGGGGGGCATCTAGTAAATGAATATTTCAGACAAATATGTATGTAGACATATTAAAACTGGCACCTGGCAATGTAAGTACAAATATTTTCCTGTATATGCATATGTGTACTTCTTTTGTTTGCTGAAAGCATGGGGCTGGATGCCTTACATACTACTGATGCTATGTTTACAATATAAATCAACATAAAAGTGCCACATTCTGCTCCATTATATTTGGAAAATGCATCTGACATGCTAAAAGTACCTTTTGTGTGAGGTAACCAGCTTTTACCTACTAGCATATAGCATCATGTCTTCAGCACTTAGCATCCTCTTATCACATAATCTACACTCTCCCCTTTTAGAAATCTCCTGTATTATTATTTACTGTTTCCTACAATAATAGTTTACAATGATATGTTGTTTTCCTCTCACTTTTTAACCCATATTGCATATAATTTTTGATATCTAAAATTCAGACCTTCGTCCTTACAAAAAAATGTTCTTTCCTATTTGTAAATTTTGATATGTAATTCACTGATCATTCATATGACAAAATACCTTGATTTTTGCAGGTTCATAGAAAATTTAAATCTATCCACTAATGCTTACAAAAAGCATCTGAAATGGTATACATAAATAATACCAAGGTATACAGTATTTTTGAAGATTTATTGACATTAATTTACAAAGCACCTTAATATAAATCTTATTTACATAATGTACACAGCAGAATCAAAACATTAGCTCTGTAAGAATTCTACATCAGGCTTTCAATATCAGGAAAGATATTAGTCATTTAGGTGTAAAAACATAGTCCTTCTAACATCAGTTATTATCCTGTGGTCATTTTGAGTTTTATGTGAACAGACATTTGAAAGATTTACAGGATTCTCTTTAACCTCTTGAGTAATAAAGAAGTTGCTAATAACCATTTGTGCTTAAAATACTACCCTGCTGTTTGGAAGTTAGAGCCTCTATAGCACTGTGAGCTATTAGGACCCCAGTTATTTAAAGCACACAGGAAGAGATGGTGAACTGTAGAACCACTGTCAAGGCTATGCATACTTTTTTGTAATGAAATGTTCACCTTTTAACCTTTTTACTAAGACCCTCAAATTACCTTTTTGGTAATCTTTCATAAACATTAAGGGCATAAATTTTATGAAATCCAAAACTCATTCTTGTTCCCCCCCTTTTTTTTGCAAAAAATTAGGAACTCTCAAGAAAACATACAAAATAGAAGAAAATCATTCTCACCATTAAAACAATTCACAGAATGTACTGAGTAGTCATTGGTTACCTGCTCAGAGTAAAACTTACCTGGCATAGTAACACAATGAAAGGTGTTATTGCACAAAAATTATTTCATTTTTGCAATGTCTTTATAAAATAGAGCTGCAAGTACAATATTGGATAATCTTGTACCTTTAGAAAAAAAATGTGATATACAAACATTTTGTACATTAAATATACTCTTGGCATATTATTTTGTGCATGTGGCCTGTAAGCTATGTGTGCCCTTAGAGAAAGTTAAAGTACTATTTTGTGTGTGTGTGTGTGTGTGTGTGTGTGTGTGTGTGTGTGTGTGTGTGTGTGTGTGTGTGTGTGTGTGTGTGTGTGTGTGTGTGTGTGTGTGTGTGTGTGTGTGTGTGTGTGTGTGTTGCGTGTGTGTGCATGCGTGCGTGTGTGCGTGCGTGTGTGTGTGCCGTGTGTGTGTGCATATGTATGTGCGTGTCTGTGTCCGTGTGTGCATGTGCATGTCTGTGTGTGTGTGTGAGCATGTGTGTGAGCATGTGCACTCAAGTACATATGTCACAGTCTTTCTCTTTTGAATTCTCTTGACTAATTAACTATTATCTACCAAACATAGCAAATCATTTTTATACATTATATATTTACTGATTGTGGCATTATACACTTTTCATGGTAACAACATATTCGTAAAGAGTAACTGAATGTAGTTTTGTAGTATAAAATGTGAAAATATGTATTTAATAAAAAATATGAAGTTTTCTATATCCCTTCCTATAAAACAATCAGACACGACAACACATTTTCTTAGAGGAAATCTGGAAAAATTGTACAAATTGGTTATTAGCCATCAAATGGAAAGGCATTACAGGCTAATACAAAAATCTAGAAGATAAAATATTCTGAAGGAAAGTTTTAGTCTGGAGGACATTCTTGAGCAGTTTGTGTTCATAAATTGATATTAAATGTTTCTAAAATAAACAAAATAAAAACGAAGTAAGAAATAAAGGGGGTACCATCATTAAAGGTTAGTATGCTTGACCTTTTGTTGGCATATGACTAGAGAAAATGTAAATTATGTATTACTGTCCAGCCAAGTTGTAATCAGCCACAGCAATAAAATTGGTCATTACAAGATACTTATGTGGCTTGTAAACATGCCAACCTACATCACAAGCTATAACTGAATTTCACTAGCTGGCCAAGAAGAGAAAATTCACAGAGAATACAAAGTAATCACATTAGTAAACAGTTATCATGGAGAGATCCCACTTTTCAATAATTTTCGTTTTGTATATTGTGGGTTTTTCTATCACCACCATCATAGTTGGTGGTGATAGAAATAGTTGATAGTGTAAGTTGATAGTTGGGTTTTTCTATCACCACCACCATCCTTCCTATTGTTCATATATCATACCCTTTGACATTCATTTTCTAACTGTTTATCTTTTAAATTAACTACAATGGCAAAAGAAAATCGCCTTCACAGTTGCCTCACTCACAGGCATTTGGTTGCAGCACTGAATCCACTGGTTAGCAACTTTTTCTGGCTAACATTAAGTTTTGTTTCAGCCAACCATTCACTTGCACACTTTCATTATTTAAAGATAGGGTACCATTTATATTTATAGGGTCACCCATCACTCCATTAGATATATTGCTCAACAATTTCAAACTTATTTTCAACGAGTATTATATAACACTGTCTTCTTATTAAATCAGAGTAACAAATAAATTTTTTGTAATACATACTTATATAGCGAGTTCAAAAGTACCATCAAATATCTTTAATACTTTAAAATTACCCTTAACTTATGGATTTATTTAGTAAAAAAAAATAAAACCAGTATGATATCTCCAAAGCTTTCATTAGTGCCTGTAATGGTATTTCTGAAGAAGGCACAGATAGATATAAAAAAATATTTAAAGATAATAGTGCTACTCACATTTTTGCCATTATTTTTGCAATCCGTACAATTAGAGGTATCACTGGTAATGATGACAGTAATTAGTACTTTTGAGTAAATAAAGTTTGTAAGCAGAGACTAATTTTCAAGTCTAAAAGGAATTTGCCACTTCCACACTCTGCTTATGAACTCCAATGTGCTTTTTCATTAAGTTCATTTTCACTTACTCTGCTTTGAATCTGATTTCACCAATTCTAATTTGTCTGTGTCTTTCCGTTTTCTTTGTTTTTTATAAATGAGGTCATGGGGGTGTGGCATTGCATACCGCAACTTCTCCCAGAACTTGGGGTCACCGAACTGGAGGTAAGTTCTGGTTGAGAGGTACAGTTTCAGCTCTTCATCCAGCTCATTCTCAGGAGGAACCTAGAATTAAGAAAAATGCAAATTTACTTTCATATTAGCATTTCTAACTAAATGAAATACTATACCAGTGTATTCAATGGTTAAAGTAAATTTAGATCAAAGATAGTTAGATACCTACCTCTCCAAGTACAATAACAATAACTCTGTTGTGCCTGTCTTTCAAAGCTTGGCAGTGAGCCGTCTTAAACTCAAGATGACCCCAGACATTCTCTATGAAATTTGACGAGAGCACAACGATGGTCCTGCGACTTGCTTCCACACTCTGGGTAATCTGCTGCTGAATGTAGGCTCCAGGCAACCAGTCACGAGAGTGTAAGCACACTTTGTACTTTGGGTCACCAGACTCAAGTCCTGGCACTAAGTCAGAGTTCACAAATTCTTCATCCTGTGAAAAGCCAAAAATATGTAAGATTGTTTGTTTTGTATATTATCTACTTGCTTTGCATTTGCCTAACATATCTTCTAAATTCTAAGAATAGATGTATGATTACAATCTTAATCTAATTGACATACTCATTCACTGACTCAATCACTCAAACTCTCTCTCTCTCTGCTTTCCATGTATATCACACAGTATTATGCAGCCATAGACACAGACTATTCTGTGTTCTCACATCATGAAATAAATCAGAGATTCAAATTTTAATAAGAGCTAATTCAAAATAGTCATAAGTAATTTCAATGTGTGTTGCATAACCAGTGAAGGAGTCATTCATTTTGTGGAGTTCATGCTCAACAAGGGAGAGGCAACACAGAGTGAGGCACTGGTGAAGACAATACACACAACTTTCTTTATATTTCTACAATATAATATAGCAAATAACACAAATATGGTGAGAGAAAAGTGTAAAGACTACACTTTATCTCACGCCTTATTCACACTGCTTTAGTCTTTATTCTCAAAACAGTGGCACTAATGTTACAATACTGGGAGACTGTAACATATTAATGCAACTGAAGCACCTCCAAACAGTAGACCTCTCTGAACCTGATGCAATATGTAATCTTGATGATCAGCTGCACAACTTTAGAAGCTCCACCCAGAGATGGTGCAGCTTTGTTGAAAGGCCTTTCCTTCACCATGGGTCCATCAAGTTGGGTCCCACCTGATGGTGCACCTCTGCCAACCTCTCTGGCAGTGGCAAAACACTTTCAGTACTAGCTATGGGCAGCTCCACCATCCCCCTGTGCTCCATCAGGTGCCTTAATGGTTTCTGCATAAATACTGCAATGGCCACTTCACCAACTCCATTAGACACTCTTCACTGTAGAGGTGAATGATAAAGTAATCTCATCATCACCCTTGCAACTGTCAATCCCTCTGGCAACTACCAGGAATGCAATGACTTCAACTTACTACCCTCAGTCATAATCCTATGGTTGAGTCTATATTTCCCCCAAGGTAAGCAGCAGCAGCGCCTTGATCTCCTGCCTTTTTCAGGGTCATTTTGCCAAAGTCCAGAGACAACTAACTGCAGCAGGCACTATATCTACCATGGGTCAATTAGCATGGTTTCCCACTAAAATATTTTACCCCACGACATAGTGAGTGGATGCCATGCAACATATGCAAAGGAGATAGCTACCTGGTTGTCTGCGGTTTCCTGTAACCAATCGCATATCCACTAGCAGCTTTTGTGGGTAGATTCTGAAGAAGCAGACCAGCTTCCCAGATGCTTTGAGCAAAATCCTGCAGCATCTCTCCCTGGGCTCTAATTTGGGTATACCTATGTATGTTAGTGGCATCTATACCGTTTGGTTATGACAGCTCCATGGTAGCAGAAGGTACACTGAGCGGGTCTCAGCACTTCCACCACAGGATCTTTCAAGCTCAAGACCGGTTGATTCCACACATGTGATCTACTAGTGACAACTGATGTGGCAGGGGACGTTGTAAGGGATTACGTAAGGTTGGGGCGCTGGTACCAACTAAGCAAGACAGCTGCTCTTCGCTCATTCCTTTTCCCATTACCAGCTGTCCTTCACTGATATACATCTTTTTAATTGCTGCCTTTTACGGCTCTCTTTTCTTATCACCTAAGTGAAGGCCATCGTGTCTGCCATCTTAACCGCCCCATAGGACATCGTCACTCAAGTCCGACTTGCCACAAAGCGCTGTTTTAATCTGCCTTACCACCGAGTTTAGTACTTCACCCAGGCATACTTTACCTGATAGATCAGACCACGTGCTTCACCTCTAGCCTGGGTCAAATGCAGCAAACCTCATCCCCCCCCCTATATCAGTGCTTACAGTTTACAGTCTTTGTCCAGGCACAGATACTGCGAACCTTCCTCCACCCTTGTGCCCAAGATTGAAGGAGAAAGAGCATTAAGGAGGACGAAGTTTTGTACTTCAGTGATACACATAGTGTAACACATTGTCTTCAGACGTAATATTATCCACACCTTATACAGCTACCAGCAATGTCATGTCAGGATCCTTGGGTTCTCACACAGGGAAAACACAAGAATGAGTTTCTACCTGATCGGTGCAAATTATCCGTCGATGTTGGTCTTCCCACGGGCTGCAGATACCATTCTCAATACACACACGCGAAGTCCAAACACACACACAATATACACACGCGCGCGCGCACACACACACCACACACACACACACACACACACACACACACACACACACACACACACACACACACACACACACACACACACACACACACACACACAGTCACCATCATTTTCATTAACACCACTTCACTTCTCCTGTCAACGTACCTTATTTGAGTAACTGATGAAAGCATCGTACTTCTTGTTATCAAATTCTTCGTGCGCCACAGCCCATAGGCACAACCGGTGAGTGAAGAGCCAAACTTTGATTTCTTCCTTGTACTTCCAAAAGGTAACAGTAGCTGGGAAATAAAATATTTAACAAATTAATAACCACATTATTGTCTCGTAAATACACTTCTTTGAAATGATCATGTGAAAGGTACACCGTCTTAATAATCAGGATATCTGAATTTTCACAAAGGCATTTCCCTGCATCACATCAAAAGACGACGTATCTTGCAAAAAAAAACCTCTCACGGAGAGATATGAAGACTGATATAACTTTCCCTACTCTACATTATGCAACATCCCTTACCCAAGACCCCAGAGAGAATCAAGAACATGCTGATCACTGTGCTGGCGATGATGACCTCCGGCGGCAAAATAATGGGGCACAGATCACCTTCCGTCACGTCTATCAGTGTCTCGTTGAAATTCGTGCATCGGATGTTGTAAAAGTCCAAAACCTGTGAATAGAAGACGAGTGCCTTGAGCGCTGCTGGCACTGGACCACGAGGTAGCTCCGTGGAAATGTGTCAAAGTCCCCCACTGTATAGCGATGGAAATACACGTGTTCAGATTCTCCAGTATGTTACGATAAACAAATGACTTAATTGACTCACCTTCAGTTCTTGAATTCGGAGGAAGCTTTGGAGATCGGTTAGTTTGCAGTCACAGATCCATGGATTCTCTCCAAGACTTAAAGTTATATCTGTCTTATTAAAGTAGTCTATCACTGATGGTTCTAAATACGTAAAGTTGTTCCCACGGATATCAAGGACTCGTAAGCTGTCTGGTAGAACGGATTCATTCAAGGAGATGAGACTGTTATTTGGAATTGTCAAGTTCACCAAGTAGCGGTACTCTGGGTCTTCTACCCGATCTAGGTTAGAAATACTATTGTTCCTTAGATTTAAGGTGAGGGAATAGTTGCGTAAATTCTGCTTTTCCTGACTGATGATTCTCGGTATCTCATGAAGCTTCTGATATGCACAGTCGACAATATACATCCTGTCATGTGTCCTTGTAAAACACTTGCACCTCTCGGGACACTCCTGCAGGCTACAAGTAAGCATTTCTGAACTGACTCGCAGAAGCTGTTTGTCTGTGGTCTCATCGCCGATGTATGAGCATGTCAGGCTTTCAGGGCTTTTTACTTGAAGTTGAGGTACTTCTCTGTCTAAATCTTTTCCTTGCAGTATTCTTAAAAACCAGTATAGATTGCAGTCACATACGAGTGGGTTGCCAGCTATGGAAAGATCAATTACCTTATACGCTGCAATATTTTGAATGTGTTGTAAGTTAATAGTTCTGATTTTGTTGTATTTGAGGTCAAGAGCCACTTCATCGGATTTAAAGATAAGATCATTGGCATCCACAAACTCAATATCATTATGAGACAAGTTCAGTTTTGTGAGGTTCACGTAGTTACTACTAAATGCTTGGGGAACAGCTGTAATTCTGTTATCTTCAAGAGACAGTTCCTCTAAGTTGACTTGATTCAAGAGAGGAAAGTTCTCTTCAACTGAAATTTCTTGTCCACTTGCAAACGACGAGAATGAGATATTATTGCTCCCCAAGTCCACTTTCCTAAGAGCCGTGGCAGGTGCAGGAAACCAGGAGTTTTGCAGGATACTTAGTTTGTTGTGGCTCAGGTAAAGTTCCTGGAGCCCCGCGCAGTTCTTGAAGATTCCCTCAGGTAATTCTGCAAGGCTGTTGTTCTTCAAGATTAGTATGTCCGTTATACGCTGATTGTCCAAGAATCCCGATGGAAGTTCTTCAATGATATTTGACTGTAGATCCAGAACTTCCAACTTAGGTAGGTCTGCCAGGAGGCCTGAGGGTAAGGTCTTCAGTGCATTTCTTTTCATCTTTAACTTTCCTAAGTTGTTTAGTCCCTTAAATAGATCATCTGGGAGGCTGGATATCATGTTGTTGTTGAGCTCTATGCTGTAGATATTCTTCGTTTCTCTAAACAGTCCTGCAGGCATGGACGTTATTCTGTTATTACTCATATGGGCATATTCTAAGTTGGTGCAGTTCCTAAACAAGGATTCTGGAAGGTTCTCGATCCTGTTGCTAACCAACAAGAGCTTGCCTAAATTCGGGAGACTTGCAAATGCATCGGGATGCAAGGTCGATATTTTGTTAAAGGCTAGTTCCAGTGACCACAAGGATGGCAGGTTTTGGAATAGTTTGTGACTAATTCGTTCAATATTGTTACTCCAGAGGCTGATGTTGGTAAGTTTATTCAGGTTTTTGAACAGTCCATCAGGCAAGTGAGTGAACTGGTTTTCGTAAAGGTGGAGAATTTTGAGTTGGGTCGTATTCTGAAAAAGCGTTTCTGAGAGGGTGGAAATATTGTTGAATGACAGCTGAAAATAGTTCAGTTTGGGCGTGTATTGAAGGATATTCGGCGGCAGAGACTGGAAATGGTTGCCTCGAAGTTTCAGGCTAGTCAGGTTGCCCAGTCCTCGGAAGTGCCACTCCTCCAGATCCTCGCCGGGGCGGCCGGTGTCCACGGAAAGGAAGGAGAAGGTGACGACGTTCTCCGGCTCGATCCCGACGCGCCGGAACACCTCGGCGAACGTCACGTTGGGCCTTGGGCACCGATTGAAAAGCACGTATTTTACGTTCGGGAAGCTGCAGTCATCAATCAGAGAGAAGTTCACCGTTTTGGCCCCGTGCAGGCACCGCAACTCGAACACGCTCTCGCTCGTCTCGTTGTAGTCCGAAATGAGGACAGAGAAGCGCTCTGGGACCATGTCGCTCGGGCACGTGAGCTTGCCTTCTCCGCGCACACACTTGCCACAC
>NW_020871094.1:401007-416007 GCF_003789085.1 Penaeus vannamei
AAAACTTTCGCCAAACATCCCTGTGAAGTCTGCGGTCACCTTCGTTCCAATAAAGCCAGGCCTATAACGAGAACCTACGCCATGTCGTGGGACTCTCGCCTTATCTCCTGTGGGCTGAGAAAGGAGATCTTTGGGCCACACGCGGAGGCCGCCCGCACAAAGCTGCTCCTCCTCTTCGCCTTTGTCCGACCTCCTGCGCCCTCGGCCAGGCCCCTAACTCACCTGGTCTCTTCTTCACACGGCCTCTAATTCACTTGCTGAATTCCAGAACTGACGCTGCAGCCCAGTGTCTTGTTATTGGAGAAAATCCGCAAACGTTTTCGTCGTTTACCACGGCGGCGACACGCCCGCCATCTCTCCGCGATAACTTTTGCGTCAGACCTTTGCATAGTAACAGCTCCGCGAGTACATCTTCCGCTGTTCTAACGTAGTAGTCACATATCGGCACTTGCAAAAGAAACATCATTGGCATCAGAGGGCATGGTGCTTAATCATTTTATTGATCGATTGATTCATTACCTATTCTAGACATGCTCGCACCCGTCCAACTACCTCCCGTGCCTGCGGTCTTGAAGACTCGTCTCCGAGAAACGTTCGTCACTTTAGTCCACCTGCATCCGCTTGGATCCGGATTCCGTCGGCCATGACCAGAATCATTAAACAATAGATCTTTAGCATCGTCATGTACATACATGCATACAAGACTGTGCCTGCACGCACAATATACATTCATTCCTACATACGTATATAAAGAGAAAGAGGATGTGTCTGGCTTGAACTACTGCTCCCAACAAAGAACAAAGGATGCATATTTCAAACAACATCTACCTTGCTTTGGCCAGACGCAGCCGGCTTCAGTCGCTCCCGAAGACGTCACCGTGACCGATCAGTGAGTCATCAGCAAATATTTACCGGATGCCGAACGTATCATTGCAAATCAGCGAGCACCGACAGCGCAGAAATGTAAACAAAAGCCCAGCGCTAACCAGCAGACACGGCAGCGCCTCGCCAAGCCGCCCGGAGAGGCGAACAGGTGCTAGAGGAACCACGGGCGGGCATTAAACGGCCGACTCGCTCTTTTTTCGCCGCACTGGATGAGACGCTGCTTCTCGTCACACGGGTCCCACAGCCTCCGGCGCGCATCCCTTACTGACCGGGATAAGAGTTCGCATGAGTTGTGACGCATCAGAAGGTCATGGGATAAGTTTCCATGAAATAGAGGGATTAACTTGGAGGCGTCGTGTAGTCCCACAGTTGTATTGTGGAAACACGCAAGTCACTACTGTGATGGTTTAATATTGCATTCACACTGCTTCGTTGTATGCATGTGTGGATGTGGATCCACGGAGGTTTACTGCGTGCAGATAAGAGCAAAATCTACTGAAATTTAATCATGAATCGTCAGCAAACAAGTTAACGCAACATATCAGGGTTAAATATCATGCAAGATATCAGTAACGAGTTTTAATCGCAAATCCTAGCTAAAAGTAGGCCTATATAGCAACCTCATGGAACAGATCACTTTCCTCCTCTCTCTCTCCCTTGAACTCCGTGAAGGTACGCAGCGCACGACAGTCCTTCCGTCCGCAGTCGTCGCAGAGAGTGAACAGTCATCGCTCCTCATCGCCGTGGTCCGCAATGATGAGGCGACCGTCCCCGCGAAGGAGCCGCGCATCCTCCACCTCCCCTTAGACTCCTCCAGCTGCCCGATGTTTATCTTCACCTGCGGCGCTCGTTGCTATGGGAACAGGCACCTCGGGACGCCGCTGATGGGGCTAATCCCGGGCTCCCAATTTCCATAGTCATGGTGTTGCAGAGAATGGGAGAAAGGGGATAAGAATGGGAGAAGAGGGAAAAGAAAAGAGATCTGAGGAGAGGGAGAGAAGGAGGGAGGGAGGGAGAGGGAGGGAGGGAGAGGGAGAGAGAGGAGAGAGAGAGAGAGAAAGCATTTAGAGCATTAAAAGAAAAGCAAGTTGTTTAAACTCGCCTCGTGCGAATTTACGTGCGAATTCAATGGGCGAAATCCTACACAAAGTTAAGGAAAACCATTTCCTGTTGTCGACCCAACTCCTTTGTCATCTCAAGCCTTTTCATTTTTTTCTGTACAGTTTCTTTGTCGTTCTTGCTTTTTTTTCTTTCTTTTCTTGTTTCGGCTTCGAGGTTTTCGATGCTCGCTCGTGAAGACCAGGCGATCACGGTCGACTGCCCTTGCCTGAGTCATCGTAGCCTTGTACTGCGAGGCGAGTCTTCGGGAGGAGCCGAGGCGAGTCCTGCTGTATTTTCCTTTCTTGAGTTATATTTTCCCCCTTTTTTCACCTTCGTCTTATTGCTTGGCTATTTTTTTTCTATTTTCTTTTCACAGGGTCTTCGGGAGGAGCCGAGGCGAGTCCTGCTGTATTTTCCTTTCTTGGTTTTTTTATCCCTTTTTCACCTTCGTCTTATTACTTCGCTATGTTTTCTATTTTTCTTTGCATATTATCATCAGCAAAAACAGGCACATGTGCGGTTTTAAGGGGTTTGATTTCATGTTTTTTTTTTTTTTTTTTTTTTTTTTTTTTTTTTTTTGAAGAGAGGGGAAATGGAGAGGGAGGAGGAGGGAGGAGGAGGAAGGAGGGAAGAGGGATGCAGAAGCGAAAAGAAGGAGAGGGAGAGGGTGAAGGAAGGGAGAGGGGAGAGGGTGAAGGAAGGTAGAGGGAGAGGAAGAAAGGGGAGGAGGGAGAGAGAGGGAGGAGAGGAAGAGAGGGAGAGAGAGTGAGAGGGAGGAGAAGAGAGGAGAGAGAGAGAGAGAGAGAGAGGAGAGAGAGAGAGAGAGAGAGAAGAGAGAGAGAGAAGAAAGAGAGAGAGAGAAGAGAGAGAGACAGAGAGGAGAGACGAGAACGACGAGAAAGAGGAGAGAGACACCGTAAACACAGGAAAAGACGAAGAAAAGAGATGAGAAACGATCGCCGCCTTGGCAAAAGAGATACCTGCCGGGCGAAACCTTTGGATTGACGCCTTCAGGATATTTAGAGAGAGATCAATTAGACCCTTTCCTTAAATAGTCGTGGCTTTGTTGTAGTTGTTTGTGTCAGTGTGGTTGTGGTCGGGATTGTCGTTCAGTTGTAGTCATGTTGGTAGTTGTGGAAGCGATGGTCATGGCGCTTCGGTAGTTGTGGAAGCGATGGTCATGGTGCTTCGGTAGTTGTGGAAGCGATGGTCATGGTGCTTCGGTAGTTGTGGAAGCGACGGTATTGGTGCTTCGGTAGTTGTGGAAGCGATGGTCTTGCGTTGCTTCGGTAGTTGTGGAAGCGATGGTCATGGTGCTTCGGTAGTTGTGGAAGCGATGGTCATGGTGCTTCGGTAGTTGTGGAAGCGATGGTCATGGTGCTTCGGTAGTTGTGGAAGCGACGGTGGTCATTTGGGGCGCTTTTTCGGTAGTTGTGGAAGCGATGGTCATGGTGCTTCGGTAGTTGTGGAAGCGACGCTCATGGTTTGCTTCGGTATGTTTGTTGGTTGTGGGAATAGCGAGGTCATGGTGCTTCGGTAGTTGTGGAAGCGATTGTGGTCTGGCCGCTTCGGTGTTGTGGAAGCTATTGGTGCTATGGTTTGGTGCCTTCGGTATTGTGGAGCGATGTCATGGGCTTCGGTAGTTTGTGGAAGCGATTGGTTCATGCGCAGCTTCGGTTAGTTGTTGGAAGCGTATTGGTCCATAGGTGCTTCTTCGTAGGTTGTTTGGTAAGCGTATGGTCATGGTTGCCATTCGCGTTAGTTGTGGGAAGCGTTTATGTCTTTAGGTGCTCGGTAATCGTTGTGATAGCGACGTCGTCATTTGGTGTCGTAGTGTGGAAAGGATGGTCATGGTGCTTCGGGTGGTTAGTGTGTGGAAGCGAGGTTTCATGGTTGCTTCGTATAGTTGTTTTGGAAGCGATTGGTCATGGTGCTGTTCTGGGTAAGTTGTTGGGGAAGTCGGTGATTGGTCATGGCTTCTCTGCGTTCCAGCTCGGGTTGATGTTGTGGAGTCAGGTTATGGTCACTGTGGGCTTCGGGTAGGTTGGTTGGGAAGCCGTGATATTTGGTCATGGGTTGCTTCGTTGGTAGTTTGTGGGAGCTGATGGTCGATTGGTTTTGTTCTGGTAGTTGTGGAAGCGATGGTATGGCCGTCTTCGGTTAGTTGTGGAAGCGGACGGTTATGGGCTTTCGTTTAGTTTTTGTTTGAAGCAGAATGGTCATGGCGCTCGGTAGTTGTGGAAGCGGATGGTTCATGGTTGCGTGTGGGGTGGTTTTAGGTTTGTTTTGGGAAGCGACGGTCCATGTGCTTCGTGGTTAGTTTTGGTGGATAGCGAATGGTCATCGGTGCTTCAGGTAGTTGTGAAGCGATGGTTCATGGCGGCTTCGGTAGTTGTTGGGAAGCCGATGGTCATGGCGCTTCGGTAGTTGTGAAGCGATTGGTCCATGGTTGCTTCTGGTAGTTTGTGGGAAGCGATGGTCATTTGGTGTTCACGGTAGTTAGTTGTTGGAGCGATGGGTCATGGCGCTTCGGTAGTTGTGGAACGAAGCGATGGTCATGGTGCCCTCGGGTGTTTTTGTGGAAGCGACGGTTTCATGGTGCTATCTGGGTAGTTGTGTGGAGCGATGTTCAGGTTGCTTCGGTAGTTGTGGAGGAAGCGCTTGGTTTCATGGTGTTGCTCGGGATGTTGTGGAAGCGAATGTCATTGGTTGTTCGGTGTTTGTGGAGCGGATGGTCATTTGGCGCTCCGGTAGTTTGGGAAGCGTGTCTGGTTGTTCGGTTAGTTTGTTGGAAGCTGACGTATGGCATGGCGCTTCGGTAGGTTGTGGAAGCGTTGGTTCATGGTGCTTCGGTAGTTGTGGAAGCGTTGGGTCATGGTGCTTCGGTAGTTGTGGAAAGCGACGAGTTCATGGGTCTTGCTTCGGTAGTTGTGGGGAAGCGATGGTCATGGTGTTCGGTTGGTTTGTGGAAGCGATGGTGGTCATGTTGCTTCGGTTAGTTGTGGAAAAGCGCGGTTGGCGCTTTGGTCAGTTTTAGATAGGGAGATCGTACTGTACTTTATTACCACTGATTTTACAGAATCGTATAAGTATAGGAAACCGTCGTCACGCAATGATAGTAATTTTGGCAGTATTTAGTAGCAGTTAAGGGAGGAGGAAACGAGGCAAAGGAAGGACGAATAGGTTGGTAAGTAATAGGGAGGGCGGGCGACGAGAAGGAGAGGGGGAGGAGGGTGTGAGGATGGACAGGGAAAGGAAAGGGGGGGAAGAGGAAATCTTGAATAATCTGAAAATGACCATTTAAAAATAATCATTGAAAATAAAATAATGTAACAGGGCAAATAAATAATAACTGAATGGAGAGACGGTAAAAAAAGAAGACGAGGAAAATGAGGGGGACGAAGTTAATATGTAGGAGGGAAAAAGAAAAAGAAAAAAGTAGTATTGAAAAGCAATATAACAAGACGGCAATGAAGAGATGAGAGAGGGAGAGGAGAAGAGAGAGGGAGAGAAGGAGGGAAGGAGAGAGGAGAGAGGAAGAGGAGAGAGAGGAGCGATGAGAGAGAGAGGAGCAGAAATGCAAGAGTAATAACAAAAATAAAAAATCAATGGAAAACCTCACAAGATTTCCTCAGCAGCATCCGTCTCCAAAGCCACAGACTCTCTCCCCTCCCCTCCCCCTTCTCTCCTCTCTCTTCCACTCGTTACTCCCGCTCTCACATCTCTTCACACTCGTTCCGGGCCGGGTCACCACCTGAAACATCGCGTTTTGAAAGTTTTACTCGGTAAAACTGAGAGAGACGGATGAGAAAGGAGGTGAAGAAGAGAGGGAGGGAGGGAGTGGCAGATCAAGATCGAAAGGGGGGCAGGGAAGGGAGAAGGGAGTTTATAGAAGAAGTGAGGAGAGAGAGAGGGAGAGGGAGTGGCAGATCAAGATCGAAAGGGGGGCAGGGAAGGAGAAGGGAGAAAGGAGTTATAGGAAAGAAGTGGAGAGAGAGAGGGGGGGGGATGAAGAGGGGAAAGATGGGGAAGGGAAGGAAGAGAGAGAGGGCGAAAGGGAGGGAGGGAGGAAGAGAGAGGGAGAAAGGGAGGGAGGGAGGGAGGGAGGGAGGGAGGGGGGAGGGAGAAGAAGAGAGAGAGAAGAGAGAGAGAGAGAGAGAGAGAGGAGAGAGAGAGAGAGAGAGAGAGAGAGAGAGAGAGAGAGGAGAGAGAGGAGAGAGAGAAGAGAGAGGAAGAGAGAGAGAGAGAGAGAGAAAGAGGAGAGGAGAGAGAGAGAGAGGAGAGGAGAGAGAGAGAGAGAGAGGAGAGAGAGAGAGAGAGAGAGAGAGAGAGAGAGAGGAGAGAGAGAGAGGGAGGGGGGGGGGGAGAGAGAGGGAGAGAGAGAGAGAGAGAGAGAGAGAGGAGAGAGGAGAGGGAGAGAGGAGAGAGAGAGAGAGAGAGAGAGAGAGAGAGAGAGAGAGAGAGAGAGAGAGAGAGAGAGAGAGAGAGAGAGAGAGAGAGAAACAGACAGACAGAGAAAAAAGAAAGAAAGAGAAAGGGAGAGAGAGGGAAAAAAAACACACACACAAGAGTGACATGCGCGAATACATGCAGTTAGGAAACAGAATGCATTGGCGAGGTATTTCCTGTTGCAAAACTACTTTCACTCGCGGCGACTCAATGGAAGCGAATGGGCTGCTTGTCGCGTGATCCCGAGCCTCGACCATAGCAACACGTGAGAGTAATTTATACGAAGGAGGTCAGGTAGCTGCAGCACGGGGGGGGGGGTGAGGGGGGGGGTGGGTGGGGGAGGGTGTGTGCTCAACAGACGGATCGTTATTTTCCTATTGTCAGTTTCCTTTGTTATCGTCTGTTCGTACTTTTTACGTGGTACGTGTTTTTATTCGTTAATCCAAGTCTTTTACTCTATTTTCTATTGTCAATTTGGACAATTTACGCGATGTTTTTTTTTGTCATTATCACCACCAATCTTGCTATTTCGTTTTTAATATTTAGTATCATTATTTATTATCATCAATTTATCATCTCATATTACATTATCTTGATCAACATTATCAAAATTACTAAAATAATTTAGGCCTTTGCCATCTTTTAAAACTTTTATCCCTATCAAATTGTCATAATTTCCGATGACAGGTTGGTAATGACAACTATTTAATAATTGCCAAGAAACAATGATTTTATTCAGACATGTTGTATTCGGTCATTTATCACCAATCTCTCAAATACATCTTCGTCTTGGCAAGAGAAAAAGGAAGAAGAAGAAAGAGAGGAGAAGGAGAAAGGAAGGAGGCAAGAGGAGGAGGAGGGAAAGAAGAAGGAGGCAGAGTAGGAGGAGGAGGAAGGGAAGAAGGCAAAGTAGGAGGAGGAGGAGGAAGGAAGAAGGGAAGAAGGCAGAGTAGGAGGAGTAGGAGGAGGAGGAAGAAGAAGAGAAGAAGAAGAAGAAGAAGAGAAGAAAGAAGAAGAAGAAGAAGAGAAGAAGAAGAAGAAGAAGAAAGAAGAGAAGAAGAAGAAGAAGAAGAAGAAGAGAAGAAAAGAAGAAGGCGGAGATGAAGAAGCAAAACAAGAAAGTATGGTTTTCCACTGTTGTGATATCTGTGTCTTTTCCTAGTGTTTGAGAGGCAGTTCGTGTAGCTAAGGTCGTTAGAAATTACAAATACTATGTCTGTTTTAAAATCATCATGATATTAACATAATCACCATTATCCTTGTTTTTGTTATTGTTATTAAAGATGGTTTCTGCTTTAATTTTCCTTATATATTATCATCTCAAGTCTGCTGTTATTCTCCCTAATTTGTTATTCTTCATGTCGTTCTTAATTGCACCATCATCACATTACGATGACCATTGCTGATTTCATTTTGTTAGTTACTGTTTTAAAATGACGTTTCTGCCTTCGCTATTACTGTCAAGATAGTTATCATTATTGTCTCTATTTCGTTACTGTTTTTAATTTATGGAGTTATTATTATCAATGTTGTTGATTTGTATTATCACTATTGTTGTAATTATTACCACTTTTATGATTATTACCATCGCTAATAGTATTTGTTGTTGTCGTTATTATCATTATCAAAATTATTAATATAATCATTATTAGTAGTAGTCATAGTCTTTATATCATCATCATTATCATTATTATTATTACTATTATCATGATTGTTCTATAATTAATATTATTATAATTATCAATATTACTAGTATCCTCATCATTATCAAGGCTGTAGTGTTATTATCTTCACTATTATTATCATCATTGATGATAATATGATTATTACCATTATCATTATATTTACCATTATCTCCATTGTCAGCTTTACCATTTACGCTATTTAAGTATTCTCAATACTATATCATTACTATTAATAACAGTATTACTACTACTATGTTACCATTGTAACTGTGATTATTATCGCTCTTGGATGAAAAAGGGTTATAAAAATACATTGTATTTTTTAGTGGACGCAATGGCCACTCTGTCGGCCGGTTTGTTAAAATTGTGCGGGGCCCGAAGTAATGAATATTCTTACATACAGACATGCACATACATATAAATAAATGTATATCTGTTTAATAACATAGATACACATTTATGTATTTGTTCGGTTGATATGCATGTCTAGACTGATAAATAGGCATTTCTTTATTCATGAATGTCAAGTATATGAATATTCTCTGGGTAGGGCCTCTCGCAATTCTAACAAACCGGTCGTGTATCACAACGCCAAGCACGCAAGCACACACACACGCACGCACGCACGGATGTAAAACGATAATAAATAACCGTTGATGAGCGTGCAATGTCGCTGCGATTTATGCTGCAATTTGCATATTGTGCCAACTTCAGATTACGCTTCCCATTAGGCTGTTTATCTGGCAGGAAACGACGGTGACTAAAAGTGCACTTATTCATTCACTAATTTCTGAAATCATTCGCTCCTTCCACTAATTACTGATGGCTCTGCGATTACAGCGATAAAAGCAATTCGGTTAAAAACACTTTGATCTACGTTCTGCTAATTTCCACAGAACAGGATGTTATTTGTAAATTTTCCCTGCGTCTTTTATTCTTGTATTTATTTACTTATCTATATTATTTATTTATTTACTTATTATTTTATTTTTTTTATTTTATTTTTTTTTTTTGCTACAAGAAATGGACTGAATCTTCCATACGTAACACCTTATCACAGAACACTTATTAAGAGTAAAAGTCCTGCTTCTGAGATGAGCACCGACAGAGTCCTTGGCAGCGGAGCACCTGGCGGGTAAGTGGGGGTGGGGGGGGGGGGGGGGGGTTGGACCGGCCTGCAGTAGGAAAATTTTACTACTGGAGGTTTCCATTGTCTGACGGGAGAATGGATGTCCTGGCTGTACTGCAAGTCACTGTCTGGACTTCACTGTCATGTCAGCGGGCTTCATCAGGTGTCACATGACGTGCCATTTAAGAGCTTCACTATCAGTCGGAGATTTAGTTTTAGTTAGCATGGAGGTCATGTCTCGCCCCGTCACACGAGTTCTACGGCGCTCAGAGTGGAACTAAGAGTTTGAGCTTCGCGGCATTTCACAGCTGAAGCCTCACGTCACCCTTCACTACTGAAGGAATACGTCAAGCTTCACCACTGAACATGCTACGTAGCGACACATATATAATGAGATGTTTTATTTCTCGTAGAATACTAGTATATTCAACCAAATTGATGCACAGTATATTTCACAGTATATTTGTGCCATATGCGATTAAAGCGATAATTTCCACAAGTTGCTAATAATTGCTAATTTCCACAAGTACAGAACAAGATATTATTTGCAAATTTTCCCTCTTTTTTACGGAAATGGACTGCATCTTCCCTACGTAACACCTTCTTATGCACAACACTAGTCTCTTCCTCTGCCTACTGCTTGCGTCCTATGACTTTCTAAAGGTAAATACTAAGCACCGATTATCAGTAACACGAGCCAAAAAATTGACTTCTTCATTGTATTTTTTATCTGTTTTAATATACCTTAAAGGTTCACTGTTACAAGAGCTAAACATTGTTATAAAGATAGTAAGATCAATGATAAGTGATAAGTGATCAGCCAATTTTCGAGATAAACTAATGGAGCAGGAAGTGATTTTAAAAATCTGTGGTTTACTGTCCTCTAATACCAAGCCTAATAAAAGGAAAACAAATCAAACTGTTCTTCGTCCGAATAACTCAGCTTCAAATCAGAAATGTTCATACCAAGGAACGCTACACATCACGCCACAAATGAAGCCAGCGTCCGCCCGAGATACTTTCCGTGAATCGTTCCAGCACTTGTCTCGCGGGTGGCTTCGGGGGCCAGTCACCGTGACAGACAAGTGTAAGGTTAGTCATCACAAAACTAAGGTAATTCCTTACCCGTAGGATGACAAGGCGATAGTGATCATTAAATCATTTTATGTTCTATTATCCCCCTTTCAAGCAGGAAATCTTATGATGTATTGCAGGAGTCAAATACTCACGTGTTAGGAACATGTGACGTAAAAGAAACATCAGCTCAATATCGCTATGTTATTTTGATGTTTTCAGGACACTTACCCGCTCTATGAATGGATGTCCATTAACTCTTCCGAGTAGCAGGGAATCCCGCACAACAGACGCGACGCTACAAGTTTCTGTACGCCCACAAGGTTACGGCATGAACACACGCGCACACACACTTGTTGATTCCACTACGCTGCTTCCGTGCCAACTGCCTCTCTTCAGATCCAGAGCTCTCCCCTTTCTAGTCCTTACTCTGCGATTCGGATCAACAGCGGGCGTGGGCGTGGGAGGAACACCAGGTCGCCTCCATACGACAGACTGGACGACCACAAAGCCTACGACACCTGCTCCGTCGTCTCCGCAGCACAGTTCTCAACCACAGCGAAGCGGAGACTAGCTACACCGTCCGCTCGCCCCAGAGTTGCCACGTACTCTATTACGAGCCGTGGTGGTCGTGGGTGACTGAGCACGTGGTGGAGGGGTTGGAGGGGGAGGGCGAGGAGGAGGAGGAGGAGGAGAGAGGGGAGAAGGCGATGGAAGAGGAGGAGGAGGAGAAGGAGGAAGAAGAAAGGGGAATAGGAGGGGAATAAGATGGGAGAAGGAGGAAAAGAATGCGAACGATGCTCGCAGAATTCAGCATATGGACTTGACGATAACCGATTGCAGACTGGTCGTTTAGCAACTGGATCGTGTTACACGCTCGTATGTACATATGTATACATGGAACCGTGTGTGCGTGTGTGTTTGCCGTTTATTATAGGCCTATGCGTTCGATCATAGAAGATGTGTATCAAAGATGTCAGAGTAGTTGGCAAGTCTCGTTAACAGGAAGCCGTGTTATTGTCGTCGTCCTTGGGCCTGAGAGACACCAGATCTCCTTAAGTAGCTCTGCATACAATCCATGAGTAATACCATAATTAAAAAAAAAAAAACAATTGCCATAGCTTCAGAGGATACATCCTGGCCAAAGGTATTTCCGTCATCATGATATCTTGAAAAAAGCAGTTAAAACTATATATAGATTACATCTATATGCATATACATCTGTCGCTCCCTCCCTCTCCTCCCTCTCTCTCTCTCTCTCTCTCTCTCTCTCTCTCTCTCTCTCTCTCTCTCTCTCTCTCTCTCTCTCTCTCTCTCTATATAATATATATATATATATATATATATATATATATATATACATATATACATTCTATTAAGCCAAATACTTAAAAATAGTAAGGTTTTTGCCTCCATAAACCCGAATTTCATCAGCGACGCATCAGCTTGAACAGGAAGATCCAGACAAAACCAAGAGCCGACACACAAACGAACCGGGCGATGCGCTTATTAAACGCACGGCATAACAGACCACTTTTCTGGGCGTCAATAATTAGCCACTTGAGGCCGTGTGAGAGGCCCTCCTACCGGGACGTTGCCAATTCTCTTCTCTCGAGGGGAAGGCGGCGGTGCCATATCGTTCGCGGGCATTCGAGGAGACGAGTCTTTCTGGAAAATAATAATAAAAAAAAAAAAAAATGCATTTGGGTCGGATAGATTAGGACCGGTTAAGGGTGGGAGAGTAGAAGCGATGGCGGTGACATCAGCTAATGCTTATATCTATATCTTTGTATGTATCTCATCTATGTCTGTTATATATCTATCTGTCTGTTTGTCTATCCATCTTTCTATCTGTCTGTTTGTCTATCCATCTTTCTATCTATCTGTCTGTTTATCTATCCATCTTTCTATCTGTCTGTCTATCCATCCATCTATCTATCTGTCTGTTTGTTAAAACACATACACACAGAAAGAGAGAGAGAGAGAGAGAGTCTGAAAGAGAGACAGACAGACAGAAACACAGGTCTGTCAAAATAAATACAGAAGAGAGAGAGAGAGAGAGAGAGAGAGAGAGAGAGAGAGAGAGAGAGAGAGAGAGAGAGAGAAGAGAGACAAACAGACAGACAGAGACAGCCAGAAACACCGAGAGAGGGAGAAAGAGTCTTCCTTCTCCCAATCCGCTGCGGCAGATAGAGCTGGATAAGTCAGGAATATCCTTGCGCCAGTCTCCGTGGATTGTGCTCTGGCGATGATCTCTTCGCGTTGCTTGAGGACTTCATTGAGGAATCTCTGGTGATTGCTGAGTGATGCGGTGTGATGAGGGTTAATTAAGCAAAGCCCAGATTGCAAGAATGAATCAACGTTGTCGTAATTGTAGCTTTAGGAGGAGGTGGAGGAGGAGGAGGGTGAACATGGTCGGAATGGTGATAGAACATTTCTGTGATTTCTTTGGCTTTTATTTTCAGGAAAGCTTCGTGAAAATGCCAGCGTAGGACTTAGTACAAGGTAATTACACATCAAACATTTCTTGTAAACGTATGATAAACGTTTCCTTCCGGTGACGTTGGCATAAGGCTCAGCTCAGACTCACCTGCATGTAGTCTTGTTTGTAATTGGACTTCATGGACTATTTTGCTTGTTATCTTTAATTCCCATTTTGTTTATAATTGCATATGCCTGATTTTTTTTTTTTTTTTTTTGCCGTAGCAACACAAAACCTGCTTTTCTGTAGTTCTATAAAGACTTGTTTATATATATATATATATATATATATATATATATAATATATTATATATATATATATATATAATATATATATATATTATATATATATATATATATATATAAATTATATATATATATATATATATATATATATATAATATATAATATGTTATATAATATTATATATAGTATTGGTATGATTTTTTGCCGCAGCAACTCAAGACCTGCTTTTCTGTAGTTCTATAAAGACTTGTTTTTGTTTGTCATAAGACCTCAAAGACATATTCTATTCTAAGAACACCCTTAATAATAAGACCCTAAATTAACTTTTCTAAAGACATCTTGAAGCCCAGGGTCGTAAATGTTATTCCCAATCAAAGCTAATTTCGTGTAAAACTGTGGATAACTTTACCATTCTCTGTGACCTTCGTGTACAAGATGGTCTTAAGCTCAATACTCAGTGCTTCTTTACGGACGATTTTAAGACATTATTTTGATAGAGGCTTATAGTCTTCTAATCGTTAAAAAAATCCTGCTATCATCATCATCACTTGTCGATAGAAAGACATAAGGAATTGCAATTATTTTGAAGTATATAACGAGGAAGGGGTAGTAACAGTGGCGATGATGGTAATGAGAATAATGAAAATGGCATTGATATCAAATATAAAGTCTACGCAAAATGCTATTCCATGAAGTAACATATTATACCGCGTAATATCATACACCATTATACTGTGACACGCGCCATAATAGTTGATAATAGTTAATTCTCACGTGGGGGCATAAACAGTGTATCGTACCAACTGCGTTTTTTCTCACAGCTAAAGCGAATACACATAGCAAGGGATGAGCAATGTAAATCAAGGAAATATACGTATGTTTAGCTTTTTTTTTTTCTTTTTTTATTAATGGTAAAAGTGATGTAGGTAATAATGATGATAGTGATAATAATGATATTGTCGAAAGTAATGGTGATAATAATAATGATAATGATATAGTGATGGTAATGATGATAGTAATAGTAATAGTAATGATAATACTAATACAGTTACTACTACTACTAATGATGATAATATTGAAGATAAGAATAATGATCATAATAAGGATAATGATCATGATGATAATAGTAATGATAATGATGATGATAACAGTAATTGTCGTAATGATAACAGTACTGTTATTTGCATCATTATCATTATTATAATCATTATTCCTATTATCATTATTATGATTATGATTATTTATTATTATCATGATTGTTGGTAATATTATTACTATTTATGTTATTATCATTATTTTTCATTGTTATTATTGTCATCATTATTCTTATTTTCATTCATCATTATCATGATTATCATCATAATCACTATAATTACTATTATCATTATTATTGATATTATCATCATTATCCTTATCGTTATTATTACTATTAGTGTTATTATTATTACTATTAGTGTTATTACCATTATTACTTTTACTAGCAATATTTTTTTATTGCTATTGACAGTATTATTATCGTCATCATCATTGTTATCATTGCTATTGATATCATTATTATTACCATGATTATTATCGTTATTGTTATCATTATCATGATTCTTTTGTTATCATTACCATCATCATCATTATTATCATTATTATTATCATCTATATCTTTGTTGTTGTTGTTGCTATTATCATCTATATCATTATCGTTGTTGTTCTTTTCATTATTCCTGTTCTTTTTTCTCTGCGCTCTGTGTAGATGTAAAATGTGCTTACAATTTGATTGATCTTTCTGCATCCACTTTAGAAATAAATGAAACTGCTGTCTTTTTTGCAAAATCTGAGGCAGTTCAATAAGTTATTCATTCATTCCATCTGTTCATTAGCATAAGCACGATAACATGAACAGGTACAGTACAGGTATTAATATGCAAATAGTCTTCCTAATTACAATAGTGTTGGGTA
>NW_020871094.1:423507-428507 GCF_003789085.1 Penaeus vannamei
ATACTAACGGAAATGTAGACAAATACCCCCTTCCTCTCTTTCTCCTTAACCGTTTTTATAAATAATTTTAGGTCATCAAGAAAGTATACTAGTTAAAAAAAAAAAAAAAATAGTAATAACATAAATAAACAATAAAAGAGTGATACCTACCTTACATATGTTGTATTGTATCTGATCGACCACAAACTTTTCGAAGGAAGGCCGTTTTCTTTGGAATTTTTAATTAATTTATCAATTATAGTATTACGCGATTCTTACGTAAACTCTTTTTTTATTATTTACTTACTATACTTACTAATTTCACCGCAGAAGTAAACGAATCTCTCTCTCTCTCTCTCTCTCTCTCCTCCCTCCCTCCTCCCCCCTCTCCCCCCCCCTCTCTGTCTGTCTGTCTGTCTCTCTCTCTCTCTCTCTCTCTCTCTCTCCTTAAATATTAATACAAACACATGCAAGAAACAATGCACGGATATATTTACGACGACAATGTATGTTGATAACTAAGATTATAAGTTGTAAATAAGTCATGATGGTATAGAACTCTCCCAAGTTTTTATTTTGTTTATTTCTTATCTCTCTTCACTGTCGTACTTCCCTCCTTCTCTCGTTCTCGCGTTCCTGCTTCTGTTGACTATTATTAACATTGTTTTTGAAATTCTATTATTTATTCCCTTCTCTTTCTTTTCTGTATGTATCTCTGCCTCTCTCTGTTTGTCTGTCTCTGTCCTCTTGTCTCTTCTCTCTTCTCTCTCTCTCTCTCTCTCTCTCTCTCTCTCTCTCTCTCTCTCTCTCTCTCTCTCTCTCTCTCTCTCTCTCTCTCTCACTCTCTCCCTTTCATTAACCACTAATAACATTATTTCCGAAATTCCGCGAAGATACGGCACAGAATATTAAGAAAAGGAAATTAAATCTTATTTCAGAGCTAATACCCATTCCCCACTGCAGGGCCTCGCGCCAAAACTGCCACAAGTTCATTTAAAAAAACTTTTTCTTTTTGATGAAAATGATGGTCCCTTTTTTGTTTTATTTTTTATTATTATTTTTTTGTGTGTTACAAGAGCACAATCATGTGTTTCTCTCTTCTTTTTTTTAAGAACTAATGGCTGTTTTGCTAAATTATCAAGCGTGTGTTTTGGAAAATGTTTGCATTAGAATGTAGCTTGCAGGAGTAATGTCCTTATTTTTTAAACCTGCGATTTGTTTGGAGGATTATATGATGAAACTGAATTAAGGTTATTTTCTTACTAAACATTTAACCATTTTACATGTTTATGCCACAGACTCTACGTCCGTGCAATGGAAAAGTGAGAATAAGTTAAATGGATATCGCTACACTGGTCATGCATTATTTACAGCAGTCTCCGCTCTAAGACAAGGTCGGATGAACTGAAAGTGCGTTCGTTTCTCAGGGAATTGTCGTGTAGGTATCGATCTGGCATTAATGGATTGACTTACCAGAGAGAACCGGACTTACAATACTGGTACTAACAATGTCTGAGGGGTACTGGATCACCATGTACTCAATAGTCATTTTGTCATTGCAGAAAACGGTATTGTTTCAACCAACATGGACCGGGTTTTTATATGAAGGGACTGAATACCTTAAAGTTAATGACATTCATTTCCTGTAACTAATAACATAGATGAAACATTAGTAAAAAGTAAAAAAGTAAAAAAAAAAAAAAATAAAAATAACAACGAATTCTAAACATGCCACCTACCGAAATTGAATTAGTAATCCAAAGCCTCATTTCTTGAAAATATACCGAATTACACATCGAAGCGCTGGACTCAAGACAGACACAACCAATTAACGAAATTAAATACCAGAATGGGTTTGTGAAATTCGCCTCGCATCGAATTATCTAGAAAGTAGTTGCTCCGTTGCCAGGCTCCGCTCTTTGTCCCGCCGAGGAGGAAGGAGTACTAACTTATAATGAGCTTTTTTACTTCTTTGGAACTTTTTAATTATATTATCATAATTTTGATGAAAATGATTATTGTTGATGCGAGCATTGTGATGATGGTAATGGCGATGGTAGAGATGGTATCAGCTATCAAGATATTAGTAATGATATTAAATTTGCTTCAATGGTCAGCCATACTGAAGATTATATTCTTACTAATAATATCTATAATAATAGCAATTTCCATGATGATACTATTCTAACCCAAAAATCTCATTACTGTTGTTGGTAATACTGTAATTATCATTATTGTCTATAGCATTATTGGTATTGATATTATCAAGAATACCATTATTACCGTAAGAGTTATTTTTATTTCTATTAGTAATATTATTTTAATATTACTGTTATTAATATCAAGTGATCATTATTGTTATTGTCATCATGAACATTTATAATAAGAATAGTCATTACAAATATCATAAGCAGTTTTGCAATTATTAGTTATAATAGTCATTATCATGACATCATTATTATCATTATTGTTAATTTATTATTTTCATGATTATTATCGTAGTCTGTTGTTGTTTTTGTTATTATTTTTATGATTATAATTTTTCGTATTCTTAGCACTTTTTTATTATTATTAAAATTATCAAAAGGATTATACTACTATTACTATTAATTACTACCAACACCAATATGCATAATCATCATCATCATCATCACAATCATTATCATTATTATTATCATTATTGTTGTTGTTATCACTATTGCTATTATTCTATTATTATTATTATTATTATTATTATTTATTATTATTATTATTATTATATTGTTATTATTATTATTATTATTATTATTTATTATTATTATTACTATGTATTATTATTGTTATTACTTTCATCATTCCTGATGGTGTTATTTTTACTTTCATTATTATTGTTATCTGTTAGAAATATAATGATGATAACTGATTTTGTTATTACAGTTATTATTATATATATAGTTATTATTATCAACATTATTATTATTATTACTATTAGTATTATTCTTTTAATGGTCCTTTTTATGATTATTATCATTTTCATTATTATGATCATTGCTAGTATTATCATTTTCATTATTACTGTTATCATCATAATTGTGAAAATTTTTACAGTTATCATGATTATCTTTATTATTATTATCACTATTGTTATTATTATTATTGTTATTATTATTATTATTATTATATATTATTATTATTATTATTATTATTATATTATTTATTATATTATTATATTATTACTATTATCATTATTGTTATTATTATTATATTATTATTATTATTTATTTCTTATTATTATATTATTGTATTATTATCATTATTATTATTGTTGTTGTTATTATTAATATTATTTATTTATTATTATTTACTATTATTATTATTATTATTATTATTATTATTATTTAATTATTATTATTATTATATTATTATTATTATTATTATTATTACTATTATCATTATTAATTCTATTATTACTATTATCATTATTATTATTGTTGTTGTTATCATCACTATTATTTTATTATTATTATCATTATTATTATCATTATCATTATTATCAGCTGCTATTATTCTTAATTATGATTTTTATTATTATTATGATTATCATTATTATATTATAATTATTATTATTATTATATTTTATTACTGTTGTTGTTATCATTATTATTATAATAATTATTATTATTATCATCATAATCATTATTGTTTTTTCATTTTTGGTATCATTATCATCACCATTATTATTTATCATTGTTGTTGTTATTGTTATTATTATTATTGAAGTCATTTTGTTATTATCATTATTGTTATAATTATTATTATTTCTGCAAGCGTTTTTATTATTATCCTTACTATTAGTATTACTGTTAATAGTACTAGTTACTTTATTGTCATTATATATTTTTTTGTGATTGTTATTACCATCGGCATTATCATCATTATCATTATTTCATTATTATTGTTATTACTATTTTGTTGTTGTTATTGTTATTGCTATTGTTGTTATTACTATTATTATTATGATTATTGTTATCATTATCATTATTACTATTACTATTACTATTATTATCGTTACTGTCATCATCATCATCATAATTATTGACATGTTTCTGTTAAAGTTATAGTTATTATTATTATGTTGTGTTATTTGCCGTTGATATTATTATATCATAATTGTTATGAATATTATTAATGTTATTATTATTACTGTTGCTATTATCATCATGATTAAGATTATTTCTTTTATTATTATTATTGCTATAATTTACACTATTACTTTTGTAATTATCATAATTTTCTCTATTGTTATATTTCAAATTACTGGTTATGATATAGGTTCTATTTTTCAATTTGCATCACTAGCATTATGACAGCTGTCCATTACGAGAGACGAAACCCACTGAAAATGAGCTAAACTATAAGGAAGCCTGAATTAGCCCTCTAGTGACATAGGCACATGTTAGGTCATCAAGGAAAGGTAGTTAATACAGAACATCGCTGTAGCCTCGAGTTTTATGGAATTTGGGGTCCAGAGAAAGTACCAAATGATTAGAGCGACATTTTTGGCATTTTGACAGTAGTTCAATTTAGGTTCGCTGTGTCTCAAGTATCTAACGTAGGATGTTGACCCAAAAGTCGAGGGGCCACCACTATTATGCTTAGTAGGCCTCACAGTTGGACATTACAGGCTCTTAACCCAGCCCTAAATATAAGCGGGATGTAGAGTAGTGTGTAGTGTGCATTGCTGATTCATAGGCATTCAAAATATTAATAATATGATAAAAATATTATAGATTCTAGTAAGGACGTCCATGAGCTGAAAAAAGAGAGAAGATTGATCTAATCCTGTGTGTTGGGGGAAGTGTCCGTCAGTGGAAGGCGTTTCGGTCCCCTGCAACGTATATTTTCATTATCTTCTTGACGTTTTAATATCATTATTGACTACCCTGCCTTGGGTGATTAGATAATGATGATGAGTTAATTAAGGAGTAGATATATGATTTTACATAATCACTCTTCCCCCAAAATGTGTATCCTGCCTTAGA
>NW_020871094.1:433507-438507 GCF_003789085.1 Penaeus vannamei
CCTCGAAAGTCTGTGGCATAAATTCATGTAAATTTCCCCATTGTAGCTGTAACCATTTTCCTCTCTCTCTCCGCAGACAGACAGACAACGACGACCAGGTCAAGGTCGTCCCGGGCATACATGACGACCAGAGAGGCCCCGGGAGCGCCTGGGACGAGGCAGGCCGGCGGGAAGCTTAGGCCTTGCGAGTCGTGTCTGTGGTAACAGCTGGAGGCTGTGGTTGCCTCTCTGGCCATGAGCGCACGTGGCTGCGTGCGACCTCCCAAGTGCTGAGCCGCGACAGCCGTAACTGCAGGCGCCATTTCTAAATATCGACGTGCGAAGATGGAAATGATTTAATTCCGCAATGACCATGTGATAGTATAAAAGTGATAAGATACTAGCTCGTGTAAGATACTGCATCGTGCACTTTTTATGGTTCACCCACTGTCTAGAAATATTCAAAGGTCAGACGTCGCTCGACTGAATTTCAACAGCTCTCGTTGCCGTTTCATTAAAGCAGTCCAGAATGAAGTTCAAAGCTCTTATCTGCACGCTGGTCCTGATCTTCCTGACGATCCTGAAGGTGCTAATCACAATCCTTCTCACGACAATCAAGACCATCCTGGTGAGGAACGACTGGCTCTGGACGCAGCTCTACAACACCGTCGTCTCGTTCGCCCAGGGCCTCTTCTCCAAGGTGCTCGAGCTCATCACCCTCGGCCTGTGGAACATGATCTCCACTCTGCTCAGCGACGCCACCAGCTTCCTCTACGGCGCGCTCTGGCTCTCGGCGACGCTGCTGACGAAGACGGTGTCGGTCACCTTTTGGATAATCAAGTACCTGACGAGTCGCTGGCGGGACCTGCCCAACTTCTTCAGGCAGAGGAACACGACGGAGGAGACGGCGCTTAACGTCGACGACCTCAGCTAAAGAGGCGCTGGGCCCATGAACCGATGAGAGAGCACCTTCGAGACGGCCTCACTCGGGCGTGGCAGGAGAGAGAGTTGTGCAGCGAGGAAGATTTCAGACGAGGGGACTCTTAAGACTGCCCTATCGTCTGTTGCCGACAAGAGAGAAGAATTCGGAGAGTGGTACATCATCCAGAAGTCTTCAAGCAAATAAATTACATCAGAATACACCTCCCCGGTCCTCCATGCTGCTCTCCGAGCAAAGAAATAGGCAACCCATGCTGACCTCAGGCAGTCTCATCAACGGTAACTTTCGCATGACCCAAGCTGACTTTGTGTACATAACCCTGATCTGTGATCGTCAGTGACGCGTCGCGCGATGAGCTTGTGTAGAACTAAGAATATTTGCTAGTAGAACCTTTAGGTGTTTGTAATACGAGGCGACGGAGCTGCACCTGCCGGCCATTGTGGTATCTGCAGTAAGGTGATACGTCTGTGTGTGTCTTCTGTCAACTGTGATCTGATATCCCGAATCCCAGGCCGCTTCACGAACGAGAACGAGGCTAAACAGTTCTCTTTCTTTTCGGTATGAGCGATTTCCCAGATTATTCATTGGTCCCAATCCTGTTATGAAAATCATTAATCATCAATGTAATTTGATGTCATCAACCCGAAGTTTACGTTCCCTGCCTCCATCGGTGTGTTCCCTCAAGGCGCTGCGAGAGAGAATCCGCCAAAGCCCCACAGAAACCCGCACCCAAAATCCAGTGAAAGTCTGAAGGGAAGCCACTCGTTCGGCTCAAGATTTTCCGGAGTTGGAACTAGTCGACGCGCATCGTGGCCGCGCGGCTGGCTGCTCAAGCTCTGTCCCGCAGTGTCAACGAGCTTATCATCTTAAGTATAGAGAAGCATCTACGAGATCTTGTTCACTTTGTAACCCGGCGACTGTAAAGGACTGAACATGACGCGAGTGACACTCTAGTGACCGCGCAGTCTGGCAATAACGGCATTTGGCTGATACAACGCGTCGATGTTCGTGTCTTGATGGCACTTAGCACTTAAGATTTCTACATACACCGATGGCCGCTGCCTGACCCAACCATCGACCTATAAAAGCGCGAAATCTTACAATTAGTGTGATAGATGAGGAGAATTCCCACAATTTGAATAAAGACATATGCTATATCGACGATGCATGGGTATGGCGACCACGGTAGATCATTCTGTACAAAGGTTGTCATCATTTTGATCGAATCTAATTAAAACATTTTCCTTTGTAAAAAAAAAAAGCTTCATTTCTGTTGTTATTCCTAAATTTGCCATTGGCTAACCGCAGCATGATCATGCGTCACCTCCACTTGTCACTGTTCAACCCTTTGCTTGCGATCGTCCGAATGTAATGATTTAGTAGTCACTGTTGCAACCCCGACTTGTCCAGACGTAGCTTGTTACCGTCCATACTACGACTCTCCGCTCTGTCCAGCCCCTTGTTTGCCCCGTGCAGCTTAGGAAAAAACACTTCAGTTAGTCGATCCGCAGGAAAACAATATCTAGAAGACAGATAAAGTCACCGAAGGGAAGGACGACTATGCTTGGCTCGGTTTACAGCGGACGCGAACGCGGGGAGGCGGTGCTCTTCTCGACTATGCTTTCTTCCACTCCAGTGCCTTGGTCGCGCACGTGCTGGGAGGAGGAGCGGAAGTGCGTGCAAGATGGTCTTTCCTTCCCGATGCTTGCTTTGCTTATCTTAGCCATCCCTGCTCTCATCTCTCCTTTGGGATTTCTTATGGGTGAATAATCATCGGAAAATTCAAGAGCCGGTGAGTTCATAATCCGAATAGAATTAGCTCTTACAATGATATTCGCGACGTGAGAAAATGAGTCTGGATATTATTGCAACCTCCTCCTCGAGAGTCGGAGGCCGCCGCGCGTCAGAATAGAGCCAGAGGACGTGAAAAGCCACCGGGTTTTGTCACCGGCTGATTGCTCATCCGGGCGGCGTCGTTCCTCCCGGCCCATTCGTCAGGAGAACGGACGTGTTACTCCCTTCCTTCAGCGAGATGGATGAGGTCCTCTTGCCCTGCTGCGAGCCAGGGCAATGGAACTCAAACAGGGGGATGATCACGCCGATGCATTCAGAGATTTTGCCAGGGGAAGCCGGGACAGGGGGCGTCGCCAGCTGATAGATGCTCCGAGCTGGAGATGCAAACACGCGAAGGGGATCTGTTGGTTTATCGGGATCAATAACAGTGCACAACACGCAATCACTATCACTCACTCAGTAACAGTCATACTCACACTCACACACACTCATACTCTCACAAACACATACATAAACACACTCATACTCACACACACATACGCACACACACTCATACTCTCTCTCTCTCTCTCTCTCTCTCTCTCTCTCTCTCTCTCTCTCTCTCTCTCTCTCTCTCTCTCTCTCTCTCTCTCTCTCTCTCTCTCTCTCTCTCTCTCTCTCTCTCTCTCTCTCTCTCTCTCTCTCTCTCTCTCTCTCTCTCTCACACACACAGTTCGCGAGAAATCATCTATAGAATACTCTCTCTCTCTCTCTCTCTCTCTCTCTCTCTCTCTCTCTCTCTCTCTCTCTCTCTCTCTCTCTCTCTCTCTCTCTCTCTCTCTCTCTCTCTCTCTCTCTCTCTCTCTCTCTCTCTCTCTCTCTCTCTCCCTCCCTCTCTCTCTCTCACACACACACAGTTCGCGAGAAATCATCTATAGAATACATCGAGAGGGAAAAACAGAGCAGCTAGAAAAAAAAAAAAAAAGCGCCTTACTTCTTTCCCTTCTTCAAACCGACTTCCCCCACTTTATTCATCCATCTATTTATCTCTTTGTTTATCTCCGTATCTATTTCGTTATCTCTCCCGTCCACCCCGAGAAAGCGCCGACGATAACCAGCAAAAAAAAAAAACCTTCTGAATTCGGCCTCACCCACGTATTCGACTGTGATATTAAGCTTTGTAAACCTAAGAGCAAAAAAAAAACACAATCTTTTCTTCCATTAACTTACCACAGAGTATTTCCGAAAGAGATAAGTAAGGAAAGGATGAGTGATCGAAAGGAAGAAAGAAAGAATTAAAAAAAAATAGACCTATATTCCAATGCTTGCTATTGAGGTAATAGAACATATATATATTCGGTAAATGCCTCCCCTCCCCCCCTCTATTTATGATAGAGATGTAATCAAGGAAAAGGAAGATTAAGGAAAATACACTCTGTTGTTTACTCTCTTCCGGTCTTTCCATCTGCGTATCCTGATTACCCTAGACCAGGTGTTTCGTTCTTTTACCCCTTTATAACACCTGTATTCTGTGTTAATACGCTAAGATGGGGTCTTGTTCTGGTGTTTTTCTTATGTTCTGCTCAAACATTATGGTATATTGTATTGGTAAGCGCCATATGGTATGCTGGTCATGTTTGTATGTAAATATACATTTATATATATCTATATTTTCTTCCCTTTCTCCCTTTGTTGTGAAAAGATAATAAAGATTTATGAATGAATATCTACGTTATATTTGACTGTTATTATCCTCTCCGATTTTACGATTTAGTCATTCGGGGTTGCGACAGGGACAGAGAGTCCATGTGTGTGTGTGTGTGTGTGTGTGTGTGTGTGTGTGTGTGAGAGAGAGAGAGAGAGAGAGAGAGAGAGAGGAGAGAGAGGAGAGAGAGAGAGAGAGAGAGAGAGAGAGAGAGAGAGAGAGAGAGACAGACAGACAGACAGACAGACAGAGACAGACAGACAAACAGACCGATAGACATACAGGCATCCAGAAAACAGAGAGAAACAGAAAGAAAAAGACAAATGGATAATCAGAAATATTAAGGAGAGAGACATAGAGAAAGACACAGATGTATAGACAGAGACGAGGGTAGAGAAAACATACTAGGATAGACAGAATTTGACAACTGATTCAGTCAGTGCAAAAACATTTAATCTCAGAGATGTCAAGCGACTTCAGTACACAGCATCCCACTCTTGCTTAGTCACATGATTGTATACGTCAGTACAATCAACAAATTTCAACTTGCATACTATAGTTATAATCTTGATCCAGAGAGAGAGAGAGAGTGAAAGTGAGAGC
>NW_020871094.1:451007-456007 GCF_003789085.1 Penaeus vannamei
CACACAACCATGTATACACATTTATATATATATATATATATATATATATATATATATATATATATATTATTATACATAATAATATATATATGTATATATGTAATATATATTTAATATACGTAATATATATAATGTATATATATATATTATATATATATATATATATATATTATATATATATATATATATATATAATATATGTGTGTGTGGTGTGTGTGTGTGTGTGTGTGTGTGTGTGTATGTGTATGTATATATATATATGTTTATATATATATTATATATATATATATATATATATATATATATATATATAATATATATATATTATATATATATATATGTGTGTGTGTGTGTGTGTGTGTGTGTGTGTGTGTGTGTGTGTGTATGTAAATGTTTATATGTATGTATATACATGTGTATTATATTATATATATATATATATATATATATATATATAATATATATATATATATATATATATATATGATATATATGTATGTATGTATGATATATATGTATGTATGTATATAATGTATAATATGTATAATATATTGATATATATATTATATATATTATATATATATATGTATATATATATATATGTATAATGTATGTATGTATGTATGTATATGTGTATGCACACGCACACATACACATGCAATAGGAACCGATAGTAGTGCTGAGGCCTCGGGAGTCACCCTTTGTCCCCGCGGCGAGTGTGGCTCAACCTCCTCGCATTTCGAAGGCGGTTGTCGCGTCCGCTGACATCCGAAACGCTGAATTGTCGCGCCGGTTACGAGGTTAACGATGCCTGGCGGATGGCGCGGCGACTAACGTGCCGGGCGGTTCTGGAGAGGAGGAGCGGTGTGGATGAGTGAGAGAGAGAGAGAGAGAGAGAGAAGTGTAGTGTGTATGAGAGATGTGTTGTGTGTGTGAGAGAGAGAGAGAGAGAGAATGTGTGTTGTTGTGTGTGATTGAGAGAGAGAGAATGTGTGTTGGTGTGAGAGAAGAGAGAGAGAGAATGGTGTTGTGGAAGAGAGAGAGATGAGAGAATGGCTGTCGAGGAAGAAAGAAAAATTGGAGAAAGAGGAAGAGAGAATTTGTGGAAGAAGAATGTGTTGTAAAAGAGAAGAGTAGAGAATGTGACAAGAAAGAAAGAAAAAGGGTTTAGAGATGAGAAGTGAGAGAATGTAGGTAGAAGACGAGAGAAGAGAAAAAGAGAGAAAGTTTGGGTGGATAGTATGAGAGAAGAGAGAAATTTGAGAGAAAAGAAGAGAAGAAGAGAGAATTTGTAGAGAGAGAGAAGAGAGTGAAGAAGGTGTGTTTTAGGGAAGAAAAGTGTTTTGTGGAGCAGAGAGAAGAGAGAATGTGTGTGTTGGTGTGAGAGAGAGAAGAGAAGAAGAGAGAGAGAGAACGAGAGAGAGAGAGAGAGAGAGAGAGAGAGAGAGAGAGAGAGAGAGAGAGAGAATGTGTGGTGTGTGAGAAAGAGTCTGAGAGAGTGGGAATGTGTATGAGATGAGTGAGTAAGTGAGAGTGAGTGAGTGAGTGAATGAGCGAGCGAGCAAATGAACAAGTGAAAGCAAAATAAGAAAGTTCTATATGTGTGAAAGGGTGAAATACCCCCCCTCCCCCAGCCTCCCCCCTCCCGCGCCCTCGTGCATTGCGATGGAGCGATCGCATCCCGTCCTTCTTTCCGTTCCGAAACCCATCTCTTCTCCTCCCCTCTTCCTCTCTCTCCTTCCCCCCCTCCTTCTCCCCTCCTTCCTCTCTCTCTTCTCCCCCCTCTCCTCTCTCTTTCCTCCCCTTCCTCCCTTCCTCCTCTCTCTCCTTCCTCGTTTTATGCATCGGTGGAGACGTTGGCGATCGGAATGCCTGCCGTATTTTCGTGCCGAATGCACCGATGATCGCCGCCCCCCTCCCCTCCCTCTCTTCTCTCTCTCCAGCCTCTCCTCTCCCCCCCGCCCTCTCTCTGCGAAATGCGCTGTATTCATTGCCAAATCTGCCCGTGGTTTCCCGCTCAAAATCGGTGTTTGTTTGTTGGCAAATGGCGGAGATCTCACGCGGGTGGCCATTCGCTTCTCCCGCCTCCGTGCGCCTGGGACTCCCCTGGGCTTTCTCTCCTCTCCCATTCCCTTCTTTCTCCTCTTTTCTTGTATTTTCTACCTTCCGGTGTTCTTTTTTTTTTTACTTTCCTGTTTATTTTCTCTCTCTCATTCGTGCGTTCCGTTTTTTTCGTGTATATTCATTCTTCCGTCTTTCTTCTTGCTTTTCTTCTCCATTTTTTTTTTCTTATATCATCTTCCTTCGTTCCTTCTCTCTCGTTCCCATTCTCCTTATTTTCGTATATCTTCTTCCTGTCGTCTTATTGTTTGCTTTTCTTTCTCCTTCTCTCTCCTTTTTTATTTTTATATATTTCTTCATTTCCGTCGTTCCTAATCTTCTCTTTCTCCTTCTTTTCCCCTCTGTCTTCCCTGATCCCTCTCTTTCCTCTCATCTCCTCCTTCCTGTCTTTCTCCCCCCCCTCCCTCCCCTCTCTCTCTCCTCTCTCTCTCTCTCTCTCTCTCTCTCTCTCTCTCTCTCTCTCTCTCTCTCCTCTCTCTCTCTCTCTCTCTCTCTCTCTCTCCCTCTCTCTCCCTCTCCCTCCCTCCCTCCTCCCTCCTCCCTCCCTCCCCCTCCCCCCTCTCCCTCCCTCCTCCTTCCTCCCCCTCCCTCCTTCCCACCTTCCTTCCCCCCTCCTCCTCCCTCTCCCTCCTCCCTCCTTTCCTTCCTTCCTTCCTTCCTTCCCCATCCCTCCTCCTTCCTCCCCCATCCTCCCTCCTTCCTTCCCCTATCCTCCCTCCTTCCTTCCCCTCCCCTCCGTCCTCCCCCTTTCCCTCTTCCTCTCTCCCTCCTTCCTCCCTCCCTCCTCCCTCCCCTCCCTCCCTCCCTCCCTCCTCCTCCCACCATCTCCCTCTCCATCTCTACACATCCCTCTCCGTATCTATCTGACCATCTATTCATCTGTCTCTCTCCTCTTCTCTTTCTTCGCTTTCGCATTTTCAAATTCGATTTTCCCCGAGAGTAACATTCTGAAATATCGGCGCCTGCCTCTTCGTCCGGGCTGCGGCGCCCAGGATATACGGGGCTCAATTCCCTGCATCTCGGGATTTGCACTTTATGTCCCCGGTCCCTGCGTCTGATACTTACACGGAATGCTTACATACATACGTACATTAACATACATATGTACGTATATACATGTATACGTCATACACATACATACATACATACATACATACATAGGCCTACATAACATACATATACATAGGCCTACATGCACACATGCATACATATATACATACATACATACATATGCATACATAGGCCTACACACACATACACACACACACACACGCACACGCACACGCACGCACACGTACACGTACACGTACACGCGCACGCGCACGCACACGCACACGCAACACGCACACACAGCACACACAGACACACACACACACACACACACACACACACACACACACACACACACACACACACACACACACACACACACACACACACACACACACACACACACACACACACACACACCACACACACACACACACACACACACACACACACACACACACACACACACACACACACACACACACACACACACACACACACACACATATACTCCATTTGCATATATATCTGTGTAAATCTATGTATATATGCATGTCTGAATATGCACTCACATGCATATTCATATTTGATATTTACATTGTATTTGTATGTATGCTTATAGTGTATGTATATCCAGTATATAAGGCATGGAAGGGTGAATGGATGGGATGTATGCTCCTATGTTTGTGTTGTATGTTAATTTATGTTTTATGAATGCATTTTAGGCATAGAAGTACAGGTACATATGGGAAGGTAGCTGGCAGGATAGGTGAATGTAATGTGTACACATTTTGTATGTGTGACTGTTCGTATGTGATGTGTGTGTGTGTGTGTGTATGATGCTTCCCTCCTTTATTCAATTTCTCTTTTTAAAATTCTATTCTTCGTCTACCTTTTATTACCATTCTGTTTCGTTTTTTTTCTTTTATTTCTGTTTCATTGTCTTCTTTTATCGCTCTTCCTTTTTATTTATTTTTTCTTTCTCTCCCCTTTTATCTTATTATTACATTTCCTTTTTTCTCGTTTTTCTTTTTCGTCGTTGTCTTTTTTCCCCTTTTTCTTTATTTTTATCTTTGCCTCTTTTTTGTATTTCTTTCTATTTTCTACGTTTTTTCTCATTCTACTGTTCCGTTTCCTTTTGTCACTTATTTAATTTTATTTCATATTTTTGTTCTACTTCCACTTTCTTTCCCGACCATTTTTCTTTTCTTATCCTTTTTCCCCATTCGTTCGTTTTCTCCTTTTCCTATTTTTTCCTGCCTTTTCTCTCCTTATACCCTCTCCGTTTTTTTTGTGTACGTCATTCGCTCTATCCTCTTCTTACTTGCTTCCCTTTACATTCTTATCTCCCCTTTCACGTTTCTTCTGCTCAGTCACTTCTCTTCTTCTTTTTCCTTCTACTTTTCCAGCTCCTCTTCCTCCTCCTCATCTCTTCTCTCCTCTTCTTCTTCTTTCCTCTTCCTCTTCCTCTTCCTCTCTTCCTCCTCCTCCTCCTCCTCCCCTTCCTCCTCTCCTCCTTTTTCTTCATCTTCCTCCTCTTTTTTCTTTCTTTCTCCTCATAATACTCCAGCCCTCCTTCTCTTCCTCCTCCTATTATCCACCACCCCTTCTATCCTCCCTCCCCACCACCTCTTATCTTCTATATTATTATTCTCGCTCCCACCTCTTCTCTCCTCCTCCTTCCCCCTCTTCTCTCCTCCCCTTATTCCCACCTCTCTCTCCTCTTCCTTATTCCCAGCCTCGCTTATTCCCCCACCTTCTTTCTCCTCCTCCTATTCCTTCTTCTCTCCTCCTATCCCCCCACCTCTTCTTCTCCTCCTCCTTATTCC
>NW_020871094.1:469144-479144 GCF_003789085.1 Penaeus vannamei
CTTCCCCCCCCCCTCTCCCCCTCCCCACGCTTCCTCCCCTGTGTGTTTTTTTGTTGGGGGCCCTTGGCCCTGCCCCCTCCCCCTCCCCCTCCCTTCCTCTACTGTGATTCCCCCCCCTCCCCCCTCCCCTCCCCCTCCCCCTCCTCCTCCCTTCCTCGTGATCCCCCTCCCCCGCCCCCTCCCCTCCCGCCGGCCCTTTGCATTTATGGTTCCTGTTTCTTGGCTTCAACTGTTCAATCGCTTTTGTCATTCACTACCCTGTCCCTACCTGGCAGGATTCACTTTATGTTGCGCGGTCTCCTCTCTGCTCTCGCTCTCTCTCTCTCTCCCCTTCTCTCTCCTCGCTCTCTCCTTCTCTCTCTCTCTCTTCTCTCTCTCTCTCTCTGCCTCTCTCTCTCTCTGTCTCCCTTCTCTTTCTCTCTCTCTCTCCTCTCTCTCTCTCTCTCTCTCTGCTCTCTCTCTCTTCTTCTCTCTCTCTCTTCTCTCTCTCTCCTCTTCTTCTCTCCCTTCTCTCTCTCTCTCTCTCTCTCATCTCTCATCTATCTCTCTTCTCTCTCTTTCTCCTCTCTTTCTCTCTCTCTCTCGTCTCTCTCTCTCCTCTTTTTCTCTTCTTTCTTTCTTTTCTTCTTCTTCTTTCTTCTTTCCTCTCTCTGCTCTCTCTCTCTCTCTCTCTCTCTCTCCTCTCTCTCTCTCTCTTCTCCTCTTTCTCTTCTTTTCCCTTTCCCTTTCCCTTTCCCTTTTCCCTTTCCCTCCCTTTCTCTTCTTCCCCTTTCCTTTCTCTTTCTTCTTTCTCTTTCCCTTTCTCTTTCTCTTCCCTTTCCCTTTCCCTTTTCCCTTTCCCTTTCCCTTTCCCTTTCCCTTCCCTTTCTTTCTCTTTTCTCTTTCCCTTTTCTCTTTCTCTTTCCCCTTTCTCTTTCCCTTTTCTCTTCCTTTCTCTTCCGCCCCCCCCTCTGCTCTCTCTCTCTCCTTCGCTCTCTCTCTCTCTCTCTTCTCTCTCTCTCTCTCTCTCTCTTCTCTCTCTCTCTCTCTCTCTCTCTCTTCTCTCTCTTCTCTCTTTCTCTTCTCTGCTATCTATCATCTATTATTTTCCCTTCCTCCCCTCTCCTCTCTTCTCGTTCTTTCTCCCCTCTCAATTCTTTCCCTCCCTCACCTCCATTCCTCCTCTCTCTTCCTCCTCTTACCCTCCCATCGTACCTCCTTGCTTTCCTCCATCCACTTTTTTTCCTCCCTTCAATTCACTTTCCCTCTCTTCCCCTCCCTTCCCTTCGTCGCCTTCCTCTCTTCATTTCCTCTCTTTCTCCCATCCTTAAACCTCCCTCTTCCATAACTCCCTCCATCCACCTTTTTATCCTTCCTCCACTCACTTTTCCCTTACCCTGTCCTCCTTGGCTTGCTCCCTTTCTTCAGTTCTCTTTTCTTCCATCCTCCTTAATTATGCCTTTCTCCCGTCTTCCCTTCTTTTCCCTCCATCTAAATTACCTCTTTACCCCACCCACACATCTTCCCTCTGACCATTTCCTTCCTCCTTCAATTTTTTTCCCCAATCCCCTCACTCCCTGTCCCCCTCACGCTCCTCTTAGACCTCCATCCCTTCAATTCTCTTTCCCTCCATCCAGTCCTTCTTCCCAACTCTTTCGCTCCCTTCATCCACTTTCCATCCCTTCTCCCCTAAATTTTGTCTTTCCCCTCCCCACCCCTCTTACCCTTCCTCGTCTCTCTTTTCCCTACCTTCCTCCGTCATTTCCTACTTTCCTCCCCCCCCTCCGCGCTCCTTCTAACCATTCCTTTCTCCTCTTTTCCCTCTCTTCCTCCTCGTTTCGCCTCGCCTCACTCCCTGCAATTCTTTCGCCCCTCCGCTCACTCCCTCAAAGGTTCTCCCCCTCCCTCAAGTCTCTTCCCTTCCCCACTTTCCCTCTCCTCACGTTCTACTCTGTATCCTTTTCTTCCCTTCATCCCCTTCTCTGCCTTTCTCCTTTCCTTTTCCCCACCCTTCCCCGCTTCCTCCCGCACTCCCTCAATTCTCTCCCCCTCCCGCACTCTCTCCCCCTCCCTTCCTCACCCGGGCCAGGCGGGAACTGCTGATCCCAGCGAATTCTCCTCCGTGAGAGTCTTGGCTTGATCACGTGACCCGCGTCATACAACTTGACCGGGATTTATCGACTCGATTCCATTTAATTCCGTTCGATTTAATTGCATTTCGTTTCGAGTGCATTTCATTTCCATCGTTCGCTTAGAAGAGGAAAGTATTTTGGGGAGGCGTATTTATCACGAGAGGAGAGGAGAGAGAGAGAGGAGGAGAGAGAGGAGAGAGAGAGAGAGAAGAGATGAGAGAGAGAGATGTGAAGAAAGATAGAGGGAAAAAAGAAAGAAAGAGAAAGGAAGGTTGGATGAGGAAGAGTAGGAGAGAAGATAGTGAGAGAGATGAGAGAGAGAGAGGAATGAAGGAATGAATGAATGAAGAATGAAAGTAAGAAAGAGAAGAAGAGAGAGAGAGAGAGAGAGAAAGTAAAGAAAGAAAGAGAAAACTACACGAATAAACATCACTCTTTTCATGCTCCTCAGCTTCCTTCCACATTATTTTTATTTTCCACTTTGGCGAAAAGATATAAAAATCACGCGCACGCACAGTTGATTTCCTTTCCCTGTGTGTTAAAACCCCGCAATTTATTCCTCTTGAAACCCCGCTTGGCGTGTGATCGACGAAGCGAGATGATGTATTGTTGTATTTCCAAATGTGTCCTCACTCATTACTAAGATTAGGACGTTCGCGAAGTTTGTGTGTCTCCGGTTTCTCGTATTTCAGTCTCGGTGTTGTTATTGGTATGATTTTTGTTTTTGTTTTGTTTTTGTGTGTTTGTTTTTGGTTTGTGTTTTTTTTTTTCTATTGTGTGTTTGTTTTTGTTTTTGTTTTGTTTGCTATTCGTGTGTTTGTTTTGTTTTGTTTTTGTGTTTGTGTAATTATGCTGGTGCTGTTGCGTCCCGGGGTTGATAGAGCTTGGGGGAATATTCGGTGTTTTGTAATTTTTTTTTCGTTTTCTCATTTCATTTTCTTCTTTCCTCTCCTTCTGCCCACTTCTTCTCTCTTCTCTCTCTCTCCTATCATCTCTTCTCTCTCCCTCTCTCACTCACTCACTCCCTCCCTCTCTCTCTCTTCTCTCTCCTTCTCACCTTCTCCTCTCTCTTTCTCTGCTCTCTCCTTCTCCCTTTCCTCTCTCTCTCTTCTCTCTCCTTTCCCCTTTTCCCTCTCTCTCTCTCTTCTCCCCTCTCTCTCTCCTTCTCCCTCTCTCTCTCTCTCTCTCTCTCTCTCTCTCTCTCTCTCTCTCTCTCTCTCTCTCTTCTTTCTCTCTCCCTCTCTTCTCTCCCCTCTCTCCCTCTCTCCTCTCTCCCTCTCCCTCTCCTCTCCTCTCTCCCCTCCCTCTCCCTCCCTCCCTCCCTCCTCCCTCCTCCCTCCTCTCTCTCTCTCTCTCTCTCTCTCTCTCCTCTCTCTCTCTCTCTCTTCTCTCTCTCTCTCTCTCTCTCTCTCTCTCTTCTCTCTCTCTCTCCTCTCTCCCTCCCCCCTCTTCTCTCTTCTCCTCTCCCATTCTCTCTCTCTCTCTCTCTCTCTCTCTCTCTCTCTCTCTCCTCTCTCTCCTCTCTCTCTCTCTCTCCTTCTCCTTCTCTCTCTCTCTCTCTCTCTCTCTCTCTCTCTCCCCCTCTCCCTTCCCCCCTCTCCCTCCTCCCTCCTCATCCCCCCCCCACTAAACCACTAAGGAAGGTTGCAGGTGCGTTGCGAAGTCAAATATTTGGAGGAGGCAAAGCTGGATGGTGGCAAGGGTAGTGGATGGTGGGCGTGGTCGCCGTGGGCTGATGGATATTAGAGCAAAGTGTGGGCGGCTAGAGAAGGGGGGTGGGATGGAAGGTGAGGTAGGGTTGGATTACTGTGAGTGTGCTTAGCTTATCATCATTATCTATATTATAATTCTGTTTGGTTCATTGATCCTTTATGCTCACAGTGTATTCTTGGGATTATATTATATGTGACTGCGGACTTCAAGTTTCTTCATCTGTTGCAAAATTTGGTGATTACTGTGAGTGTGCTTAGTTTATCATCATTATCTATATTATAATTCTGTTTGGTTGACTGCGGATTTCAAGTCAATTCGTATCAGTGTAAAATTGGCGTGATATTTAAACAGAAATTAAAGAATAGTATGCATTAGCATTAATTCTTATCTTCATTTTTATTATTATCGTTCTTATTGTTCGAGGCGAATACACGGACGGCATTTAAGGAGTAGGCATAGAGGTTAAGTAGAAAGGAGAAGAAGGGAAAGAAAGAAAGGAGGAGAGGGAGAAAGCGGATATAGGGAAGGGGAAACGGAAGGGACTTAAAGTGGAGGAGGAGAGAGGGCTCAGAGAAAGGAGAGGGATGTAAGAGAGAGGGAGGGAGACAAAGGAGCGAAGGAGGTTGGGGTGAGTTGAAGGAGGAAGAGGAGGGAAGTAGGAAGAAGAGGTAGATGTAGGGCTTAAAGTAGGAGGGGTGGAGTGAACTTCAGGAAGACTTGGGAGTGAGACAGAGAAAGGAGAATGGAAAGAGGCGAAAGGTGAAACATGTACTTTTTTTTTTTTTTTTTTGGGGGGGGGGGGGTCACTGATCCCGCATATTATTATTATTAGCGTTATTATCATCATGGTGATTATTGTTGTAACTGTTATTATTATCACAAGTGCTATTAAAATTATTACTGAAACTGCTATCATCATCATCATCATCATCACTATCACTATCACTATCATCATCATTATCATAACCATAATTATTATTATTATTGTAGTTATTGGTGTTATGGTTAGTGTTATCATTATGATTTTCATTATAATATCATCATTATCAATATTATTATTATTATTATCAGCATCATCATCATTAACATCATTGTTACCATCAGCAGCAGCAGCATTATTATCATCATCACAATCACCATCATCATCATTAACGTTATTATCACCATCACCATTATTAACATTATCACCATAATCATCATCATCATTTAATCATAATGAAAAGAGGGAGACGAACTCACTCACTCTCTCCCTCCCTCGCCTCCTCCCTCCCTCCCTCCCTTCCCTCCGCTCCTCCTCCTCTCTCTCTCTCTCTCTCTCTTGGTCTCTCCCTTCTCTCCATTTCTCTCTCTCTCTCTCTCTCTCTTCTCTCTCCATCTCTCTCTCTCTCTCTCTCTCCCTCTCCCTCCTCTCCCTCCCTCCTCCCTCCTCCCTCCCTCCTCTTCCCCTCCTCTCCCTCCCCCCCCCTCTCTCTCTCTCTTCTCCTCCCTGTTCTCCCTCTGCGTCTCCCCTTCCCCTCTCCCTCTCTCTCTATCTCGGTTAATTTTATTTACAATTATTACTATTACTATTTGGTATTTCGTGTTCCTTCACCATAGAAGTTCACGATCGTAAACTCCCCTCTTTGAAATTGTCTGCCGGGATAAAGGGAATTTTCTGCCTGAGGAATTTATGAAATAAAAATGTCGTGTTTACATGATTTATGTTCAGGGTGGAAAAAAATAAAGTAAAATAAAAGGGAGATGCGGAGAATGGGAGGCAGTAGTCGTGTATTTTTTTTCATGTTTTTATTTTTCTTGCTTGTGATATGTGAGGTTTTTTTTCTTATCTGATTCTTGTGCCTATTGTTCACGTGTGTATATATATATATAATGTATATATATATATATATATATATATATATATATATATATATATATATATATATATATATATATATATATATATATATATACGTATATTATACACGTACACGCACGTGTAGCACGTATTTTAGGTACTTGCACTTACAAACACGCACACATGCACTCACGCACGCACACGAACCACGCACAACACAAACGCACACACACCACCACACAACACACACACACACACACACACACAGACACACACAACACACACACACACACACACACACACAACACACACACACACACACATATACTTACACCACACACACACATACACACACAAAAAAAAAAATAAATAATACACAAAAGATAATCGGGAGAAACGTAGAAGATTCTAGTAGCTTTGCAAACAGTAGGAAAATATAGCGAAATGGCGGGCCGAAGACCGTGATTTCGTTAACCGTTTCCTTCCGGTTGGCGATGACGTCACAGGGGAAGGGAAGAAGATGTGTGTGGGGGTGCCTCGGTGGGCGGGGGGGGGGGGGTAGTGTAGGAGGAGAGGAGGGAGAGAGAAGGAAAGAGAGGGAGAGAGGGAGAGGGATGGGGAGAGAGATAAAAAGAGAGGGATGGGGATGTGGAGAAAGGAGAGGGATGGGGAGAGAGGGGAGGAGGAGGGGAGGGAGAGAGAGATAGAGAGACAGGACAGAGACTTCTCTCCCTCTTTTCTCTTACCACACGTTTCATCTGTTCCTTTCTTTTTGTCCCTCTTTCCCTCATTCCTCCTCTCTCCCTCCTTCCTCTTTTCCCTTCCATTCCCTCTTTTTCTCTTCCCATTCCTTCTATTCTTCGCTTCCTCCCATTCCGTCCGCCTATTTTAATCCTTCTTCCGTCCTCCATTTTCCAATTCTTATCCCCCTTTCCTCCCCCCCTCCCCCTCCTCCTCCCTCCTCCCTCGCTCCCTCTCCCCCCTCCCCCTTCGTTCACCCCCCCCCCCTCTCCCTTACCTTCCCTTCCTACCTTGTCTAGACCTCCGGAAAGGTGTGCGCCGCGGAGGAGAGTAGACGAGGAAGAAAGGGTGGGAGGAGGAAAAGAAGAAAGAGAAAATTGATAAAGGCCCGTGAATAGGAGACATCCGTGGGCATTGTGGAGGCGTCCTTTCCGGCAGTGAGCGCGGCTGACACGGCCCGGGGAACCGCGCTCGCCTCGCCGGCTGGCATTGTGTGCGGCTCGCTCGTATGCACGCACACGCACGCACACACACATACATACATACATGCATTCATACATTCATACAGGCTCCTTTATTTACGTCTGGATCTACCTCATCTGTGTCCATATCTGCATCCAGACACGAACTCGCACACGTACACATGCACACGCACACGCACTTAAAACGCACGCACGCACACACGACACGCACACGCACACGCACACGCACACCACCACACACACCACAACACACACACAACACACACACACACACACACACACACACACACACACACACACAAACACACACAACACACGAGGTGCGCGTGTTTATGTGCGTGCAATAGATAATATACTGTGAGTATAGATACACAAGCAAAAAGTGATACCCAGACAGACAGACAGAGCGCTGAACAGATAGGAAAACAGATAAGGATGATTGCGGGGAACAATACAATGGAATCAATTGTTCCTTTATTGTGCAACCTTCCCTGTGACCCATTTTTATGTGTTTTTTTTCTCTCTCTCTCTCTTTCTTTTCTCTCCTTTTTACGTGTTTTTTCTATCTCTCTCTCTTTCTTTTCTCTCCTTTTTACATGTTTTTTTCTTCTTCTCTCTCTTTCTTTTCTCTCCTTTTTATTTTTTTTCTTTCCTCTCTCTCTTTTCTCTCCTTTTACGTTTTTTCTCTTTCTCTCTCTTTTCTTTTCTCTCCTTTTATGTGTTTTTTTTTCTTTCTCTCTCTCTTTCTTTTCTCTCCTTTTTACGTGTTGCTTTTTTCTTTCTCTCTCTTTTTTCTCTCCTTTTTACGTGTTTTTTTTTCTTTCTCTCTCACTTTCTTTTCTCTCCTCTCTTTCGCTTTTTTCTTTCTCTCTCTCTCTTTCTCTTTCTTTTCTCTCCTCTCTTTCGCCTTCTCTCCCCCGGGCGGCGAAGGAGCTAGGTGGGAAGGTCATTAATATATTGGTGTTTTATCTGTATCTCTGTTCCTTTGTTGCGGCCATTGTCCAGCTCGCCCTCACGCAGGCACTGACACAAGGCATTGTCCCGCCCTCCCCCCCCCGCTCCCCCCTTTCTTCTTCTTTCCCTCCCTCCCCTCTTCCTCCTTTCTCCTTTTCTTGTCTTATATTTGCCTTCTCTTTTTTTTTTTTTTTTTTTTTTTTTTTTTTGGGGGGGGGGTATATTTTTCTGCTTTTTTAACCCTTTTACTTTTTTTTTTCAGTTCCAGCCTTTTCTTTTTATTATCTCCTACCCTTCTGTTTCTTCTGTGCATCTTTTTTCTTTCATTCTTTTTCTCCTTTCTGTTTCTCTTTCGTTCCTCCCCTTCCTCTGCCGTGTCACTACCCTTACTCACCTCCCCTTCCCCTCTCTCTTCCCTTCCCCTCTCCCTGCCACCCCTTCTTCCTTCCCCACTTTCACCCCTCTTTCTTTCGCCCTTCCTTCCCTTCTGCCGGTCCTTTTTCATTCCTCTCTTTCCTCCCTCGTTCCTGCCCCTGCCCCCCCCCCCTATCTCCTTCCCCATCCCCTCTTCCACCCTCTTTCCTTCCCTTCTCCCTGCCCCCTTTTTCATTCCCCTCTTTCCTCCTCCTCCCTGCCCCCCTTTTTTTTTCTCCCTCCCCTCTTCCCTTCCCTTCTCCTGCCCCCCCTTTTCTCCCTCCCCTCCCCTCCGCCCCCCTTTTCTCCCTCCCCTCTCTGCCCCCCTTTTTCTCCCTCCCCTCCCTGCCCCTCTCCCTGCCCCTGCCCCCAAACCCCGAGGCACCGAGAACACCTGTCATGAGCAGCGCACATTCGGCCGGAAAAGCTGGTGTACAACGCCAGCTGCCGTCTGGGAAGAGGGGGTGGGGGTGGGGGGTGGGTGGGGTGAAGAGGCCTCGAGCTACGGGCTGTCTGCGGCTTTTCTTCTGTTCCTCTTGCTCTTCTTCTTTCTTTTTCTTTTTTTTGCTCCTCATCCGCTCCTTGTTTCTCTTCAGTTGGTGTTCTTTCTCCCTCACTGCCTCCTCACTTTTCCTCCCTTCATTCCTCACCTCCCTCCCTCATTTCCTTCTCCTCTACCTTGGCCTCCTTCTTCACTGCCTCCTCACTTTTCCTCCCTTCATTCCTCACCTCCCTCCCTCACTTCCTTCTCCTCTACCTTGGCCTCCTTCTTCACTGCCTCCTCACTTTCTCCCTTCATTCCCACCTCCCTCCTCACTTCCTTCTCCTCTACCTGCCCTCCTTCTTCTTCTCTTCCCCCTCCTTCTCCTCTTCCTCCTCCACCTCCTCCTTCTGCTTATTCTCCTTCAGCTCCGACACCAAACCCCCCTCCTCCTCCTCTCCTCTCTCCTCCTCCTCCTCCTCCTCCTCCTCCTCCTCCTCCTCCTCCTCCCTCCTCCTCTCCTTCCCCTCCCTCCTCCTCCTCCCCCTCCCTCCTCCTCCCCTCCCCTCCTCCTCCCCTCCTCCTCCTCCTCCTCCTTCCTCCTCTCCCCCTCCCCCTCCTCCTCCTCCCCTCCCTCTCCCCCTCCCCCTCCTCCTCCCCTCCTCCCCTCTCCTCCTCCTCCCCCTCCCTCTCCTCCTCCCCTCTCCTCCTCCTCCTCCTCCTCCTCCTCCCCCTCCTCCTTCCTCCCCTCTCCTCCTCCTCCTCCCCCTCTCTCCTCCTCCTCCTCCTCTTCCCCCTCCCCCTCCTTCTCCTCCTCCCCTTCCTCCTCCCCCCTCCTCCTCCCCCTCCCTCTCCCTCTCTTCCCCCTCCCTCCTCCTCCCCTCCCCTCTCTCCTCTCCCTCCCTCTCTCTCCTCTTCTCTCTCCTCCTCCTTCCTCTTTCCCTCCCTCCGTTATGGTATTTCGAACCTTATCAATATTGACTCCATGTCCTCCGCAGATTTACAGTTGCTTCGCCTCTTGGTCTTTTCCCTTTTATCTCGCTGTGTGGGTGAAGAAGGAGAGGGGAGGGGAGGGGGAGAGGGAGGGGGAGGGGGAGGGAGGGTGGAGAGAGGGGGAGGAGAAGGAGGGGGAGAGGAGGAAGGGGGAGGGGAGGGGGGAGGGAGGGAGGGAAAGGGAGACGAGGGGAGGGAGAGGGAGAAGAGGAGGGGGAGGGGAAAGGACAAGGAAAGAAAGAGAGAAAAGGAGGGGAGAGAGAGGGAAAAGAAA
>NW_020871094.1:484144-486644 GCF_003789085.1 Penaeus vannamei
ACGCCCGCGCTTACGGTCGCGTAATCGGCGGGGCGGGCGTGCGTCCTCCGTCACGCCCATAGCCGGTCGAGGGGAAGCGATCGCATGCATTGCCTGTCGGTATCCGGAGTCGTGCTCGATGTTCGATGCGATACTCCCCCTGTTTATTCACGTGCATACGCTCTCTCTATTTCTGTGTGTCTTTCTCTCTCTCTCTCTCTCTCTCTCTCTCTCTCTCTCTCTCTCTCTCTCTCTCTCTCTCTCTCTCTCTCTTCTCTCTCTCTCTCTCTCTCTCTCTCTCTCTCTCTCTTCTCTCTCTTTCTCTTCTCTCTCTCTCTCTCCTCTCTCTCTCTCTCTCTCTCTCTTTCTCCCTCTCTCTTTCTCTCTTTTCTCTCTCTTTCTCTCTTTCTCTCTCATCTCTCTTTCTCTTCCCTCTTCTCTCTTCTCTCCTCCCCTTCTCTTCTTTCTAACCCTCCCTCTTGTGCTCTCTTTTCCTTCCCCCTATCTCCTCTTTCTTCCCCCCCCTTCTCTCTTTCTCCTTTCTCTCTCTTTCTACCCCTCCCCCTATCTCTTTCTTCTCTCCTTCTAACCCTCCCCCTTGTTTCTCTTTCTAACCCTCCCCCCTCTCTTTCTAGTCTCTCTTTCTAACCCTCCCCCTTCTCTCTCTTCTAACCCTCCCCCCCTCTCTCTCTTTCTCCTCTCCCCCTTGTGCTCTCTTTCTAACCCCTCCCCTTGTCTCTCTTTCTAACCCTCCCCTCCCCCTATCTCTCTTTCTAACCCTCCCCCTCTCTCTTTCTAACCCCCCCCCCTATCTCTCTTTCTAACCTCCCCCCTTGTGCTCTCTTTCTAAACCCTCCCCCTTGTGCTCTCTTTCTAACCCTCCCCCTGTGCTCTCTTCTAACCCTCCCCCCCCACTTATCTCTCTTCTAACCCTCCCCCCCACTTATCTCTCTTTCTAACGCCTCCCCCCCTTCTCTCTTTCTAACCCTCCCCCTTTGTGCTCTCTTTTCTAACCCTCCCCCTATCTCTCTTTCTTAACCCCCTTTGTGCTCTTTCCCTCCACCTCTCCTTTCTAAACCCTCCCCTCTTCTACCTCCCCCCTATCTCTCTTTTTCTCTCCTTCCCTCTCTTTCTAACCCTCCCCCTGTGCTCTTTTTTCCCCCCCTCCCCTCCCCCTCTTCTTTCTAACCCCCCCCCCACTTATCTCTCTTTCTAACCCCCCCCCTTGTGCTCTCTTTCTAACCCCCCCTCTCTCTCTTCTCTCTCTTTCTAACCCTCCCCCTGTGCTCTCTCTTCCCTCCCCCCCACCTCTCTCTCTTCCCCTTCTCTTTCTAACCGCCCCCCCCCTTGTGCTCTCCCCCAGGTGATCTATGCCATGCGGGGCTGGATCGCCTTCGTAGCCTTCATCGACGTGGGGATGGCTGTGCAGTGCTACCTGGACGCCGATTCCTTCCTCGGGTCGCAGCTCTACACGGCCGGGGACATCGCCGAGCACGGTCAGTGTGGAGAGATTCTTTTCTTTTTTATGAATGGGTGGTTGTGTTGTTGTTTGTAGTAGTAGTTGTAGTAGTAGTAGTGGTTTTTTTTTTTTTTTTTTTTTTTTTCTGGGTTGTTTTTTTCTTTTTTTTTTTTTTTTTTTTGTGGGAGTAGTAGTTGTGTTATTGTTTTTTTTTTTTTTTTTTGTGGTGGTGTTTTTTGTTGTTGTTTTGTAGTAGTAGTAGTGTTTTTTTTTAATGGGTGGTGTTTTTGTTTTTTGTTGTTGTTTATAGTAGTAGTAGTAGTAGTTAGTATTGTTAGTAAGTATATTGTTATTTTGTTTGTATTATTATTATTATTATGATTATTATTACATTATTGTTAATATTATTGTCATGATTGTTGTTGTTTTATTGTTATGATTATTTATTACAATTATTGTTACTATTTTTTTGGCGTGTGCTGGGATGTTCGGTCTTAATCTGCTTTTTAAATTATTTTTTGTGTACATGAAAATTGTTTTCTATTTATCTATACTTATGTTTTAAATGATATATGATAATTTTTTTTGAAATAGATTTCTGTTGGTTTCTTTATATGCATAGTATTAATAATAATAATTATTATTATTATTTGTATTATTTATTTATTTTTATTTTTTTTTTTTTATTATTATTATTTTTTACCTCTGACGCTTCCCATTCTCTTCCCTCTCGCTTAATTATCGTCAGTACTTTCTTCCCCACATACTCATTAATTTCCTCACATGCACATTCTTCCGTTCATTAATTCTTGCCATTAATTACCCCGCCCCCCCCCCCCCCACCTTGACCTCCTCCTTTTCATTTTCCAACGCTAATAACTCATCTTATTTGTCATTAAGGTTCGTCTTTCCTGCTCGCTAATTTACCTTTTATCATCACTCGAAATGGCGAGGTAAAGGTTTATTTACTGGAGGATTTTGTGGTGAGGGAGAGAGTGAAGAGGGAGGTGGGGAAAAAAGAGGAAATTATGATGGGGTGGTTAAAGGGAGGAAGAGAGGGAG
>NW_020871094.1:496644-501644 GCF_003789085.1 Penaeus vannamei
GAGGTGCGGGGTGGTGTGTGAAGGGTGTGTGTGTTTGTTTGTATGTGGGGTTTGGGAGTGAAGGGTGAAGGGTGTGTTTGTTTGTTTGTATGTGGGGGTGTTTTTGGGGGTTGGGAAGTGCGGGGTGTTGTAAAGGGTGTGTGTGTTGTTTGTTGTATGTGGGATGTTTGTGTGGGGTTGTTTGGGTGATGTAATGGGTGTGGTGTTTGTTTGTTGTGGAGATGGGGTGTTGGGAGGTGCGGGGTGAAGTGTGAAGGGTGTAATGTGTGTTGTTGTATGTGTGTGTGGGGGGAATACTTTTATTATATACGAAATCGAGGTGTGAATTTGATTGTTATTTTGTTTCTGTTTCCGGACAATTGCATCAACATTCCGGTCAAAAAAAAAAAAAGTACTTCACCAAAATATTGCCATAAAGAGCAGCAAATACATTCGGTTAAGTTGATTTTTCACTGCCATTCGTGTTTCCCAGCAGCTGCTAAATATTAGATTATTATTTGACGGTGATTTGGCTGTCGGCGGTGCATTTTGGTGAAAACAAAAGAATCACGAGTCCTCTGACAGCCACAAAAAAGAAGAAAAAAATAACATTAAATGATTTTTGTAATAGCAGTTAGGCCTTGTCAGTCTCGCGAAAATAAATCTATAGAAAGAGAGAATAGGCGAATAAGATAAAGTGATAGAGATAAACGATGGTGGGGGGAATAGGTGAGGAGAGAAGGAAAAAAAGGAGGGACGGGGCAAACTGGAAATAGAAACGAAGGGAGAGGACAAACTGGAAATGGAAACGAAGGGAGATAACGAAAGAAAGTAAAAAAAAAAAAAAAAAAAGGATAAAAAAAATTAAACTGGTGGAGATTCCAAACAATTCGGTATCTATTTTTTAGCACATTTTTCTTTTCTTCTTCTTCTTCTTCTTCTTCTTCTTACAGAATAATGATATCAGTGATAACAGGATACAGAGGAACTTCTAAAAGGATATTTAGTAGAACAAGAATTTCGTCAGCGGAGAAAAGCGAACAAGAGAAGAGGAATTTCTTTGCATTCGAAATGTTTAAGTAAAAGCACGCCAGAAGTTCAAAGAAATTTGTTGTCGAGTTTTGCGGACTTTGAAAATGCCTTTGATATGCCCAGACACAAGGAACCCGTGGATATCTCGAAATAAAATCGGCGTAGACAAAGAAATGACATCAAATTCTTTTGTTTCTTCAGCTGAATCAAGAAGAAGCTTTACCGGTTGGGAAGTAAGACTGGTTCAGCAAGAAATTACATCTTTAATGGAAGTGAATCTGGTACAAAGAATTGCTAAGAACGAAGGAAAAAAAGAAATGCTACACAGGAAAATAGTGGTTCACAGATTGTTGAAAAGAACTGATAAGAATATTTTTTTCCTCTTGAAAAAAATGCTGCACAGATAAATACTGGATCACAGATGGCTAAAGAATAACAGCTTATCTAAGAATAAGTTTTAAAAAATACTACACAGAAAAATACTTGTTCACTGATAGCTAAAGGTAATTACATCGCTAAGAATGAGAAAAAAAAAATATTATGCAGAAAAATACTGCTTGGCAACTTTAGTCTTCAGATTTGGTCGACATTGATAGTTTCTAAAAAATGCAGTTATTGTCGAAAACTCAGTTTATATAAAGATAAGAGGAGTGGGAATGGATAACAAAGAGGAGTGGGAATTGATGCCAAAACGAGGAATGGGAATGGATACCAAGCAGAGGAACGGGAATGGAATTTAAAAAGGAGTGGGAATGGATACCAGAAAGAGGAACGGGAATAGATACCAAAGAAAGGAATGGAATGGAAACAAAGAGGAGTGGGAATGGATAACAAAACGAAGAATGGGAATGGATACCAAGGAGAGGAACGGGAATGGAATTTAAAAAGGAGGTGGGAATGGATACCAGAAAGAGAACGGGAATAGATACCAAGAAAGGAATGGGAACAAAGAGGAGTGGAATTGATACCAAAACGAGGAATGGGAATGGATACCAAGGAGAGGAACGGGATGGAATTTAAAAGGAGGAGTGGAATGGATACTAGAAAGAGGAACGGAATAGATACCAAAGAAAGGAATGGAATGGATAAAAAGAGGAGTGGGAATTGATGCCAAAACGAGGAATGGAATGGATACCAAGGAGAGGAACGGGAATGGAATTTAAAAAGGAGGAGTGGGAATGGATACCAGACGGGACGAGGAACGGGAATAGATACCAAAGAAAGGAATGGGAATGGATAACAAAGAGGAGTGGAAATTGATGCCAAAACGAGGAATGGGAATGGATACCAAGGAGAGGAACGGGAATGGAATTTAAAAAGGAGGAGTGGGAATGGATACCAGAAAGAGGAACGGGAATGGATACCAAAGAAAGGAATGGGAATGGATACAAAGAGATGTTGTGGTAACCAAAAACGGAATGGAATACAAAGAGTGGGTGGAACGAATAACAAGAAGAGGGGTGGTAATGGATACCAAAAGAGTGGAATGGATACCAAAAAAGGAGTGGGAATGGATACCAAAAGGAGGAGGATGGATACCAGAAAGAGGAACGGGAATGGACACCAAAAAGAGAAGTGGGAATGAGTACCAAAAAGAGTAGGAATGAATACCAAGAGAGAAGTCTGTCTTGCTTGACTTAAATGACTCTACTTAGGATACTGTGACAAAACGATGTCCTGTTTCCTCAGAGAGAATGACAAGACAAATAGCCGAATAATCTCGGGAATAGAAGGAGAAGGGGAGTAAATCTGGGAATAAGACGAAATGGCCAAATAATCTCCGGAATTTCTCCTTGCAAATGGCAGAGTCCGTTTTTTTTTATGTCTTGGGAGGATTAAGGGAAACGGGAGCCAGATGAAGAGGCGGAGGGAGAGGAGTGCGGAGTAGAAGCGGGGAGGAGAGGAGGAGGAGGTACTGGCGACGTCGGGGGGGGGGGGGGAGGTCGCGGGAGGAGAGAATGGGACACTTCGAGAGGGTAAAACGAAGCAAAAAGAAGAAGAAGAAGAAGAAGGAGGAGAAGAAGAAGAAGAGAAGAAGAAGAAGAAGAAGACGAAGGAGAAGAAGACGAAGGAGAGAAGAAGAAGATGATGAATATATATATATATATATATATATTATAATATATATATATATATATATATATATAATCATAATAATAGTAATAATAATAATAATAACAATAAAATGAATTGAGAAAAAAAGAAAATGTGTATAGATCGCATGCTAGTGATTTATGAACACATAAGATAGAAGAAAGAGAGAGAGAGAGGGAGGGGGGTGAGAGTAATAAATAGATAAATAAAAAAAAGGAGGAGAGAAATAGAGAAAGTGTGAAGTAGCTTGAAAAAAAGTTGAAAGCATTCAAAAAGCTCATAAAGTGTTACTATATTGTTATTTATAGTCTCTACAGCTGTTATAAGGGAAATCTTACGATGACATATAGGAGAATATAAAGTGGTAAAGAATTTCTTATCTAAACTTCAAAGAGTCGGATAAGAATAGAAAGATCTAGAAATGAAAACATGGTGGACTGTAAGCTTTATAAATGATGAATACATTTGGACACAGTGATGAACAATGTGAACAAAAAGGATGGATATGATGAAGAAAATAATGAGCAAATTGGAAGAAAATGGACAAATTTGAACGAAAAAATTAGTGAACAATTTGGACAAAAATTTGATGAACAATTGGAACAAAAATAGTTACGAATGGACGAATTGAACAAAAAATATAAAATTTTTAGAAAAGACAAAATTAAATGAAACAGATTCTACAAAATTTGGTCAAGAAAGTGGACAAAAAAGGATGGGAAAATAAGACAAAGAATACTTGAAATAGAAAAACTAAACCAAAAAAACAAAAAAAAAAAAAAAAAACAAAACAAAATGAAACCAAAAGCGAAGTCACAGAAACGGAGAGAGTTCGCGCCAAGTTTGAGATTAGGTCGAGTGCGGGAAGGTAGGTTAAGTAAGGGTCGGAGAAGGTCGATGGGACGGACTTATCCTCCTGTAGGGGGGGGGGGGAGCGAGGCGTAGATCGGTTTCAAGGACGAGGATTTGTTGGAAAGAAGGGCAGGGGAAAGAACAGAGGTAATTCACACTGCACACGAACGCGCATACACACGCGCACCACACACACACACACACACCACACACACACACACACACACACACACACACACACACACACACACACACAACACACACACACACACCACACACCACACACACGACACACACACACACACACACACACACACACACAACACACACACACACACACACACACACACACAACACACACATACACACACAACACACACATACACACACACACACACACACACACACACACACACACACACACACACACACACACACACATACATCGCCGCGCACACACACACACACACAACACAACACATACACACACACACACACACACCACACACACACACACACACACAACACATACAACACATACACACGCGCACACACACACACACACACTACACCACACACAACACATATAACACACATACACACACACACACACACACACACACACACAACACACACACACACACACCACACACACACAACACATACACACACACACAAACACACACAAACACACACAACACACACACGACACACACCACACACACACCACACACACACACACACACACACACACACACATACATACATCGCGCACCACACACATATCACCATACCAATAACAACAAAAAAAAATAATGTCTACTGAAAAAGAAGGAAAACTTTGACGTACATAAACACTTTCTCTTCTTCTTCTCCTGTTGCCCCTTCCCCAGCATCTCTGCACCTCCCCTTCTTCCTCCATCTCTTCTCCCCCTCCTCCAACATCCCCTCCTCTTCCAAGACTTCTTCCCCTCCTCTATCTCTCTCCCCTCCTCTCCCTCCTTTCCTCCTCTTTCCCCCCCCAACACTTCCTCCTCCTCTTC
>NW_020871094.1:506081-508581 GCF_003789085.1 Penaeus vannamei
CCGCCCCCGCCCCCCCCTTCTAGCACGGTCTGTCGCCATCCGGAACCAAAATGGAGATCACAACGCTGTCGCTCAGTCAAAATGTGATTTATATTCGGCGCAGGTGCCATGTGTATGAATATTGGCCGGCGACCCGATACGGCTGTCGGGTCGTGCTGTTTCTCGGGCTTTGTTGACGTCATGTTATGGGGTTGCCCCCTTATCCCTCTATTTTTTTTTTTTTTTTTTTTTTTTTTTGGTGGGGGAGGGGGGGGGGGTAGGGGGGTTAGGGGACGGGCATCTCTCTTGGTTTGTCTTTCGGTTTTCTTTTGATCTCTGGGATGTTTTCTGTTTTTCTTTTTTTCGTTTTTTTTCTTTCTTCTCTCTCTCTCCTTTCGTTTTTCTCTCTCATTCCTGTTTCTATCTCTCTCTCTCACCACTCTCAGTCTTACTCCCACTCTTACTCTCTTTCCCTCTCCTTCTTTCTCTATTCGTGCTATCATTTCCATTCTCTCACTTCTCCCCCTTTCTCTTTCTATGCAACCTCTCTCCCTCTTCCTCTTTCCAAGCCATCATATCCCTTATCTTTCTCCCTCACTCCTCCTTCCTCTTTCCATGTCATCATTTCCCCTCTTTCTCCCTCCCTCAGCCTTCCTCTTTCCATGTCATCATTTCCCCTCTCTTCCTTCCTCCCTCTTCCTCTTGCCAAACCATCATTTCCCCTCTCCCTCTTTCCAATCTATCATTTCCCCTCTCTTTCTCTCTCACTTCCTCTTCCTCTCTCCAAGCCACCTTTTCCTCTCTCCCCTCTACCTCCCTCCCTCCTCCCTTTTCCCTTCTCCCACCCTCCCTCCTTTTTCTCTCTCCCTCGCCTCTCTCTCCTCTCCACCTCTCCTCTCCTCTCCTCTCTCTCCTCTCCTCTCTCCTCTCCCACTCTCCTCTCCCTCCTCTCCTCCCTCTGCTCCTCCTCTTCTCTCTTCTCCTTCCTCCTCACTCCTCTCCTCTCCCTCTCCTCTCTCTCCAGTCCCCTGCCTCTTCCTCTCCTCTCCTCCTCCTCTCCTCTCCTCTCCTCTCTCTCTCCTCTCCTCTCTCTCTCTCACTCTCCTCTCCTCTCCTCTCCTCTCCCTCCTCTCCTCTCCCCTCCTCTCCTCTCCTCTCTCTCTCTCCTCTTCCTCTCCCCTCTCCTCTCTTCCCTCCTCCCCCTTCCTCTCCTCTCCTCTCCTCTCCCCTCCTCTCTACTCCGTCCCCGATGACTCCTCTGCCTCTGATGAAAATATGAAGATAATAACACTTGGAGATTAAATTATATCGCGCCGGCAGCTCGCTCTACCAAATGGATCATGAAGCTACGTGGAAGCTCGGCTCGTAAATTCCGCACTGTTATTTTGCATCTCCGCTACTTATGTCTCTGTGGCCGCCGCTACTTATAACTGCTAGTTCGTGTCTGCTGTGTGGCGTCCGCCTGCTTACTTATAAGGTGTGTGGCGTCGGCGCCGCTGCTTGTAAGTTCGTGGGTTCGTTGCTTGAATGTGTGGCGTCCGCCTGCTTGTTAGTGGTGAAGCCCGTTATTTATAAGTGTATTGTGGCGTTCGCTGCTTATAGCGGTGTCGGCCCCGCTGCTTGTTAAGTTTCGTTGGTGTTCCGTTGCTTTAATGTGTGGCGTCCGCTGCTTGTAAGTGTGTGGCGTCCGCTGCTTGTAAGTGTGTGGCGTTCCGCTGCTTGTAAGGCTGTGTGGCGTCCGCTGCTTGTAAGTGTTGTGGCGTCCGCTGCTTTAAGTGTGTGGCGTCCGCTGCTTGTAAGTGTGTGGCGTCCGCTGCTTGTAAGTGTGTGGCGTCCGCTGCTTATAAGTGTGTGGCGTCCGCTGCTTATAAGGTGTGGCGTGCTGCGTGGGCGTCCGCCTGCTTGTAGTGTGTGGCGCGTCCGCTGCTTGTAAGTGTGTGGCGTCCGCGCTTGTAAGTGTGTTGGCGTCCGCCTGCTTTGTAAGTGTGGTGGCGTCCGCTGCTTATAAGTGTGTGGCGTCCGCTGCTTATAAGTGTGTGGCGTCCGCTGCTTGTAAGTGTGTGGCGTCCGCTGCTTGTAAGTCTGTGGGCGTCCGTTGCTTATAAGTGTGTTGGCGTTCGCTGGGCTTATAAGTGTGTGGCGTCCGCTGCTTGTAAGTGTGTGGCGTCCGCTGCTTGTGAATGTTGTGGCGTCTTCCGCTGCTTATAAGTGTGTGGCGTCCGCTGCTTATAAGTGTGTTGGCCGTTCGCGCTGCTTATAAGTGTGTTGGCGGGTCCGCTGCTTGTAAGTGTGTGAAGCCCGTTACTTATTAAGTGTGGGCGTCCGCTGCCTTGTGAATGTCTGTGACCGCTGTTACTTACATATGTGTGGCGTCCATTACTTATAAATCTGCGACTTCCATTACTTATAATTGTATGACCTCCGTTACTTATAAATCTGTGACCTCCGCTACCTGTAGCTCTATGACATCCGCAACTTATAAATCTGTGACCACTGGTACTTATATATGTGACCGTCGCTA
>NW_020871094.1:513581-516613 GCF_003789085.1 Penaeus vannamei
ACCCTCCCCTGGCAAACACCCCCACCCCCACGACCCTCCCCTGCACCCCACCCCCCACGACCTCCCCTGGAACACCCCACCCCCACGACCCCTTCCCCCTGCAACACCCCCACCCCCACGACCCTCCCCTGCGAACACCCCACCCCCACGACCCTCCCCCTGGACTTGGCTTGTCCAAAGGCAATTACCGCCGCCCTACGCTTGCCAAGTTCGCAAACTACTATTCGATAGCTTTCTCGTCACCATTCGGTTTGTGTGACCAAGATTCGCCGAACTAAGTTGGCTTCAGCGTTTAGAGGAGTTTTTGTGTGCTTGGGAATCAAGATGGCGTCTCTTTTGCCGTGGAGTTTGGAGTTTTCAATTTATCTACAATCGTTTTGATTCATAACGTTTCTGTTGTTGCTGTTATGTTCATTCTGAAGAGCGTTGCAATGCTTCGATTTTGCGTTCGAATTGTCCACCACGTTAGGTTGATTAATATATATTTTTTTCTAATGTTATAATACTGAAGAACAATGTTTTGTTCGATGTTACGTTCAAAATAGGGTTAGATTAAGGTGTTTAGAAACACCAATGTCATTTTCATGTTGCCACTTAACGACGATATTCCCCTGTGTTAGGTTTGGAAAAAAGGGATTAGGAATGTTGCTTGGAAATATTACTTGCCAAAGAATTTCCCCTTTTCTCGACCAAGAAATCAATAGCGTTTGGTTTAGATTCGTTTTAAAGAGTAATTTCTCCGTAAAGTAGCTCTTTCTAGGGGTCGGTTTCCTCCCTCATATTGCCTTGTCTCCTCTTCGGCGTCTTGGCCCCGCTGGAGGTCGAAGAGCTGGCCTTAGAATCCTTTCAGAGGCAAGTCTATCTCGGGTCTTGTTTCGAGGGCGAGGGAAAGAGGCAGTCTCGCGGCGCAGAGCTTTCGAGGAGGAAGGTCCTGGTGTCTCTCTAATGTCCAACGCCAAGCTGGTAGACACTCGGGAAGCCTCCGAGGAAAAGCTCACCTCGGTTTTGTTTCTCGAATGCCCTATCCTGCCTTTCTGATTGTCTCTCTGTCCAGATCCATGTTTATATGCTTGAGTGCCTACGTGGGTAGATCGATAGGCGTGTGTATTTGTGTGTGTGTGTGTGTTTATGTGCGGAGGGAAGGCGTGTGCGACTGTGCCGGTTTCCATTAGGGTTTATTCTTGCTGGATTAATATTCATCTTTGTGTCTACCTGTCTCGCTCCTCACCTGCCGGACTCAAAACCAATTAGTCTGATGCCACGGCCCGGGCCAGACAGGTGCTAGACACACAGGGAGAGCTGCCACACAAGAGACACGCCACAATTCGCGCGATTAACGAGTGCCAACCGAACCTAACGCGTGTCCTTTCTGCCGCCAGGATCCTGAGCATGGCGCTGTGCAGCTGCCTTCTCACCATCGCAGCGAACGGCACGGAGACGCTGTGGTACCGCACGGCGCCCATTAACTTCTACACGCTCTTCCCCGTCGCTATTGCAGGTAGGTCGTCGCTTATAAGTGTCCATGTTGGTCAGGTGGACTCGGGGTCCCTACGCCACGCTGGAAACTTTCCGCTCTGGGCTGCGCGGTTCGGCAAACTGTGCAGCGGGCTCAACTCTTAATAAACTAAGTCAACCTTGATATACTAAGCATACAATAGCTTCAGTCATCGATTTTATGAGTTGTATTTCTGATCTTGTTTTAAGAATGTGCAATACCGTATCCTTGCATAATTCAACCGCGCAGTTTGAAAATCTATTTGCGCTAAAAGAAAAAGAAGTTTCCAGAGTGAGCGTTCATCACCAGCTGATTTGTCACATCAGCTGTTGTTATCATTATTACTCTTATTATTGTTGTTGTTTTTACTAATGCTATTGTCATTATCATTATGATTATAGTCATTAGTATTATGAATGTTGCTCTGTTATGATGGTAATTATTGTTATTATAATTTTTGCAATGATCCTCATATTTCTAACTTTGTCTTATTTCCTGCCATTTTCCGCCAGTAAAAAGATATTAAGATCAGTGATGAATGGCGCGCGCACGCACCCACATCCACTTACACACAAATGACACACGCACACGCACACGACACACGCACACGCACACGGCACACACGCACACACACACACACACACACACATACACACACACACACAGTACACACACACACACACACAGACACACACACACACACACACACACACGCAACACACACACACAACACACACAACACACACACACACACACACACACACACACACACACACACACACACACACACACACACACACACACACGTGCACAGATCGTTAATCCTTTTATTTAGAAATTATTTATCATTGCTGATAAAAGACCCTTTTACCATAATCTTTTTGAAATGGCCGTTAGAGCCGGATTTCCCGCCAAATTCAAACAGCCGTTACATTGACGGGATGTGTTCGTGAGATTAGGTTGCTGAGCAGATAATTACGTGTACCGTTGGATTCGTTCTGCCATATTGTTCTCCATAGTTCTCCATAGTCTGTCGGTCTGTTTGTCACTGTCTGTCGTTTTTTTTTATTTGTCTGTGTTCTCTCTCCTCCCTCCCTCTCCTCTCTCTCCTCTCTCTCTCTCTCTCTCTCTCTCTCTCTCTCTCTCTCTCTCTCTCTCTCTCTCTCTTCTCTCTCTCTCTCTCTCTCTCTCTCTCTCTCTCTCTCTCTCTCTCTCTCTCTCTCTCTCTCGCTCTTTCTCTCGCTCTCTCTCTCTTTATGTGTGTGTGTTCTCTCTCCGTTCATATTAATGTAGTTGATGATAATGCTTTATAAAATAGATGTATATCAGCATCTATATATATTTTTCAGTTCATAAAAAAATGAAAAGAAAACTTGCACGCACACACACACAAAATAGTTGCATTGGCTTCGACAGTTTCCAGAGAACTTCATAAAGCCACAAATTCTTCGAGTAAAATCTGTAGGAGACGCCGATTTTCCCAATAAATTGTTTTGTCTAGTGCTGAGTGTATGAATTGTAAAGTTAAAAATGAAAA
>NW_020871094.1:529213-531984 GCF_003789085.1 Penaeus vannamei
AAGAGCACCGGTGAACAAGACCTCTCTCTGTCAGGGTTCTTTGTGGAGTCCGAGATACCTTTAGCCTGTTACTCTCCTTGCATCTTCAGGATGTATATTTTCCTTCTCATATATTACATATGAATCGAAATACTGTGTTTCAATTACCCCTTTTCTTAGTCTGTTGCTAACGACTCTTGTTCATGGGTTATTCAGAGTAAATAATTGTGGCTTTACTTTCATGGAAGAAAGAGAGCAGCTTTCCATATAGAGATCTAATATATTTCAGAAAAACAACTTTTAAGATTTAGTACAGAAAAGTACATGGAACATAGAGGTACGCACATTTATTTTACTGTACTATTTTCATATATGTACATGCATATATATATATATATATATATATATATATATATATATATATATATATATATATATACACATATATATTACACACATACATAATTATATATATATATATATATATATATATATAAACATTTATAATAGTACAGAAAAGTACATGGAACATAGTGGTACGCACATTATCTTTATTTTATATATATACATATATATTATATATATACACATATATTTAATTATACATATAAGCATATGTGTATATCTATATCTATATATAGATATAGTACATATACTATATATAAATATATATATATATATATATATATATATTATATAATATATATATATATATATATATATACATATATATACATATATAATATATATATGTAATAGTCAGAATTTTTGCTATTTTATTCTAATCGGTTTTTACTGTTGTCATATTGGTATGCTTTTTGTAAACCATATTTATTTAAATGTAAATGTATTCTTACTGCATTTACTATACCGTTAAATTTTGTGTTAGCCTAACCTAACGGTCTTTAAGGCTCGTGGGGCTGGGAATGAATTTATTCCTCTGTTAAGTGGGCCAAATTTTAACGGTCATAGAAACATTTTAACCATTAATATTTTATTTCAATAAACAAATCGCAAATCAATCTGTAAATCTTAGCGATAAACATGAGCAATATTCTCAAATAATTTAATTCATATCTAAGGTTAAGTCTATACCCCCCCTTTTCCTATTAATTATAAATCAAAATTATATTAATAAACAAAATAAATATATACGTGAGACGAAATCTATCCCCATTCTTTCCATGATTTTTCCGGGACATAAGCCAATCATTTCCCTTCCTTTTATTTATACAATTTTCCTCTCTTACACTTCACTTTAATAACTAATTTCCTTCTCAAACTATTCATTGACACTACCGGAACTGTCACCTGCGACAACTTCCATTACTGTATCCACGGACTACTAAAATAACTAAATAACTAACATTATTTTCCCCTGGCAACAAGGCATTATGGCGTGCTGTTCTTGCCACATTCTCCACCGTTTCTCCTCTCTCTGTTACAGGGAGGAAGCCCTGGACTCGTCTCGATTATCATAGATCAACACAAAGGGATTTAACTATTACGTTAATACACTTATCAAATATTACAATCTATTATATGAGGGTAAAACGTGATATTAAATGCCAGCCCTCAGCTTACCTGTCACATGGAGAATGGCCAGGACTAGTAACAAATTTGTTGCTTTCCCCTAAATGAATTATTCACATTTAAACAAACAAACCATTTATAAATGAGTATTATAATTTACTCTATCTGTTATAACACTAAATTTTGCTTTATTCATATGCCTTTAGATTTATGAAAATATGTAAACAAATGTTTCAGTGACGGATATGCATCTTTGAAATCAGAAACAGTGCACCTTTTTAAATGTTGAATAAATTATGATCTCGACATGTATGTGTGTTTGTGTGTGCGATATATATATATATATATATATATGTGTGTGTGTGTGTGTGTGTGTGTGTGTGTGTGTGTGTGTGTAATATGTATATATAGATTATATAGATATATATATGCATATGTATGTATATATATATATATATAATATATATATATATATGCATATGTATTATATATATATATATATATATATATATATATATATATATATATATATATATATATGTGTGTGTGTGTGTGTGTGTGTGTGTGTGTGTGTGTGTGTGTGTGTGTGTGTGTGTGTGTGTGTGTGTGTGTGAGTGTGTGTGTGTGTATGTGTGTGTATGTATGTATGTATGTGTATGTATGTATATATATATATATATATATATATATATATATATGTATATATATATGTATGTATATATATATATATATATATATATGTGTACACACACACACACACACACACACACACACACACACACACACATATATATATATATATATATATATATATATATATATATATATATATAAACGTGTGTGCGTGTATTATTTATACACAAGCATGCAGTACATATTTTCCTGGTCATCATAGTTTTGCCTAATCAAGCAAATCTCAATGATTTACATAAAACTCATTGGTCCTGAAATATAACTTGACTCAGTGACTCAAGTATCACTATTGCCCACTACTTTCAGAGAAAAAATCATTTCTGAAATTTTATCTTCTCTCTGATTACTAAACAAAAAAAAATGCAACGGAAGCCGAAAAGAATATATGTGGATACGTGTACACTGATGATTTATAAGAAAAAAAATATATAGATATATGTACATATGTATAAATATACATGGAAATCGACACACACAATTAATAATGCATTTATTACGCATCTATGTGTTGTTTGCTAACATATAGCTCCCAAGCTCATGAAAATATAAATAAAACCATGGTTGTA
>NW_020871094.1:532120-544620 GCF_003789085.1 Penaeus vannamei
CATCATTATTATCCTCATTATCATTATTTTTTTCGTGTTTTCATTATTTTCATTATTACCATTATCATCATTATTAGCAGTAGCAATATTATTAGTAATAATAGTAGTAGTTGTAATAGTACCATTACTATTACTAACATCATCATCATTATTATCATTACTACCATTATCATTATATCATCGCTATCATGTATCTGAGACTTGGGGCGCACGCGAGTGAGTGTGTGCGCGCAAGTGTGTGTAATGTGTCATAACTCACCCTCATAGTTTAAGTATAACTAACGAGATTTTTTTTTTCTTGTTATTCTTTTTCTCTCTCTCTCTCCTATACTCTTTCGCTTTGACGATGTCATAGAAGATTTGTTATTTAGAGGAAGAGGTGGAAAGGAAAGAAGGAGGATGGAGGAAGACAAGGAAGAGGAAACGGAGGAAGATGGTGATGAGATGGAAAAATTTTAAAGGGAGAAGAAGGAAAAAGAAAAGAAGGAGAATAATGATTAAAAGTATTATCACCATTAACACAGATCCCGATGGTAACAATAATTATATTGAAGATGATAATGTAAAAAGACGATGATAATATTAACAGTGATAATGAAATAGGAAACTTCAGAATAAAAAGCAACAAATATGAAAATACAAAAGAAAATTGACAAAACAAACCAAAAACAAAAGAAAAATCGACCTAACTCTACAAACAATCAACAAACAAACAAAAAAAACAATAATAACAAATAGAAGAAAATTGAATCAACTCAATTCCATTTTGCATTTTCTCGAGCATTATCGGCGCAGATAATCGAAAAGTGAATTATAATTAAATGAAATATGTCGTGCGCTTGTTTGTGTCCGATTTCTTTCGCTGTTTTGACTTTTGTGTCATGTCGCGGATTTTTTTTCTTTTTTTTTTTTCTTTTCTTTTTTGGTGTTTGGGATTTACATATTATTATTATTATTATTATTATTATTATTACTATTATTATTATTATTATTATTATTATTATTATTATTATTATTATTATTATTATTATTATTGTCTCATTTTCGTTGTTGTTGCTTTTGTTTTGTTGTTATTGTTGATGTTATTGTGTTGATTATCATTATCATTATGATATTGGTTATCAATATCATTGTCTGTGTCATTGTTGTTATTATCGTTATTATCGTTATTGTATTCATTATTACTATTACTATCACTATTATTATCATTATTTTTATTACTAATATCATTATCACTAATATTATTACTATCATTATTATTATATTATCATTTATTATTATCATTTTCATTATTACAATAATTATTATTGTATAACAATAATAATAATAATCATTATCATTATCATTATCATCATTTATATTTTCATTATCAGTATTACTATTATCATTGTTACTATTATCATCATTACTACCATTATTGTTATTATCATTATTGTTATTACCATTTTCGTTTTATAATCATTGTTATTAGTATCATCATCATTACCATCATTATCATTATTTTTATTATTACCATTATAATTATTGTTATTATCACTACTATCAATGCTGTTATTGCTATCATCATCATTATCATCATTATCATTATTACCATTATAATTATTTTATATCACTACTATCAATGCTGTTATTGCTATCATCATTATTACCACAATTATCATTGTTACTATTATCATCTTTGTTATTGTTATCATCATTGTTATTATCATTATTATCACTATAGTTATTATTATCTTTACTGGTAGTAGTAGTGGTATCATTACTATCACCATTATCATTTTATTATTATTGTTACTATTATCATCATTAGCATGGATTTCATTTTCACCATTATTGATAAAATCTATATGATAATAGTAGGAGTAGTAATAGTGATGATAATGATAATAATGATGAGAGCAATGATAATAATAACAGTAGTAATAACAGATAAAATAATAATAGTGATGATAATGATAACGATAATAACAATGACAATAACCATGATGATGGTGATAGTAACAATAATGATAATAGCAATGATAATAATAATAAAAGATGATATAAAAAAATAATGATAATAATAGCAAAATGATAATGATAATGATGATAATAAATAAAAATAATGATAATAAGGATATCAATTGAATAATAGCAATGATGATTATCTTATCATTATTATCATTATTACTATTATTGTTATTATCATCATTATTTTCATCATCATCATTATCATTATCAATCTTATTATCATTATAATTGTTATTATCATTCATCGTTGTTATTGCTATAATCATTATTGTTATCCTTATTATCATTGTTATTATCATTATTATTATCAGTGTTGTTTTTGTTACTATTGTTATTATTTTCATTATCTTTATTATAGTTATTATCATTATTATAATTATTACTATCATCTTCGCCATCGTTATTGTCATTATAATCATCATTATTACTATTGATATTATCATTATTATTACTATTGCTGTTATTATTACTATGATTATTGTTATCATTGTTATTACTATTATCATCATTATTGTTATTATTGTCATTATGATTAGAAGTAGTATGACTATTATTATTATTAATGTGATTATGATTGTCATTACTGTCATCATCGTCATCATTAATGCCATTATCATATTACTATCATCATTATGAACCTCGCCTTCTACCCCTTTCCCCTCACATCAACGTCATCAGCATCTGTCCTTCCTCACCCTCTCCCCTCTTCCCCTTTCATCACCCTCTACTCTTTACCCCTTTCATCACTTTCTGTCCTTTTTTCACTTTTATCACCCTCCCCTTCTCTCCCCTTTCTTCATCACCCTCAAAATTCTATGAAGTTGAAGCCTTTGTTGATGGTTCTTCGGTTCCGGGCGGGTTCTCCTTAGCTATTGTGAATCGTGGGGTGTGGCAGAGAACCACGACTGAGGAGAGGAAGTGAGTCGAGAGAAGGGAAACCGCATTTGAGTGAGAGAACCATCTCATCTCGAGAGAAGGGAACCGCATTTGAGGTGAGAAACCACGTCTGAGGCGAGAGAGAATCGGATCGGTGAGAGAACCACGTCTGAGGCGAGAGAGAATCGGTGTCGAGAGAAGGGAACCGCATTTGAGGTGAGAGAACCACGTCTGAGGCGAGAGAGAACCGGTGTCGAGAAAAGGGAACCGCATTTGAGGCGAGAGAACCGTGACTGAGGCGAGAGAGAACCGGTGTCGAGAAAAGGGAACTGCATTTGAGGCGAGAGAACCACGTCTGAGGCGAGAGAGAATCGGTTGTCGAGAGAAAGGGAACCGCATTTGAGGTGAGAGAACCACGTCTGAGGCGAGAGAGAATCGGTGTCGAGAGAAGGGAACCGCATTTTGAGGTGAGAGAACCACGTCTGAGGCGAGAGAGAATCGAACCACGTCTGTCGAGGCGAGAGAGTCCTGTTGAGAAAAGGGAACCGGCATTTTGAGGCAAAGAGATGACTGAGGCCGGAGAGAACCGGAGTGACTGAGGAACCGAAGAGAGACGGAGTCGAGAAAAGGGAACCGCATTGAGGCGACAGGACTGAGGCGAGAGAACCGGAGTCAGGGAACCGCATTTGAGGCGACAGAATCTGATGAGGCGAGAGAGAGAACCGGAGTTGAGAAAAGGGAACCATTGAGGGCGATCAGAATTGATGAGGCGAGAGAGAAACGGAGTCGAGAGGGAAGACCGCATTTGAGGCGACATGAATCATGACGTTCCGAGAAAAGAAGGGGAACCGCATTTGAGGCAAACAGAATCAGACTGAGGAGGAGCGAGAGAGAACCGGAGTCGAGAAAAGAGGGTGAGGCCGCAGCAGAGAATCAGACTGAAGAGAGAAAGTCCGAGAAAGGGAACCGCATTTAGGCGAGAATGCAGTGACAAGGGGCGAGGAGAACCGGAGTGAGAAAAGGCGACCGCATTTGAGGCGACAGAGATTGACTGACCGAGAGAGAACCTCGGAGAGGGAACGACAGCATGACTTGCGAGGCCAGTAATCATGACTGAGGCGAGAGAGAACCGGAGTCGAGAAAAGGGAACCGCATTTGAGGCGAGAGAACCGTGACTGAGGCGAGAGAGAACCGGAGTCGAGAAAAGGGAACCGCATTGAGTGAGGCAACAGAATCATGACTGAGGCGAGAGAGAACCGGAGTCGAGAAAAGGGGGAACCGCATTTTGAGGCGACGAGAACATGACTGAGGCGAGAGAGAGAACCGGAGTCGAGAAAAGGGAACCGCATTTGAGGCAACAGAATCATGACTGAGGCGAGAGAGAACCGGAGTCGAGAAAAGGGAACCGCATTTGAGGCAACAGAATCATGACTGAGGCGAGAGAGAACCGGAGTCGAGAAAAGGGAACCGCATTTTTGAGGCGACAGAATCATGACTGAGGCGAGAGAGAACCGGAGTCGAGAAGGGAGCATTTGAGGGAATTGACTGAGGCGAGAGAGAAAGTCGAACCGCATTTGAGGCGAGAGAACCACGACTGAGGAGAGGGAAGTGGAGTCGAGAAAAGAGAACCGAACATGAGTCAAGAGAAATGTGACTAAATACGTAGACGATAATTGATTGTTTGAGGCGGTAAAATTAGTGTAGTTGCATGTGTATAGTTGTTTGTGTGTAGATTTATTTGTGTACATAAGTCTGCGTGTGGAATTATTTGTGTACACAATTATGCGTGTGGAATCATTTGTGTACATGTTTCTGCGTGTGGAATTATTTGTGTACAAAATTCTGCTTGTGGAATTATTTATGTACAAAATTCTGCTTGTGGAATTATTTATGTACAAAATTTCTCATGTGTACATAATTCTGCTTGTGGAATTATTTGTGTACAAAATTCTGCTTGTGGCATTATTTGTGTACAAAATTCTGCGTGTGTTTAGTGTACACAATTCTGCGTGTGTATTTCTGTGTGTATAACGCTACGTAAAATAACTGAACAATAAAAAGCGGCCTTACTCTAATGTCGCTCTAAACACCGACGCCGATTGCAAACATTTGCTTAAATTGTAAAAACGTCGTTCGGGCACAAACGTCATCATGAATTACTCCTGTATAACAACTTTTGGGAATAATGATAGCAATAATAAAACAGAAAAATCTCCCTCGAAAAGATAAAGGGAAAATAAAATATGGAAGGAGAAAATGATGAAAGTCGTCTTTATGTCCTCCTAGCATAGGGGTCACACGATGGACTGAAATAGTACCTATAGCAAGTCCTTAAGTGTTTACAACAGGATTGTACTCCTCTCCCCTACCCCCCCCCCCAACTCTCTCCTTCCCTTCCACCCCTCCCCTCCACCCCCTGTCTTTCTCCCCGCATCCTCCACACCCCTTACCCCTCCCCCAACCTTTTCTCCCTCTCCCCCCTCTCCACCCCTCTCTCCTTCTCCTCCCCTCCCCCCTCTGCCTCTCCCCCTTCAAAACGTTTCCTACCCCCCCCCCCACTCCCTCTCTCTCCCCCACCGACCGCCACTGCTGGTTTAAGCCATCAAGTCTAAATTGGAAAACGTAAAAACTAAATCCTATTATGCATTCAGCAATTTTCCAAAACAGCTGAGTGTCATCAGAGGTTATATATCGGCCGCCCCCTCTCTTTATATATATAATATATATATATATATATATATATATATATATATATATATATATATTATATATATATATATATATCGTATATAATTTGTATGTATGTTTATCTATCTACCTACCTACCTATCAATCTATTCATCTATCTATCTATCTACCTATCTATCTATCTATCTATGCACACACATACTCACATATTGATGGCTCCTAGTAAAGACTCTCTCTCTCTCTCTCTCTCTCTCTCTCTCTCTCTCTCTCTTGAGTCTCTTCCTCTTTCTCTTTTATTTTCTTTTTGTTGTACTCACATCGGTATTTTGAACGCCATCGCCACCGCTTGCACTCGCCTTGTTTCGAAGGGGGGGTGGGGGGTGGGGGTGGGGGGTTAGGAGGTGGGGTGGGGGGCAGGGGAGGCCGGGTATTGGATCAGGGGGTAGGGGGGGGGGGGGGTGAAAGAAGCGGGAGATAGGAAGAGGAGGGAGGGAGGGGGGGAGGGGAAGGATGAGGAAGCCCTGGGGATGGGGGGATAGGGAGGGGGGGAGGGGGACGTGGCTTGACTTTTGTCTTTTTGATTAACTTTTCGTATTTCAATTTACGAAAATTTACATATCGCATAACTGCTGTGATTTGCATTTTACTCTGCCGTTGCGTGAGGTGATATTGCCGCGGAGTGATTTTTATCTCTGTGCACATAGAAATCTTGAATGTGTGTGTGTGTTGCGTGTGCGTTTTGAGTTGTGTGTGAATCTCTTTAGCATCTGTATGTGCGTGTGAAGTATCGGTGTGTCTGTGATAAGAATTATTACTAAATAAAACTTTACTTTTCTCTATTGAAATCTATGTGTGACGAAACATGTATTGTGTTATAATACATTATAGAATATAAGGTTACAATATGTATCTTTATCTGTTTGAACATGTACATAGGATATGTATCACAGTACCTATACTGAATGTGTTACAACATATCACTGCACCGAATATTCATAACATGTATATGTGTAGAATATTCATAATGGTTATGCGTCTCTATGGAATACAAATTGCAATATGCTTTTGAACAAAGTGTGCATTGCAACATGCATCTGTACAAAATTTACATTGCTCTCTATACCTAGCTTTACTGTAGATAAATAAAAAATATGCAGATAAAATAAAAGTAAGTAAAGGGAATACAAGTGAAAAATAACGAAAAAAGGAACAATAAAGATGAATAAGCTCAAGAATAACAATAAAAATGAAACAAACCAAAAATGAACAATAAAAATGCAAAGGCATGAAGAACAATGGAAACGAAGACGGTGCTCGTAACAATGTAATAAAAATAAGTAAAACAAATAAAAAAGAATAAAGATAAAGCAAAGTGAATAATCATGAAAATGCAGATAAAAGAACCAACTTAAAGAGAACCACGATAAGAAAACCAAACAGAAAATAACGAAAATCACCCCCCCCCCAAAAAAAAATGAATACCACACACAAAAAAAGAGAAAACAGAAAAAAACACAAAGCCCCCCCAAAAAAAAAAAAACACACACACACACACACAAGAGAAAGACAGAAAAAAAACCCAAAGCCCCCCCCCCACCCAAAAAAACAACAACAACAACAGAAAAACACACCAATAGATAAATAGATAAATCATTTAATAACACATCCACGGGCGAGGGAGTTCACACATCCCCCTGTGTGATTTCGGATTCATCTCTTACAAATGAAAAGCACGAGCGAGGGGATTTTTGTTCGAAATGAGGAGGATTTCATATATTCCGCGGCTGAGGGGATAGAGGGAGGGGGGGGAGGAGGGGAAAGATGGGGGGGTGATGGGGGAGGGAGGGGGGGGAGGGGGAATGGGGGGAGGGAGGGGGAGGGGAGGGGTGGGGAGGAGGGGAAAAGATGGGGGTGATGGGGGGAGGGAGGGGGGAGGGGGGAGGGAGGGGTGGGGAGGAGGGAAAGATGGGGGTGTGGGGGGAGGGAGGGGGAGGGAAGGGAGGGAGGGGTGGGGAGGAGGGGAAAAGATGGGGGTGATGGGGAGAGGGAGGGGGAGGATGGGTGGGGATAGAGGGATGGCGAGGAGGGGAAAAGATGGAGGGTGATGAGGGGGATTGAGGGATGGAGGAGAGGGAAACGATGAGGGGTGATGGAGGGGACAGGAAGAGGAGGGGAAACAGATGGGGGAGGATGGGGGCGATGGAGATGGCAGAGAAGGGGGGGGGGATAAATCGGGGGTGAGGATGGGAGAAGGACGAGGGAGAAGGGGAATAAACGAGGTGAGAGAAGGGAGAAGAATAAAGGGAAGAGCACAGGATGAGAATACGTAGAAAGGAGAACAAGGATAAAGGGATAAAGAGAAGAGAAAGAGGTATACACAGAAGAGGGATAGAGAGAGAAGAGAAGAGGGAAAGATGTAGAGAATACGGAGAGGAAGAAGAAGGGAAAGGGAGAGAAACAAAAGAGGAAAGATGGGATTTTGAGGAGAGAAGGAGCAGACGAGGATGCGAAGAGGGGAGAAGGGAAAGGGAATAAGGAAGAGGGTGAGAGAAGGAGAGAGAGGAGGGGAGAGAGGGATATGAGAAGGGGACAGAAAGAGAGAGAGATAGAAATGGAGAAGGAGAATTGAATTGCGTTATTATATGGGATGGGGTGGGGGGAGAGGGGGAAGAGGGGGAGGGGGGAGGGGGGGAGAGGGGGAGATAGGATCACAAATGAGGTTTAGATACGGATAGATTATAACGTTATATTGTGTCTCCGGATTTTGCGACTATGTGTGCTAACGTGAAAGGAAAAGAAAAGGAAAGGAGTAATAAAATAAAGAAAAGAAAAGGAGAACGGCTAACATAAAGAGTCACACACGCACACAAAATAAAAAGAAAATAATAATGATAACAATACACACAGATACACGCACGTACACGACATATCTAACCCCTATCATACGTACGACAGACACACACACATACACACACACAACACACACATAAACAAAAACACAACACACATATACAAAAACACAAAACGCCAACACACACACAAACACAAACCCACTCTAATGCAAACAAAACAGACACACTTACCCCCCTCCCCTCCCCTCCCACAAACCACACAAGAACCACAAACCTTAAACACACCTTCCCCAATCCAACACACGCACAACACACACCACACACCACACACACACACACACACACACACCACACACACACACACACACACCACACACACTCATTCTCCTCCATCCACAGCATCCCTCAATTCATACGCGTGTGATGTAGTCTCCTGATATCCTTATCGAGATGAGCGACTTACCAGATCACCTCACTGCTTTTGCCGGTCGAGACCCAAATCATCTCCCATTAATTCGCGAACAAATTGCCCGTCCTATTATCTCCATTGAGGTCTGTTATCTGAGAATACTCTGCCTGGTGCGTCACTTGAACGTGGCGTCGCTCTCGTCCATTTTCGTCCTGGTTGGGTTGAGGTTTGGAGGCTGTGTTGGTGGGGTCGGGTTGATTTAGCTGGTGGAGGGCTGAGTGTCGTGTGTGTGAGTGTGTGTGTGTTTTATGTGTGTGTGCGTGTGTGTGTCTGTGTCAGTGTGCGAGTGTGTGTGTGATGTGTGTGTGCGTGTGTGTGTGTCTTCTGTGTGTGCGAGTGGTGTGTGTGTGCGTGGTGTGGTGTGCTGTCTGTGTGTGTGCGAGTGTGTGTGTGTTTATGTGTGTGTGCGTATGTGTGTCTGTCTGTGTGTGCGAGTGTGTGTGTGTTTATGTGTGCGTGCGTGTGCGTGTTGTGTGTGTGTTTATGTGTGCTGTTGCGATGGTGTTTATGTGTGGGCGTGGTGTGTGTGTCTGTCTGTGTGTGCGAAGTGTGTGGTGTCTGTCTTTGTAGTGTGTGTGTTTATGTGTGCGTGCGTTGTGCTGTGTGTATCTGTCTGTGTGTGCTGTGTGAGTCTGTATGTGTGTGTGGTTTACGTGTGCGTGTGTTGTGCTGCGTGTGTTTGCGTGTGTGTGTGTGTCTATGTGTGTGTGCATGTGTGTGTGATAACGCGTATAAATTTCGTGCTTTTCTGTATCTTTATCTATTCATATTCATATTTATACTATTACTTCTATATCTATTACTCTATATCTATTCACATCTACTTATCTCTATCTATTTATCTATATCTATATTTAGTTTCTATTTCTATCAATCTATATTTTGCAGGTGTATCTTTTGTAGTGATATTATAAACCAAGATGAGGAGGAAGAGAAAGAAGAAGACGAAGGAGAGGTCAAGAAATGGACGAAGGAGAAGAGACACAGGGAAAGATGAAAGGAGAGGCGGAAGAAAATGAAGAAAAGAAGGGGAAAGTGACAGAGGAAGAAAAGAAGGGGAAAGTGACAGAGGAAGAATGGAGAAGAATGGGAAGAGGAGAAGACGTAAAATAAGAGAATGAATATTTCGGGACAATGTATGGTTAGGAAGAACAATGTGAAACAAACGGAGGAGAAGCAAGTAGATAGATAAACTGATACATAGATAGATAGCAAGATAATAGAGAGACAGATAGACAGAAATGACAGATAAATAGATAGAATAGATAAGCGAAACAGATAGAACGATAAATAATGAGAGAGAGGAGAAAGAAAGAGGGAGAGAGAGGAGGAAGAGAGAAAAAGAGAGGGAGGGAGAGAGAGAGGGAGATAGATAGATAGATAGATAGATAGATAGATAGAGAGAGAGAGAGAGAGAGGAGAGAGAGAGAGAAGAGAGAGAGAGAGAGAGATAGAGAGAGAGAGAGAGAAGGAAAGGGGGAGAAGGAAAGAGAGGGGAAGAGAGAAAGAAAGAAAAAAAGGAAAAAAAAAGAAACATCAGCAATATCGCATTTAATCACAAAATCAAAATCTCTAATTGACGGACCAATCATTTTTATTCCATCACCGCTACATTTATAATTAATTTGTCACCAGGCGTATATCTATCACTATTTCACTACTTTTTTATATATCTTTTTTATTAATTTTTTACAATTATCCAGAAACTTCTTTATGATCAAGCAAATGCCAATGATAATTCGAGCTTCATCCGAAACGTTAAAAACAAAATAAAAAAAAAAAAATAAAATAAAAAAAAACGAAAACAAAATTCAACCGAACTTCATCCGTATCCCAAAAAAAAAAAAAAAAAAAAAAAAAAAAAAAAAAGAATAGTGAAAACTTAACCGCAAAATATGTTAAATGAAGAATTTAACGCTCGAATTTATGATATAATCCTTTTTATGTGTAGATTTTTCCTCTTTTTGGGTCATGCTTTTGGGGCATGAATCAGCATCATTTACGTTGGAAAAAAATGATATATTTAATTTCAAGCTTCCCCTGCTCTGACCTGCGTGGAATTTGTTGTTATACTTGCTGAAAGGTCGCTGTGATGAGTGAGGGGGGGGGGTGAGTGAGGAAAGGGGGGGGAGAGGAGAGGGGAATGAGGGTAAATGAGGGAGAGTGGAGTGTGAGTGGGAGGGGGTGAGTGAGGGAGAGAGGATGAGTGAGGGGGAGAGGGGAGAAGGAAGGGAGGGGGGTAAGGGGGTGAGGGGGGAGTGAGGGGTGAGTGAGGGGAGAGGGGGAGTGAGGGGAGAGGGGGGAGGAGGGAGAGAGGGGTGAGTGAGGGGAAGGGGGGGACGTGAAGGGAGTGGGGGGAGAGGGTGGATGAGGGGAAAGTGAGGGAATGAGGGGAGGGGAGGAGAGGGTGAGTGTGGGAGAGGGGTGAGTGAGGGGAAAAGGGATGAGTGAGGGGGGAGGGGGGAGTGAGGGGGCCAGGGGTTGAGTGAGGGAATGAGGTGAAATGAGGGACGAAGAGTGAAAGGAGAATGGAGGAGTGGGGAAGAGGGGAAAGGGGTGAGTACGGGAGAGTGGAGGGGGTGAAAAATGTGAGGGAAAGGGATGAGAGAGAGATGAGGCAAAATTAGGATGAGGAGAAATGAACATAAGGTGGGTAAGGGACGAATAAGAGAGAGGAAAAGGGTGAAAACCAAAGAGTAAGGATGAGTGAGAGGTGAAGAAAAAGGATGACATAAGGGAGAAAGGGGAAAGCAGGTGAGTAAAAAGGAGAGAAGCAATGAGTGAGAGAAAAAGGGAGTATGAGTAAAAGGAGCAAAGAAGAGAGTAATATTGATGAGTAAGAGTAATGAGTCAAGATGAACGAATCAACATTGGAATGAAAGAAAGAAAGATTGAAGATAAGAATCCAAAATGAGTAAAGCATAATTGGCTGAATAACGAACCAGGAAGAATAGACGAAAGAAAAAACGAAAAACCTAAAAAAAAAAAACAAACTCAATCAATCAAAAAAAATAAACAAAAACATCCTCTCATCTCCTCTCCAATTATCTCATCTATCTCTCAAATCAAATCAAATCGAAAAAAAACAAATCAAAAAAATCAATCAAAAAAAAACCAGGAATGAATATCCGACGTATAAAACTGCGCAAGTGATGTTGCTTGAATGTAAAGGAATGTGTGGATGTTGTGTGCTTGAAAATAACTCCGGTTGATTGATGGATGACAAATGATTAAGAGAGAGATGAATCGTGTTGTTACCTCATCGTGTGTCTTTCATACGCCGAACTGTAATAATAATGTTGTATGCGGAAATACAAACTCATTACTTGATGAATGAGATACGAATAAAAAAAATAAAAAAATTATAAAGATGATGTATGCGTGAATGAATCGATGACAATGGTTATCAATTCCATCTATTCCTAGTATATAATCTCCAAGTATTAGCTAATGCCTGTATTTATAGTCCCTGTTGGCCTTTTAACTCAGAATCACCCCATCTTTTAATTGTGATGAAATACACTCACATTAAAATAATTAAAAATAAAAATTTCAAACTTATTTTGGACAGGGAAAGATGCAGGAAAAAGGGTAACCCGAAAACA
>NW_020871094.1:547120-557120 GCF_003789085.1 Penaeus vannamei
CAACCCAGCCCCAACCTTCAACCATCCCACCTCAAAACCCACCATTTCCGACGCACAATCACCCAACCCACCATCCCGACCCCACAACCCACCCGCACGCGCACCCACCAATCCCGACCCCACACCCACCCCAACCACCATCCCAGCACACTACACAAAACCCACCCCCAACCTACCTCCCCGAACCCCACAACCACCCCAACCCACCATCCGACCCACAACCACCCCAACCCACCAGTCCCGCACCCCACAACCCACCCCAACCCACCATCCTCGACCCCACAAACCCACCCCACCCACCATCCCGCCACAACCCACCCAACCCACCATCCACACCCAAACCATCCCAAACCCCACATCCCCGACCCCACAACCACCCCCAACCACCAACCCACCCACCAACCATCCCGACCCACACACCACCCCAACCCACCATCCCGACCCCCACACCCACCCCAACCCACCATCCCGACCCCACAACCCACCCCAACCACCATCCCGACCCCACAACCCAGCCAAGCCCACCATCCGACCCACAACCCACCCCAAACCCACCACATCCGACCCCACAACCCACCCCAACCCACCATCCGACCCGACCCCACCAACCCACCCCTAAGACCTCAACACCATCCCGACCCCACAACTCACCCAACCTACCATCTCGGACGTCAACAACTCACCCTTAACCCACCATTCGAGACCCACAAACCAATCCCAACCACCATCCCGAAGACGTCACAACCACCCTAAACCCACCATCCGACCCCACAACCAATCCCAACCCACCATCCCGACCCCACAACCCCACCACAACCCACCATCCGCACCCCACAACCCACCCCAACCCACCATTTCCGACCCCACACCACCCCGACCTCAGCCGACCAACCTCCACACCCAACCCCAACCCACCATCCCGACCCCACAACCCACCCCAACCCACCATCCCGACCCCACAAACCCACCACAAACCACACCCATCCCGACGACCCCCACAAACCCCCCACCCACCATCCCCCGACCCCACCCACCCCAACCCACTCGCGCTCCCCGACCGACGCAGGAACCGCCGCGCGGAGTCAACAGGCACAATAACAGCACAGAAATGGCACGAAATATAAACATGTGAAAATATACGAACGCAAATGGGTCGCGGCGCAGTCCTAACAAAATAAAATAAACTATGATTGTCGTGCACATGTGGCTACGATAGAGAACAGAAACCTCGGAATTCGTCGGCCAGGTTTTCAAATTTATTAGTGCTGATCTCGTTTCATTTCACTTGTACTCCATTAATCTGCGATGGAAAAAAAAAAATTTATGATGATGATATGCAAAAATGGTGGATAGAATGGCAGTTGGAATGGCGATTTAATATAATATATGTTTGGAATAAAAAAAAAATGTTTGGTGATGAAAATGCTTATATAAATATTGGATATTATTTTAACCTAAAAGCTCTCCTGAAATAAGAGTTGGAGGTAACTTGCTATTTAAACTAAATGCCAGCGATCACTGTTGTCCAGCTAAAAAACAAAAAGCAAACAAACAAATTAAGTAAAAACAAACACAGTCCCTTTCACAAAATACAAAAAGTAGCATATGTATGCGAAAAGCGGAACAATGCAAGGGAAAGAATAAGTGGAACATCCCCAAAGAGAGAAAAGAGAGAAAGGTGGTGGCTGGAGGAGTGAGATGAGAGAGAGAGAGAGAGAGAGAGAGAGGAGAGAGAGAGAGAGAGAGAGAGAGAAGAGAGAGAGAGAGAGAGAGAGAGAGAGCAGCGAAGAGAGAGAGAGAAGAAAGTATGAAAGAGAAATAAAAGAGTATGGCAGAGTTAGAGAGAGAGAAGAAGAAAATATGAGAGAAATTAAAGAGTATGAGAGACGAAAGAGAGAGAAAAGAAAAGAGTATGTGATAGAAACGATAGATAGATATACGAGAGGGAAAGCTATGAGAGAGAGAGAGAGAGAGAAGAGAGAGGAAGAGAGAGAGAGAGAGAGAGAGAGAGAGAGAGAGGAGAGAGAGAGAGAGAGAGAAGAGAGAGAAAGAGGACGAGAGAGAGAGAGAGAGAGAGAGAGAGAGAGAGAGAGAGAAAATGAGAGAGAGATGGAGAGCATGAAGAGAGAGAGAGAGTATGAGAAGAGAGAAAAGAGAGCGAGAGAGAAAGAGAGCGAGAGAGAGAGAGAGAGAGCGGAGAGAGAGAGAGAGAGAGAGAGAGAGAGAGAGAGAGAGAGAGAGAGAGAGAGAGAGAGAGACGAGAGAGAAGAGAGAGAGAGAGAGAGAAAGAGAAAGAGAGAGAGGACGATCACTGACATCCATTGTATAACAAAGATAGGCAAACAAACAAATATTATGCACCCGCACACAAAGCCAGAGCTACACAGATATGGGAAAATAAAACAGGCAACAACTTACACAGATGCAAACACAAAACAAGGGACATGAGACAAAACACACTCAATCACATACACACGCAACGCAAAACAATATATCCCACCAAAAGTAAACAAAACAAGAAATGCAAACACACACCGCAAACATGAAAACACAAAAGACAACATACCAACCAAAACAAACACAAACACATACAAGAGAAAAAAAAAACACAAACAACTTAAAAACGCACATACACACGTAAAACACAAACACACACACCAACACACACAAAAACACCCGCAAGAAAAAAAACAAAAAACAAAAACACAAACAACATAAAACCCCATAAACCCAAACCCCAAACACACAACCCAAACACTAAAAAAAAAAAAAAACCCACCCCACACACACACACACACAAACAACAGGCCCCGCGCGGCACAGCCAACAAACACACGCTCCCTCAAAGCCTGCATACATTTGTCGGCGAAACAGCAGATGTAAAAGTGATGGAACATATTATCTTCTAACGAGATTTGAATTAGACTTTGATTTGCATACATGACGCGCTCAGGAGTGTCGGCAGAGGTATTACACCACTTTGGGCCATGTTAGAGGATTTGGGGAGGGGAGAGGGGAAGGGAAGGGAGAGAGGGGAAACGGAGAAGGGAGAGAGGGGAGAGAGGGGAAATGGGGAGGGAAAGAGGGGAAAAGGGAAAGGGAGACGAGGGGAAAAGGGAAGGGGAGAGAAGGGGAAACGGGAAAGGCGAGAGAAGGGAGAGAGAGAGGAAAAAGGAAGGGAAGGGAGAGAGAGGAACGGAAAGGGAGATAGGGGAAACGGAAAGGGAGAGAGAGGGGAAAGGGGAAGGGAGAAGAGGGGAAGGGAAGGGAGAGAGGGGAAACGGGAGGGAGAGAGGGGAAACGGAAGGGAGAGAGGGGAAACGGGAAGCGGAGAGAGGGGGGAAACGGGAAGGGAGAGAGGGGAAACGAAGGAAAGAGGGAACACGGGAAAGGGCAGAGAGGGGAACGGGAAGGTGGAGAGAGGGGAAAAGGGAAGGGCGAGATGGAGAGAAGGAAACGGGACGCGGAGAGAGGGGAACGGGAAAGGGAGAGAGGGAACGGAAGGGAAGAAGAAGCAGAAAGGGCGGGAAGGGAGGAGAGGGGAAACGGGGAAGGGAGAGAGGGAAACTGGGAGAGAGGAGAGAGAGGGGAAACGGGAACTCACGGAGAGAAGGCGGAAACTGGGAAGGGAGTAGAGGGGAAACGGGTAAGCGGGAGAGATGGGAAACGGGTAAGGGAGAGAGGGGTGAAGGTGAAGGGAGAGAGAGAGAGAGGGGAACACGGGAAGGAGAGATGTGGGAAAATAGGGAAGGGAGAGAGCGGGAAATCGCGGAAGGAGAGGAGGGGAATACGCGGAAGGAGAGAGGGGAAAAGGCGAGCGGAAGNTATTTCTTTACACACTCAAGTGAAATTCCTTTGGTTTTAAATATTGTGAAATTTAATGTGATAGAGCTTACACGTTTTTTTTTTCTTTCTTTCTTTCTTCTTCTTTCATTCTTTCTGAAAGGGGGGTAGGGAGGGGGGGGGAAGAATGCGTTTCATTTTCTTACATGATGTTAAAGACTTTACCCTTAAGAGACATGAGGTATTAAGCTCTGTTTATTTTTTTTCCAGCTGAGAAAAGGAGGTGGGTTTTTTTTTTTCTTTATTTTTCCTTGGTGTGAGAACGGGTGAGGGAAGATAAGAGAGAAGAGGAAGGGAGGAAGAGAAGAGGAAGGAGGGAGGAGAGAAGAGGAAGGAGGGAGGAAGAGAAGGAGAGACAGAGATGAGGGAGGAAGAGAAGAGGAAGGAGGGAGGAAGAGAAGAGGAAGGAGGGAGGAAGAAAGGAGGAAGGAGGGAGGAAGAGCAGAGGAACAGAAGGAGGGGGAAGGAGAAGAGGAAGGAGGGAGGAAGAGAAGAGGAAGGAGGGAGGAAGAGTAGAGGAGGAACGAAGGAGGAGGAAGAGTAGAGGAAGGAGGGAGGATGAAAGAGGAAGGAGGGGGAGGAAGAGAAGGGGGAGGGAGGAAGAAGAAGAGAAATGAGGGAGGAAGAAGGAGGAAGAGGGAGGAAAGAAGTAAGGAAGGAGGGAGGAAGAGATAGAGGAAGGAGGAGGAAGAGTAGAGGAAGGGAGGGAGGAAGAGAAAAGGGAAGGAGGGAAGGGAGAGAAAGAGGAAAGGGAAGGGAGAAGAGAAAGAGGAAGAGTAGAGGAAGGAGGGCAGGAAGAGAAAAGAAGGAGGGAGGAAGACTAGAGGATGGAGGGAGGAAGAGAAGAGGAAGGAGGAAGGAAGAGAAGAAGGAAAAGAGGGAAGGAAGAGTAGAGGAAGAGGAGGGAGGAAGAAGAAGAAGGAGGAAGAGAAGAGAAAGGAGGGAGGATGGAAGAGCGAGAAAAAGAAGGGACAAGACCAAAGAAGAGACAGATTGGGAAGAGAGAGAGAAGAAAGAGAGACGACAGACGGATAGAGAGAAATATTAGACTGAGAAAAGGAGAAGAGAAACGAGAGACAAAACGAGAACAGACATACAACCAGAATAAAGAAAGAAGAAGGAGAAGGGAAGGAAGGAAGTAGGAAAGAAACAGAGAAACACCGTGAGAGAGAGGAGAGAAAAGGACTGAGAGAGAGAGGGGGGAGGAGGAGGGAAGGAGGACAAGGGAGAGAGAGAGAGAGAGGGAAGTAGAGACACAGAGAGGAGAGAAAAAGAAACAAGAAAAATTAAGCCATTCGAAAAAGAAAGTAAATACACACAAAGAGAATGACGTTATTAACCATCACTCACCCTTGGATTCTCTCTCTCTCTCCTCGTCTCTCTCTCTCTCTCTCTCTCTCTCGCTCTCTCCTCTCTCTCTCTCTCTCTCCTCTCGTCTCTCTCTCTCTCTCTCTCTCTCTCTTCTCCTCTCTCTTCTCACTCTCTCTCCCCCCTTTCTCCCCCCCCTCCCCCTCTCTCCCTCCTCCCTCCCTCTCTCCCTCCTCCCTCTATCTCCCTCCCTCTCCCTCCCCTCCCCCTCTCCCTCCCTCCCTCCCTCCTCCCCCTCTCACCCTCTCTCCCCCCTCCCTCCCTCCCTCCCTCCTCCCTCCCTCCCTCCTCATCTCCTCCCCTCTCCCATCCTCCCCTCTCTCCCCATCTCTCCCCTCTCTCTCCCTCCCTCCCTCCCTCTCTTCCCCCCCCCTCCCTCTCCCTCCTCTCCCTCCCTCCCTCCCTCCTCCCCCTCTCTCCCCCCCTCTCTCTCGCCCTCCCACCCTCCCCCCTCCCTCCCTCCCTCTCCCCTCCCTCCCTCCCTTCCCTCCCTCCCCTCATCCCCCTCTCTCTCCCCTTCTCCCTCCACTGCCCTCCCTCCCTCCCTCATCTCCCTCCCTCTCTCTCTCTCTCTCCCTCTCTCTCTCTCTTCTCATCTCTGCTCTCTCTACTCCTCTCTCTCTCTCTCCTCTCTCCTCTCTCTCTCTCTCTCTCTCTCTCTCTCTCTCTCTCTCTCTCTCCCTCCCTCCCTCCCTCCCTCTCTCCCTCCCTCTCCTCTCCCTCCCTCCTCCCTCCCTCTCCCTCCTTCCTCTCCTCCCTCTCTCCCTCCTTCCTCCCTCTCTCCCTCCCTCCCTCTCTCTCTCGCTCCCTCCTCCCTCTCCCTCCTTCCCTCCTCCCTCCCCCTCTCCCTCCCTCCCTCCCTCCCTCCCTCCCTCCCCTCCCTCCCTCCCTCCTTCTCCTCCCTCCCTGGCCCAGTGACTCACGATCAGCGGAGGGTCAACACGCTGCCAAAACCTTTTCTCGCGAACGTGTTGTAGAAGCAGTCTCGCATCTAACAGGATCTGTCAATCACTCTATGCACTGGCGACCGTTGATAGACATGTCTGCCGATCGGGGAGAGCAGACAGGCAGGCAGATAGATAAGACAGACAGGCAGACAGGCACAGATAGACACACAGGCAACAGATAGACAGACAGCAGACAGATAGACACAACACACACCCAGATAGATAGACACACAGGCAGACAGATAGACAGACAGTCAGACAGATAGACATACAACCAGATAGATAGACACACAGGCAGACAGATAAACACACAGACAGACAGATAGACAGACAGCAGACAGATAGACACACAACCAGATAGATAGACACCAGACAGACAGATAAACACACAGGCAGATAGATAGACACACAGGCAGACAGATAGACACACAGGCAGACAGATAGACACACAGGCGGGGACAGATAGACAGACAGCCAGATAGATAGACACACAGGCAGACAGATAGACAGACAGCCAGATAGATAGACACACAGGCAGACAGATAGACACACAGGCAGACAGAGACAGGAGACAGATAGACAGCCAGACAGATAGACACACAGGCAGACAGATTAGACACACAGCAGACAGATAGACAGACAGCCAACAGATAGAAACACAGCAGACAGACAACAGGCAGATAGATAGCACCAGAGCAGGTAGAGCAGACAGATAGACACAGGCAGACAAATAGACACACAGGCAGACAGATAGACACACAGACAGACAGATAGACACACAGGCAGACAGATAGACACACAGGCAGATAGATAGACACATAGGCAGACAAACAGACACACAGGCAGACAGATAGACAGACAGCCAGACAGATAGACCGACAGGTAGATAGATAGACACACAGGCAGACAGATAAACACACAGGCAGACAGATAGACACACAGACAGACAGATAGACAGACAGTCAGACAGATAGACAGACAGGTAGACAGATAGACGGACAGGCAGACAGATAGACACACAGTCAGACAGATAGACAGACAGGTAGACAGATAGACAAACAGTCAGACAGATAGACAGACAGTCAGACAGATAGACAGACAGGCAGACAGATAGATAGATAGACACACAGGCAGACAGATAGACAGACAGGCAGACAGATAGACACACAGGCAGACGGGCAGACAGACAGACAGATAGACACACAGGCAGACAGGCAGACAGATAGACAGACAGATAGACAGACAGACAGACAGACAGATAGACACACAGGCAGACAGGGATTGAGTGCACCTCTTTATATATGTAGAATGTGTTGTCTTTCGATTATTTTTTATTATTATTATTATTATTTAATGATATTTACATTACCATTATTACTATTATCATCATTATTACTATAATTCTCATAATTGCAATTATTATTATCGCTATTATTATTACAATGGTTATCTTTAGTCATCATTACCATATTCATTATTATCATTATTATTGTGATCAATATTACTATTATTATATCTATCATTAATGTTATTGTTTTTATAATTTTCATGATTATTATTGATATCATAATCATTATTGTTCTTATTACTATTCGTAGCATAATCATCAGTACCATTAAATTCATTATCATTATTATCATGTCTATTATCAGTGCTATTATTCTTGTTGTTACTATCTGTATCACTATTATTTTTGTTATATTTTTTGTCATCATCATTATCACTATTATCATAATCACCATTTTCATTATCATTATTATTATTGTTTTCGTTATTACTCTCATATTTTTTATCATTATTAATATTATTGTTATTATCACTTTTATTATTATCATTACTATGTTTATTATCATCATGACTGCTGTTAATACCACTATTCTTATTATTTTCACGTTTATTGTCATCATCATTATCAATAATATGATTTTCACTTTAATTATCATTTTTGTTGTCATCATTGTTCATCTTTCATCATTATTATCATCATTATCATTATTATCATAATTATCATTAGTACTACAACAATTGTTCCTGCTGCTATTATCATTATATTTATCATGTAATGTTTATGTACATATCCCCATTATGCTGTTATAATTCAGTATATTATTTTTTATATGTTATATTCCAATGAATTCAAATAAATCATATATATGTATATTTTCAAGATATATGAAAATCCAATCTAAAAAATATATATATCCTCTTTATCTATGTAACTTTGTGTCAGTCAATCAGTTTATATTTCAAAGTGTTATCACCTAAGTAATAATTATCATCCCAACACAAAAGTCATATCAAATACGTGACATTTTATTATCCATTTCTGAAAAAAGATATATATTCGATGCCGGTTAAATATATCTCTTATATTGTACTAATATTTATTCTCCTTCATATATTTTCTATATTTATCGCAATTAATATGCTTTATTATAATCCCTATAGTTAGTACATTAATCCAATTTTGTTAAATTATTGTTAAAAAACTAATAAAGCGAAAACACACACATACGTAAAGTAACTGAGATGGGTTTTAAAGTTCGCTAAGGCCTAATTTGCATACGTTTTGTACCGGTTTCGGGTCTAAAAGCAATTTAAATGTATTTGAGGCCAGAGTGCGAGGCAAGAGATTGAATTCCTTTCCGAAGTGGAGTATTTTTAAAACATTCTTCCTATAATCCCATTAAGCAGATTTAATGCTATTTCCCTTATAAATGTGGATGATATTTATTTCCATATCAAGTAGATTGCATTATTTTTTTGTCTTTCTCTCTATCTGTCTATCTAATCTATCTCTTTCTCTCTTCTCTCTCTCTCTCTCTCTCTCTCTCTCTCTCTCTCTCTCTCTCTCTCTCTCTCTCTCTCTCTCTCTCTCTCTTCTCCTCTCTCTCTCTCTCTCTCTCTCTCTCTCTCTCTCTCTCTCTCTCTCTCTCCCTCTCCGACCTATCTCCCTTCCTCCTCTTTCCCTCCCTCTCTCCTCCATCCTTCCCTCCCTCACTCCCTACCTCCTTCTCCCCCCCCCCCTTCTCTCTCTCTTTTTCTCTTCTCTCTCCTCTTCTCTCTTTCTCACTCTCTTTCTCTTTCTTTCTCTCTTTCTCTTTCTCTCTCTACTTCTCTTTCTCACTCTCTCTTTCTCTTTCTCTCTCTTTTTCTCTTTTTCTCCTCTCTTTCTCTTTCTCTCTCTCTCTCTTTCTCTCTCTCCTTTCTCCTGCACACCATTTCTCGCAGCGTTGTCATGGCCGTCATTTGTGCACCGTGTTCAGAGCAATCAGTTACGTGTAAGAGAAATGACAGTCAGCTGATGAAGTGATTCGCTCGTAAATAACTGATTGATATTATCCGCGGCTTTCAGAGGGAATTCAGCGCCATGGAATAATCACAGGATGGATCAACGGCATGATATTAAATGTCATGTTTTTTTTGTTTTTTTTTTTTTTTTTTTTTTTGCAAGTGTGAGTGACAATATCAGCAATATTTCGTCAGTTTTCAGTTTTTTTTTCGTTTTTTTTTTCTTTTTTTTTTTCCTTTTTTTTTAGAAGGGGGGGGAAGGGTTATGTCCCTGGAATGATCGTCACTGTTAACAAATCTATGAAAACTGACACGAATGAAAAAATTCCAATCGTATAATTGCATCAGAGAGAACTCAACAAAGTTTGAAATGATAAAATGATAAAAAAAAAAACTCTATCCATTGATCATTATCTATTTTTTCATCATTTATAAATCTATCTATCATATATCCTTTATCATTAAACTCTATTTATTGGTTATTATCTATTTTCCATCATTTATCAATCTATCTATCATATATCCTTTATCATTATCATTATTATTAATCT
>NW_020871094.1:562120-564620 GCF_003789085.1 Penaeus vannamei
GAAGAGGAGGAAGAAGTGAGAGAGAGAGAAGAAGAAGGAGAGTAGAAGGAGAGAAAGGTAGGGGAAAGAATGAAGAGGAGGAAGAAGAGGACGAAGAAGTGAGAGAGAGAGAAGAAGAAGAAGGAGAGGTAGAAGGAGGAGAAAGGTAGGGGAAAGAATGAAGAGGAGGAGAAGAGAGAAGAGAGAAAGAGAGGCAGAAGGAGAGGTAGGGAAAGAATGAAAGAGGAGAAAGAGAGAGAAGAAGAAGGAGAGATAGAAAGGATGAAAAAGAGGAAAAAGAGAGGAGAAGAAAGGGGAAGAAAGGAGGAAAGAAGGTGATGATAAGGAGGGAGAGAAAGAGAGAGAAGGATAGGCGAAAAGAAAGGAAAAACGAAGAGGAGGAAGAAAGGGGGGAGAAGAGGAAAAGGAGGGGATAGGAAGAGAAGAGTGGATGAAGAAGGAAAGAGAGGAGATAGTAGAGGAAAAAATAATGAGAAAAGAGAGTAGCTAAAAAAAGAAGAAAAATAATCAGAAAAGAGAGGAGATACAAGAAGGAAAAAATAAGAAAAGAAAATAGGTGCCAACGAAGAGGGAGAGAAAATGAAATGGAAGATAGGGGAAAAGAAGAGGGAGAGAAAAGGGAAAGTAGGTGGAAGAGGAAAAAAATAAAGGGAGAGAGAGAGAGAGAGAGGAAGGGGAAGGAGAGAAAAGTAGAGACAAGGAAGAAGGACTGTTTATGAGAAAGAGGTAAGGGAAAAGAGATGAAGAAAAGGAGGAGAAGAAGGAAGATAGAGAGGATGAAGAAAAAGAGAAAGAGAGGGAAAAGAAATACGAGGTGACGGAGAGAGAGAAAGAGAGCGAGGAAAAAAGAGGAGGAAAATCGAGAAGGAAAAAGGAAATGAGAAGCAAAGAAGATGAGAAGAAAGAGTAAATCTAGAAAATGATAAAGTGCAGGTTAGAGCGGAAGGGAATGGTAGAGAGAAGAAAACGAAGAGAAAGATAGAGACAAAATAACATAAAAGACGGAGGAGAAAGGAGACCGAGAAAAATGAAGAAGAAAAATGAAGAGAAGTAGACAGACAACAGAAAGAAGTCTAGTATTAGTCGGAAAATAAGAAAGATAATAAAAAAATAAAAAAATAATAAATATGACAAAGTACGAAATGAAAAAGAACAAGAACACGTGGGAGGCAAAAAAAAAAAAAAAAAAAAGAGTGGGAAGCAAAAGAAAAAGAAAACGACAGAGAAAAAATCGAGCATTGGGCCGCGTGAGACATATTGTTCCACGGGAGGAGCCTCGACGTAGGCCTAAGGCTCCCCCCTTCTGTCCTGGGTGAGTGATAGCGCGATGAAGGAACTGCTCCCAGCCCAGCCTAGCACAGTCAGTCCTCGCCGAGTGTTATCCTGCGCCTCAAACATTCCTAAGTGTGACGAAGACTAAGCTACGGGGTCGATGTGGATCACGGGAGGATAGCTGTGGTCTTTTGTTCCGGGCTGGGTCGATGCGCCGAGCGTGGGAAGAGAAAAAGGTGTAGTTGGGTCTAGTCCTGTTGGGTGATTTGTCTGTCTCTCGTCGGGTGTATTGGAGGAGGGTCTTGTTGAAGTATGAGGGGGGAAATGCGTTCAGATCAGGTGTATAATTTTCCGAGTGAGAGAAAGGGAGAGCAGGAGAAGAGGGAGAGAGGGAGATAGGCAGAGATAGACAAAGTGAGAGGGAAAGAGGGAGACAGACAGACAGAGAGAGAGTGAGAGTGAGAGAGTGGGAGAGAGACAGACAGACAGAGCCAGAGACAGAGAAAGAGAGACAGAGCCAGAGACAGAGAGAGAGAGAGAAAGAGAGAGAAATCACAAAATCCCTTTACTGATATTCTGACTTGAGAGAAAGATAAAAAAGGAAATGGAAGACCCTGTAAAACGCGATGGAACAGGAAGGGGATGGACGAGAGAACTATTGAAGAGAGAGAGCAGAAAAAGAAGAGAAAGAACTTGGAGAAATAAGCTTCCTCATCTTCATAGTGGCAGAGTCTGGTCCACCATCCTGCTGACTCTGTCTTCGGTGGACTCTGACGCGCCATCATAAACGTGGGGGCAAGGACGGGGAATGAATATGTAAGCGAATTAGCAGATCGACTGTATGATATCCGAAAAGATGAATACATGAATATGTAGGTACGTAGATGGGGAAGGGGTGGAGAGGCACCAATAGGAGAGGGAGAGGAGGGAGGAGGTATAGGGAGAGGTGGAAAGAGCAGATGGAGAATGTGGAAGGGAGAGAGGGGGGTCGGAGAAAGAGGAAGAACAGACAGGAGAGATGGAGAAAGAGAATGAGAGAGAGAGAAAAAAAAGACAGAAGTGAGAGAGAAACGAAAGAGACAGACAAACAAATAGACATGCAAATAGAGATACAGACAGTCAAAACTTTAAAAAAATAATAATAATCTAAGTAAGAGAACCAAAAGACATCCCCTACCCCCCATCCCACCCAGCCCCCCAAAAATAATAATAAACAGCAGGACAGCAA
>NW_020871094.1:574620-597799 GCF_003789085.1 Penaeus vannamei
CAAAAGAAAAAATTTATACACAATTCGGGAATTAGGAATTAGATAACAAAAAAACGAAAAAAAGAATGTTAAATGAGAAGGGAATTTAACAAGAATATAATGAGAGAAGAAGAAAGAAGAAGGAAGAAGAAGAAGAATTGTTAGACGAAAGTTGTGAAATTAAAAAAGACAAAAAAAATGTTATAAAATGCAGGGATTAAGAATAATTGATAATAATAAGAAAAAAGATGTGACAATAAGAGGGGAATTTAAAAGAATAATAATGAGGACGAAGAAGAAGAAGAATGTTAGGGCGAAAGTGGAAATAAAAAGGCAAAAACCAATTAAATTATCACAAATTGCGGCGGATTTAAGAATAATGATTTAAATAATAAGAAAAAAAATTTGTGAACTAAAGAGGCGAATTAAAAAATAATAATAATGATTAACGAAGAAGAAGAAGAAGAAGAATGTTAGATGAAAGCGGAGAAAAAAAGACCAAAAAAAAAAAATTATAAAATGCGGCGGATTAGCAACTAATGCATGATAATGATTAAAAGAAAAGAATTGATAAATAAAAGAAAGTGAATTTAAAAGAATTAATAATGAGACGATGAAAGGAGAAGAAGAAACGAAGACGAGAATTAAAGACAAAAAAAGTGTTATACTAAATGCGCGGGAATTAAGAAAAAATGATAATTAATAAGGAAAAAGAAAAAGCAATGGTTAAATAAAGGCGGGAATTTGTAAAAAGAATAATACATGAGAAGAAGAGAAGAAGAATATTAGGACGAAAAGTGGAAATAAAAAAGACAAAAAAAAAGGTTATACAAATGCGGGAATTAAGAATAATGATAATAATAAGAAAAAGAAAAAGAATGATAAATAAAGAAGGGAATCTAAAAGGAATAATAATGAGACGAAGAAGAGAAGAAGAATATTAGACGAAGTGGAAACTAAAAAGGCAAGAAAAAAATGGTTTCTTATAGCAAATTGTGGGGATTAAGAATAAAGATGATAATAAGAAAAAGAAAAAGAATGCTAGATAAAGGCGGGAATTTAAAAGAATAATAATGAGACGAAGAAGAAGAAAAAGATGTTAGACGAAATGGAAATAAAAAAGACAAAAAAAAAATTATACAAATTAATGAGATCTACAGAATAATGATAATATAAAGAAAAAGAAAAAGAATGCTTTAATAAAGGAGGGAATTTTAAAGAATAATAATGAGACGAAGAAGAAGAAGAAGAAGAATGTTAGACGAAAGTGGAAATAAAGACAAAAAAATGTTATACAAATTCGGGAATTAGGAATTTAGGAATTAACAAAAAAAACAGAAAAAAATGTTAAATAAAAGGCGCCAGGGAATTTAAAAGAATAATAATGAGACGAAGAAGAAGAAGCAATGTTTAGACGTAAAGTGGAAATAAAAAGACAAAAAAAAAAATTATTACAAATGGCGGAGATTAAGAATAAAAATGGATAATAATAAGAAAAGAAAAAGAATGCTAAGATAAAGGAGGAATTTAAAAAGATATAATAATGAGACGAAGAAGAAAAATGTTAGACGAAAGTGGGTGGAAATAAAGACAAAATGTTTTTTTTATACAAATGCGGGTTACATTAGGAATAAGGATAAAATAGATAAGAAAAAGAAAAAGCAATGCTAGATAAAGCGGAATTTTTAAAAGAATTAATAATGAGACGAAGAGAAGAAAATGAAGAAGAATATTAGGACGCAAGCGGAAATAAGAGGCAGAAAAAAAAAAGGCTTATTACAAATGGTTGGGGATTAAGAATCAATGATGATAATGATAAAAGAAAAAGAAATGCTTAAATAAAGAAGCGGGAATTAAAAAAGAATACATCAATGCAAAAATAAGAACGAAGAAGAAGATGAATGTTTAGGACGAAAGCGCGAATAAAAAGACATTCTTTTTACACAAATGCGGAATTAAGAATAATGGTAATAACAAGAAAAAGAAAAAGAATATCTAAAAAGACGCGGCAATTAAAAATAATAAGGAAGAAGATAGAATGGTTAGACGAAAGTGGAAATAAAAAGACAAAAACAAAATTATACAATGCGGGAATTAAGAATAATGATGATAAATAACCAAAAAGGAAAAGAATTGGCTAAAATAAAAGACAGGGAAATTTAAAAACAAATAATAATGATAAGAAGAATGTTAGACAAAAGCGGGAATAAAAAGACAAAAAAAGAATGTTATGCAAATGCGGGAATTAAGAATAATGATCAATAATAGAAAAGAAGAAAAAAGAATGGCCATTATAAGGCGGAAATCAAAAATAATAAGAAAGATAATAATAATTAAGAAGAAGAAGAGGAAATATTATACAAAGACGAGAATAAAAAGAAAAAAAAAATAATATATAAACACGGGAATATACATACAAAAAGAAATAATAAAAAATGCTGTAATTCATAAAAGTGGGCAATATAAAAAAAAATATAATAATAATTACAAGAATGTTTATATTAAAGGCAAGAACATTTCAAAAGAATCTTATGTAAAAGCGACAATAGGAGAATTCAAAAAATAAAAATAAAAATAACGGTATATACAGGCGGGGACAAAAAAAGTTATATATAAGCGTCATAAGAAATAAAAATAAAAATATTGATATACACGCGAAAATAAGAAGAAAAAAAAAAAAAGGAGTGCGTTATATAAAATCGGATTCTTTTTTTTTTATTCTAGAAATTGAGAAACAAATAAAGAAAGTAACAAGTGAGTGACGTTTGAGATTTGGCTAAAAAAAACAAGCTTCATATCTCTTCCTATCGTTTATTCTATTTCTTCTATTTTTCTATTTTTTCACTTTTATTTCTAATTCTTTTTTGTTCTTTATTCAAATTCTTTTTCTACGTTATTTTTAGTTCTTCTTAATTGTTTAGTTTTCTTTTCTATTTCCGTATGATTATTATAATTTCTTATCACTTTTTAATTTAGTATTATTACTATTATATATCTCTAATTCCCTTTCTATTTTTATTCAAATATCTTTTTCTACGTTATTTTTAGTTCTTCTAATTGTTTGTGTTTTCTTTTCTAATTTTCCTATGATTATTAATTCTTATCACTTTTTTAATTAGTATTATTACTATTTCTATATCTTATTATTTAATTCTTATCCCATATATCTTTTTTTTTTTCTTCTTCTTCTAAAAGAAAATTATTCGTTATTTAATCCTTCTTCTTTTTCTGATTCTTCTTATAGATTTATTTCTTATTTCTCTTTTCTTCTGGTTTGTTTTCTTATTTTGTTTTCTATTATTTTTCTTATCACTTTTTCATTGTTTATTTTGATTATTATATATCTTTTTTTTTTTTCTCTTTCTTCTTCTTAATCTTCTCATTTTTTTTCTGGTTATTTTTTCTATTTCCTTTTTTCTTCCTATATGTCTTTGTATTATTCTGGTTTTTTTTTTCTCTTTCTTCTCTAATCTATCATTTTTTCTGGTTATCGTCATTATTCTCATTCTTTTAAATCCTTCTGTGATTTGATCATTTATTCAATTCTTCATTCTTCTTTTTCTTCCTAATTATTATTAGATCATTATTATTACCATTAATCATAATTATTATCATTATTATCCATTTTCTTTTAATTCTTCTTCTCTTCGGTCCTCCTCCTTAATCTAATCCTTCATTTTCTTCTTAATCTCTCATTCTTCTCCTATCCCGACTTCTAAGCCTTCAGTTATCCTTATTATCCTTATTCTCTATTTCATTCTTCTTCCTCTTCTTCTTCTCTTCATTCCTTCTTAGATTTCTTTTTCTAAGTCTTCTTTTTCTTCTTATACTTTATTCATATTTCTTTCTTTTTCTTCTTTTCGTTTCTTTTGCTTCTTATTTCTCTTTTTCTTCTCCTCTCACTGTTATTATCATTTTTATTCTTCTTATTTATATTTCCCTTTTTATGCTTTCTTTCTTCCTTTCCTTCTCTCTTCCTCACTCTGTTAATAAAAATAAAATGAAATAATTCTCCTTCTCCTATATTATCATTATATTATCATTCTTTATTTATATTTCCTTTTTATTCTATCTTCCTTCTTTCTTTCTCACTGCTGTTAATAAAAATAAAATAAAAAAATAATGCTGTTAACTTTCTTCTGTTTCCATTGTTACGAATATTTGATCAAATAAAGAGTATAAGATTTTTCCAATAAATATATTTCCTTTTTTTTTTTGAGAGAGAAGAGAGAGAAAAAGGTATAAAAGTAATAAATATAGATTGTTCTGTGTCATGTCTAAAGGTCAGAGTCAGCCGGAGAAATCATAATAAATAAATAAACAAAACAAGACATCACAGCTTCTGCCACGTACATCATGTACACATATACACTCGGCACAATCTTCACACAAATCCTTATATCTAGTAACATCATCCGTTTGTTTTCCAATCCACTTATATTACAATCCATTTGACCGCCTTATCGCACACAACATATCCAACAACACATACACAGTATCCGCCCAATTACAACTGTAGCCACATACACACTACACCAGCTAGGCACGCTATACGTACACAACATCATACACTACAACATCACATGAACACATACGCAACACACACAGAATATGTTCCCGACATAAAACACATACAGACTGGAACACGTACTCTACCATACATACACACACACACCAACACACAAACACACACACAAAACACACTCATTAAACAAAAACACACACACATACACACACACAAATCAAAACACACACAACACACAGACACTACACACAACAACAAAACACACAACACAAAACAACGCAAAATAACAAACCACCACACAAAAAACACACACCCACAACCAAAACACACACATACACAAAACACTACACACATCAATAAACACCACACACACACACACACCACAAAACACACACACACATCAACACACAGCACACACAAAAACACACACACACATAAACACACACACACAACACACACACATACACAAAAAAAAAAAACACACACACAAAACACAAGACACAACCCACACACACACACAGACGTACAACAACACACACAAGAAGCACACCCCACAAAAACACACACAGGCAAACACACACACACACACCAAAAAAAAAAAAAAAAACACACACACACACACACACAAAACAACACAACACACATAACACAAAAAAAAAAACACAACACACAACAACACACACACGCACACACAAAACCACACACACCCACAACACACAGCACACAGAATGCAAAACACACACCCACAGTACGAGTTTGGCAACTTCGTGTTCGTATGTATTTCTGCGTACAATTGAGTGACATTTCCAATGTTGTTGTTTTTTTTACACTTCGAAATTTTTAAAGAAATAAATAAATAGATGATAAGTCATTTCCAATGTTGTTGTTGTTTTTACGCTTCGCTTTTTTTAAGAAATGAATAAATAGATAAATAAAATGAAAATGTAAAATCATGATTGTACCTTGGCACCTTCTGCGTCATCTGGGCACTCCTTACTCATCCTCTGACTCATCACTTGACTCATTGGTCATATGAGACTCATCATCAATCACGACGACAATAAGACTCATTATTAGATGAGTCATCACATTCCCCTGCGGCTCGTTAAACTCATCACAAATCATTATCGAATTCAATCACAAGACTCATCACAACTCATTCAAACTCGTCTGAGCCTCTTCATCAATCCTCCCCCCCCTCCCCCTTTCCAGTTAGTTCTCTCCCCTTCTTCTCCTCCTTACTTCTCCCTCTTTCCTTCTCCTTCCTCTTCCTCTTTCCTCTTCCCTTCTCTCCCCTTCCTTCCTTCTCTCTTCCTCCTCCTCTTCCTCCTCTTCCCTCTCTCCCTCCCTCCACTCCTTTCCTCACCGCTCGCCCCCCTTTCCCTCCTCTTGCCCCTCCCCTCTCTCTCCTCCTCCACTCTTCCCTCCACCCCCCCCTCCTCTCTCCCTCTCTCCCTTTCTAACCTCTCCTCCCTCCCTCCTCCCCCTGCTTCCCAACTCCCCTCCTCCCTCCCTCCACTCCTTCCCTCCACCCCCCTCCTCTCCCTCTCTCTCTCCCTTTCTCCTCTCCCTTCCTCCCCCCTCCTTTTCCTCATCTCAGACTTGGCACCATCCCCCTGGCACTCAAAACCTCATTGTCCTGTCCCGAACACACTCCCTGGCACTGGCACCCTCTGTCACGGTGGAAAGCACGCCGAGAGTGCCAACACGAGGGCGGGCTGTCAGAGGGGAGGTGGCACTCTGACGAACAGGCACTCAAGAGGTCAAAAGGTCAAGGAATTGAATAACTTTTTGTTTGTTGTTTTTCCCTCATTCGGGGTGGTTTTCGCGAATATCTATCATTTTTGTTTGTTTCTTTCTTCTTTTCCCCCCCCCCCCTCCGGCTTTCTTGCTTTCTTTCTTCTTTTATCTATTGCCTTCTTTTCTCTTTCTCTATCTGTCTCTTTTCTATTTTCTCTCTCTTTCCTCTGACGAGCTCTCTCTCTGCTCTCCTCTCACGCTCTCTCTGACCTCTCCATCTCCCTTCTCCTCTCTCTCAGCCTCGTCTCGATCTCTCTCTCTCTCTCCGTCTCTTCCCCTTCCTTCTCTCTGATCCCCGTCTTTCTCTCTCTCTCTTCTCTCTTCTCTCTCATCTTTCTCCTCTCTCTTCTCTCTTCTCCCTCTCTCCTTCTCTCTCCCTCTCTCTCCTCTCCCTCTCTAACCTCTCCTCTCCTCTCCCCCCTTCCCTCCTCCCCTTCCCCTCCCTCCTTCTCTCCCCCTTCTCCCTGAGCCTTCCCCGCATATGTCCGTGTGGTGTGTCTGTGTGTTGTCTTGTGGTGTGTGTTGTGTGTTATGTGTCTATGTCATGTTGTTAGTGTGTGTGTGTGTGTGTCCTGTGTGTGTGTGTGTGTGTGTGTTATGTGTGTGTGTGTGGTGTTGTGTCTGTGTGTGTTGTGTGTGTTGTGTGTGTGTGTGTGTCTGTGTGTGTGTGTGTGTGGTGTGTGTCTGTGTGTGTGTGTTGTGTGTGTGTGTGTCGTGTGTGTGTGTTGTGTGGTGTCTGTGTGTGTTGTGGTGTGTGTGTGTGTATGTATGTATGTGTATGTGTGTGTGTGTGTGTGTGTGTGGGTGTGTTGTGGTGTCTGTGTGTGTGTGTGTGTTTGTGTGTTGTGGTGTGTGTGTCTGTGTGTGTGTGTGTGTGGGTGTGTGTGTGTGTGGTGTGTGTGTCTGTGTGTGGTGTTGTGTTGTGTGTGTGTGTGTGTGTGTGTCTGTGGTGTGTGTGTGTGTGTTGTGTGTTGTGTGTATGTGTGTGTGTGTGTGTGTGTGTGTGTGTGTGTGTGGTGTGCGTGTGTGTGTGTGTTGTGTGTGTGTGTGTGTGTGTGTGTGTGTGTTGTGTGTGTGTTGTGTGTGTGTGTGTGTGGTGTTGTGTGTGTGTGTGTGTTGTGTGTGTGTGTGTGTGTGTCTGTGTGTGTGTGTGTGTGGTGTGTGTGTGTGTGTGTGTCTGTGGTGTGTGTGTGTGTTGTGTGTGTGTGTGTGTGTGTGTGTGTGTGGTGTGGTGTGTGGTGCGTGTCTGTGTGTGTGTGTGTGTGGTGTGTGTGTGTGCGTGTGCGTGTGTGTGTGTGTGGTGGTGTGTGAAGTGTTGTGTGTTGTGTGTGTGTTGTGTGTGTGTGTGTGTGTGTGTGTGTGTGTGTGTGTGTGTGTGTGGTGTAAGAGAGATGTGCATACACAGGCATATTTTAGATCGATACTGTGTCTAAGTGTTTGTGAGTCTATGTTTGTCTCTGTAAACACACGTGTACGTTCAAGGCATCTATAGATCCCCTTCCCCAAGTACCCTTCCCCCCTCCCCCCCCACCCCTTCTTCTCCCTCCCCTTTTCCCTTTCACATCCTCCCTCTTCCTCCTTCTTTCTCCCTTCATCTCCTCCCCCCTTCTCCCCTTTCCCCCTTTTTCTTTCTCTGTACCTCTCCCTCTTCCCCTTCCTTTTTCCTCTTCCCTTCCCACCTCTTCTTCTCCCTTTTTCCTCTTCCTCCCTTTATCTTTCCCAATACCCTCCACCACTCCCTCTCTCTTCCCTGTCCCTCCTCCTCCTCCTTCTCTATCTCTCCCTCTTCCTCCCTCTCTCTCTCTCTCTCCTCCCCCTCCCTCCTCTTCCTCCTTTTCCCTCTCCCACCTCTTCCTTCCTCTCCATCCTCCTCCTCCTCCTCCCTTTCCCGTGCCCCTCCTCCTCCCTGTCCCATTCCCCCTTCCCCTCCCTCTCCCAACTCCTACTCTTCATCTTCCTCCTCCTCCTTCTCTTTCTCTCCCTACCCCTACCCCACCTCTTCCTCCTCTTCCCCCTTTCTCTCTTCCTTCCTGTATCTTCTTCTCCTCTATCCACTTTCTCCCCTCCCTCCTCTTCCCTTGTCTTTCCTCTCCCTCTCTCACCTCCCACCCACCCTCTTTCCCTTCCCATCCCTTTCCCTCTCCACCTTCCCTCCCACCTCCTCCCACTCCCACCTCCCTCCTCTCCCCCTTCCCCTCCTTTCCCCCTCCTCCTCCTCCTCCTCCCCCTTCCCCTCCCACCTTCTCCTTCCCCTCTCCCTTTCCCCCTCCACTCTCCTCCCTCCTCCTCCTCCTCCTCCCACCTTGGAGACAGCGCCGAGAGAGACCCAAACCTCGGCACTGAATCCTCTTGATTGCAACACAAACAGATTCCGATCCTACTCGCGGCCGCATCCGATCCCTTTGACGCCTCTCGTTCACATGGGGTTCGGAAACTCACTCCTCCCTCCCTCTCTCTTCTCTCCTCTTCTCTCTCTTCTCTCTCTCTTTCTCTCTCTCTTCCTCTCTCCCTCTCTCTCTCCTTCCTCCCTCCCCCCCCCCCCTCTCTCTTTTCTTTGTGTCTTCCCTCTCTCCTCTCTCTCTCTCTCTCCCCCCTCCCTCACTCCCCCCTCCCTCCCTCCCTCTCCCTCCCTCCTCCCTCTCTCTCTCCCTCTCTCCCTCCCCCTCCCTCCCTCCTCCCTCCCCACCCTCCCTCCCTCCCTCCTCCCTTCCCTCCCCCGCGTCTATACTCCTATATTTACGAGGGAAAGAGGATGTATCTGCTTTAAAACCTCCTTTTTTCCTTCTTATCCTCCTTCCTGCCTCATCCTTCTTCTCCCTCCTTCCTTTCTTATCCCCCACCACACTCGTTGCTCTTCCCTCTCTCTTATTCCCCCTCTTTCCCTCTCCTTCTCCCCCTTTCGAGAAACGGGAGAATGTATCATGCATTTAAAACCTCCTTATGTCTCCTTCCTTGTCCTCTCCTTCTCTCCTCCTTCCTTTCTCTATCCCCCCCCTCATTTCTTTTCCTCATTCCTTTCTCCTCTACCTTTTCCTCTCTCTCTTATTCCCCCTTTCTCCCTCTCCGTCTCTCTCTCACGAGAAACAGGTGGATATATCTTGCTTCTGGCGCTCTCTCGTTGTTTGTTGTTTTTTTCTTCGTCTCCTTCTGCTTCTTCTTTTCTTTTTTTTTCTATTTCTTCTACTTCTTCTTGTAATAGACCTTGCATAATAGACTCTCTCTCTCTCTCTCTCTCCTTCTCCTTCTTCTTCTCTTGCTTCTGGCACTCTCTCGTTTTTTCTTTCTATTCTTCTTCTCCTTCTTCATTTTCTTCTCTTTCTTCTTCTTCTTCTTCTTTTGCTTGTACTATATCTTCTCTTTCTTTTTCTTCTTCTTTTTTAATGTTTCTCTCTTCTTCACCCTCTTCATTCTTCTCCTTGCTTCTCTTCTTCCTTCTTTTTTTCTCTGTTCTTCTTCTTCTTTTTTTCTCTTCTTCCTCTTCTCTTCTTCTTCTTCTTCTTCTTCTTCTTCCTTCTCTTCTTCACCATTTTTATATCTTCTCTTTCTTTTTCTTCTTCTCCTTTTTTATGTTTCTTCTTCTTCTTCCACCTCTTCTTCTTCTCCTTCTTCTCTTTCCTCTTTTTTCTCTGTCTTCTTCTTCTTTTTCTTCTCTTCTTTCCTCTTCTCTTCTTCTTCTTCTCTTCTTCTTTCCTCTTCTTCTTCACCCATTTTTATATCTTCTCTTTCTTTTCTTCTTCTCCTTTTTTTATGTTTCTTCTTCTTTCTTCACCCTCTTTCTTCTTCTCCTTCTTCTCTTTCTCCTTCTTTTTCTCTGTCTTCTTCTTCTTTTTCTTCTCTTCTTCCTCTCTCTCTCTTCTTCTTCTCTTCTTCTTCTTCCTCTTCTTCTTCACCATTTTTATATGTCTGTTTGTCTATGCTGAGCGTGTTGCGTAATGTGTATTTTTTTCCTTTCCTTTTTTAGTCTATGTTTTCTTTCTTTTTTATTTATTTATGGGTCTTCCTGTCATACGCATTCGAAATAGAAAATATCATCTGACTTTTTTTTTTTTATCTCCATCAGTGCATTTTGATTTACATTGTTCTTTGCAATTTTACCAAACAAAATTCTCGGTGGATGTAACTCAAAATTGAATCTATAGGAAAAAAAAATATATTATATATAACTTGTGTTGTGTTTGTGTGTGTGTGTGTGTTTGGTGCGTGTGTGTGTGTGTGTTTGTGTGTAATGTGTGGGTGTGTGTTGTGTGTGTGTGGTGTGTGCATGTGTGTGTGTGGTGTATTTTGTGGTGTGTGTTGTGTGTTGTGTGTTTGTGTGTGTGTGTGTGTGTGTGTGTGTGTTGCGTGTGGTGTGTGTGTTGATGGTGTGGTGTGTGTGTGTGTTTGTGTGTGTGTGTGTGTGTGTGTTGTGTGTGTGTGTGTGTGTGTGTGTGTGTGTGTATAATATATATATATATATATATATATAATATAATAATATATATATATGAAGAGATAATATATATATAGATAAATAGGATACAAAGAGAGAAGAGAGAGGGAGGTAGAAGAGAGAAGGGAGAGGGGAGAGAGAGAGAGACAAGAGACAGACAGAGCGGAGCAGACAGAGAGAGAAGAGAGAGAGAGAAAGAGAGGAGAGAGAGAGAGACGAGAGAGAGAGAGAGAGAGAGAGAGAGAGAGAGAGAGAGAGAGAGAGAAGAGAAGAGAGAGAGAGAAAGTGAGAGAGTGAGTGAGAGTGAGGAGAGGAGATGATAGAGAGAGAGCGAGAGAGAGAGAGAGAGAGGAGAGAGGAGACCCAGACAGACAGAGGAAAGACAGACAGTGAGTGAGAGAGAGACTGAGAGTGAGTGAAGGGAGAGAGGATGAGAGAGAACAGAAAGACTGAAAGAAAGTACAAAGAGAGTGTGAAAGAGAGTGAGGACTGAAAGCGACATGAAACAGCGAGAGAGCGTGTATGATGTCCCAGCCCCCTCTCTTATCTGAATTAAAAATGTAGGGCCTAGCTGTTATGCCACGATGTCCCACACGCCCACACGAACACACACACACGACACAAACACACCACACACAAACACACCAAATTTACACTCGCAGAGAACGACAAACACTAGTCATATATAGCAAATGAATGCGTAGCGGCCCACAAGAGAGGATGAGTCTTAGGCGGCAGCATAATACTCATGGCAAACACACAATACCCTTATGCCGATGTAATATATCTTCGAATATTCTTTTTGTTTATTTTTTTTTTGATGTTGTGCCTTTTGTTTATTTTTGCTTTTGTTTTGTTTTTTTGTTTATTTTTGTGCTCGATTTGTTGTGTTTTTTGTTATTTTGCTTTGTATGTTTTGTGTTTTTTGGTTTATTTTTTGCTTTTTTTTTGCTGTTGTATTTGTTATTTTTTGCTTGTTAGTTTTGTGTTTTTTGTTTATTTTTTGAGCTTTTGTGAGTAGTTGTGAGTGGATTTTATTTTTGCTTTTAGTAGATTGTGCTCTTTTAGTATTTTGCTGTTTTTGTGTTTTTTGTTTAATTTTGGCGTTTTGTTTTTGCTTTTTGGTTAGTTTTTTGCCTTTTTTTGCTTGTGCTTTTTGTTTAATTTTTTGCTTTTGTTTTTGTGCTTTCGTTGCTATAATTTTTTGCTTTTTTTTTGTGCTTTTTGTTTATTTTTCTTTTGTGTTTGTGCTTTTTGTTTATTTTTTGTTTTTGTTTTTGTGCTTTTTGTTATTTTTGCTTTTGTTTTTGTGCTTTTTGTTTTTTTTTGGCTTTTGGTTATTTGCTTTTTGTTCGTAGTCTGTTGATGGATCTGTTGAGTGAGTATGTGCAGCTGTTGCCTGTACGTGAGAGAACGGAGAGAGGGAGGGGAGGGAGCGGGAGCATGAGAGCAAATAGAGAGAGAGACGGAGGCAACGAGCGGGGAGAGAGAGAAGATGAGAGAGAAAGAGGAGGAGAGAGAGAGAGAAGATGAAGAGAGAGGAGAATNGTGTGTGTGTGTGTGTGCGTGTGTGGTGTGTACTCCCTTCTCCCCCTCACTCCCTCTACTCCACCGATATTCTACCGTAAGATCTTTATTTATCTTCTCATTATTATTATTGGAGGAGGGGGGGGGAGGCTCAGGGGATGAGAAAAGGGAGTGGTGGAGAAGAAGGGATGGAGAGGAGGCAAAGGAGGTGATGGATAGGAAAAGGAGGAAGAAATAGTGGAATAGTAATAAAGAAAGAACATAGACAGAGAAAGATACGAAAGAGAAGGAAGAATAAAAAAGACAAAGGAATTCTGAATAGGGAGGAAGGGAAACCGAAATCGGAATAGATATAAAAAAGGATGAAAGAAAATAACAAAAAGAATGATAAAGAGGAAAAGAACACGGGGAATCGAGCCAATAACGAATATTAATAACGACATAAGTGGAATTTCAAGTTTTTTTTTTTTTATTCGATTGAGTCTTTTATCTTACATCTTAGCTTTAAATACTCATAGCACTTATTCACTTTAAATTTGTTTCTTTTATAAATAGATCTGAGTGTCTTACATCATCGCTTTTTCTCCTTCTCCTTCTTCGTATTTTTTCGTCGGGTTTTCGAGACAAAGAAGAAACATGTATATGGTGAATGAACAGAGACAATGGATGTCCTAACTTGACATTATCACTGATAGAACAGAGATATGTTCATCGTCTTTTTCTTCTTCTTCTTTTTCTTCTTTTTTCTCATTCCTATTCTTTTTTCTTTTTTTTTTGTGTGTGTTTTCAAGGTTTATTGATCAGGTCCTACTCCCCATTCTCTTTTTTTCTTCTTCCTTTCTTTCTTCTTCAATTCTTAGTCGTCTTTGTCTTTTCTTCTTCTCCTTCTTCTTCTCCTCGTTCTTCTTCTTTTTCTCCTTTCCTTTTTCTCTCTTTTTCTCCATCTTTTTCTTTATCTTTAATACGTATTCATATTTTCCTCCTCCTCCTCCTCCTTCCTTCTTCTTTTTTTCCACTTTTCATTCCTCCTGTTTTCTTTTACTTTTCCTTCATCCTCCTCCACTTCCTCTCCTCCTCGTCCCACTCTTCGTTACTTATTTTATTTTATCCCCTTCTTTTCCTCTTCCCTTCTTTATTATTTTTGTTCTTCTTGCCTTTAAAACTAAGAGCAAAAAGATGAAACATTATGCCAAATGCTTCACTCTTCTTGACTGGCCAAGCATCTACTTTATTTTACTCTTGCTCGTTTTTATTCCTTAATCCTCTGCATTGTCCTCCCGTTCCTCTTCCTCTCCCTCTTCCTATTTTTCTTTTTCTTCCTGTCCCTCTTCCTCTTCCTCATCCTATTCTTCTCCCTCTTCCTTTCCCTTTCCCTCTTCCTTTCCCGCTCCCTCTTCCTCTTCCTTTTCTTCTTTCTCCTTCTCCCTCTTTCTTTTCTTTTCCCTATTCCTCTTTCCTCTTCTTTTTCTTCCTCTACCTCTCCCTCCTCCTCCTCTCCCTCCTTCTCTCCTCCGACCAGCACCGCGTCCCTGTCCACCGAGTCTCCCGAGGGGCCACAGCGGCTTCCACGTGAGTTCGAGAGGGCAGGGCACTCCGGGCGACGAGGAGGTCCTTCCATTGTGCCGCGGGAGTGCCACACAGCCTGGAGTAGCTTCAGGAGGCCGACGCGGAGGTGGAGTGTCAGCTGAGAGGAGACGGAGTGGCCGGGGGATTCGAGGAGCAGCTTTTGCGGCTCTGGGGGCATCGTGGGCGGTAGGGAGGGGGGGGGGGAGGGGGTTGGGGTCGAGGGGAAGGGATGGAGTAGGGTACTAGGGTCAGGAGGGGGGGGGTGGCACCTGTGTTTGATTCTTGTTTCTTTTCGTTTTCTAAGTCCGTTTACCTACTATCTGGCTGTCTGTTTTTGCATCTATCTATATGACTATTTCTTTTGTCTATCTATGTCTTCAGTCTTTGTATCTACCTGTCTCATTACCTATCTGATTGTTAAGCCTATGTTTTCTGTTTTAGCGCATTGCACATACACAGACAAAACATGGCACACAAAAACAAAACACACTTTAATTTGAACACACACACATAATAAAACCACACTTCACACACACACACACTCATACCCACAACAACTACGACCACACATACACATAACATATACACACAACGACAACACACACACAACAATAGACAACACACACACACAACCATACATTCACATACACACAACAGCCACACACCACCACCCACACGCACACACAACACACCAACAAACCCACACACATACAACGCACACGCACATCACCACCACACAAACACACTCACTCCACACTATCAACCACAAAACTCACCCACACCACATCCGAACAAACACTTACACACATCCATATACTGCCTGTGTCTATTATATAATGCTATGCCTGCGACTCGACCACACACATACATCCACAACATATACAGCTCAACTCAACACATTATATATTATATATATATACTATCACACACACACACACACCACTAATCATAAGTAATATACTCACACTATATATGACTACTAGTCTCGCTGATCGTGATGTTTGTGTATCGTGATCTGATGTTCGTTCGCATCTTAGTTCATGATGTGTGTGTGTGTGTGTGTGTGTGTGTGTGTGTGTGCTATTGCATGTATTCGCGTCTATGTTCGTATTGTGATCTATGCTTGTGGTCGCCAACGCTGATTTCCTAGTCTTAGTTCGTAGTCGTTCGACATTGCTCTGCGGTCTTCGTCTGTTGACATGATCAGCATCGCATGCATCAGCTCGCATCAGTGTGTTGTGTGTGTGTCGCACGATCGATGTGTGGTGTGTGTATGTGGTGTGTGTGTGTGTGTGTGTGTGTGTGTGTGTGTGTGTGTGTGTGTAGATCACTGCTCCCCATTAAAATTCCAGCACGCTCGATCTCCTCCATACGCACACACAGACACACACACACACTACACTCTCAGCACACGCAACGAGCATCTCCAGCTACAATGAAACACACTCAGCTCACCTATACCCGCTCCCTTTTCCGACCCACTCACAACACAATTCTCATCGACTCGCTTATATTTCCTACTCCGTCTTATCGCGTAGTCTTATCTCTACTGCTCGACCCATCCCATTCGCGATCTGTTCTGACCTACTCTATCTTGCGCTCTAAGTCTTCACGGAACTATGTCTCCTTCACGCCTCGTGGAATCTTATCTACTATTGCAAGACGGAGTTCTCACACTAGTTATTCAACTTTCCAAAAAATGAACTACAGGCACTAACTATCGATCACTATCAAAGCATCTATAAACACACAGCATTTTGTGGTTTTACTGCTGTTAGAGAGATAGCTAGATAGAGAGCAGGACGAACGAGCGAGCGAGAGACGAACGGCGGCACGGAGGAGACAGGACGCAACGACAGAAGCACACGTTACAGCACGGAGAACCGAGACACACGCACGACAGCACGAACGCAACGCAGAAAGAGCAAGAAGATAAGAGAGACAGTTTAGAAGAGGAGAGCGGAGCTAAAGGACGAAGAAGGAGAGACTGATGATGGACCAATGAGAGAGCAGACCTATGCCAGAAGCCAGTCTGAAAGAGAGAAGAAGAAAAAGAGAAGGAAGAAGTGAGAGTTTGAGAAAGAAAAAAGGGAAAAGATGGGAAGAGAGAGGAGAAAGAAAGAAGAAAAAAATGAAAAGGGATAAAAGAGAGAGGAAAGAGAATGGAAGGGAAAACAGGAACAACAAACAGTAAGAACAAAGAAAGAGAAGTGGGAGGAGACTACAGGCGAAAGGTAGAAATGAAAAGGAGGAGTAAGAGAGGTTGACGAGGAACATATAAAGAACAGAATGAGAGAAAAGAAGAGAGGAGAGAAAGAATGAGATCAGCAGAGAGGAGAGAGAGAAGAGAAGAGAGATAGAAGAAGAAAAAAGATAGAATAGGAATGAAAGGAGAAAAAAAGTGAGAAGAAGAAAGGAGGGAGAAGGAGAGAGCAAAAGAGAAATGAGGAGAGGGAAAGATAGAGAAAATGTGAAGAATGAGAACAGAGTAGAGAAAACAGAGGTAAAGAAGATAATTAGAGAACAGGCGGCGCACAAAATTCGCAGGAGAGCCAACCACGCTTCTCGCTGTGTGAATGATGAATTTTTGCGTGTGCGAGTCAAAGTTTAGTGTTTAGCAGCTCGGTTCTTTTCTTTCCGGGGTCGTACACAGGACTTACAGGCTCCTCTCCTACATTTTCGCCATGCCGCGCTACGTTGCGTCCTTTGTCTTGCGATTGTAAAGATGTGATAGAGTGGATGGGAAGGGGAGGGGAATAGGAGTGGGAGAGAGAGGGAGGGGGGAAGTTTGGGGATGTAGTTAGTTGCATGGTAGGATAAAGTTGTTTCAATGTCTGTTGTGTGATTCTCCGTACAGAGAGAAGGGAGTGGGGGGGGCCTTACTAGGGCTCTCTTTGCGCCACGACCGAGTATATCGCGGGCTAGATAGGGCAGCTCAGGCGATTGAGTTATCAGTCGGCAGTGTGGACGTATGCGCAAGATCCCCTGGGTACGAGGACTGGTTCTACGGGCATTGAGTCGATTATGAGAACATGCATACGGGAGGGACTGCATGAGTGCGAGAGCGGATGAAGAAGTGACGAGCTGAGTGGTGGGTCGGCATTGTCACCATGGCATGCGAGATAAGGGATAATCGGAGACTGCGGATTATGAGCGCGATACGACGGTGACGATATAGCAGCATCACCATTGTCCTCATCATCAACCATTATGTGTGTGTGTATGTATGTATGTGGTCGACATGGGGAGATCGATAGAGATGCACGCTAGGTTCGCAATCAAGATCAGATCGAGACACGCGGAGAGGGTGCGTCGTTCACCAGTGAATACGCATTTAGTGAGAAGACTCATTAGGTGCGGACACGAGATGCATCACGGGAGAGTTGGACAGAATGTCGCAGCGGGATCACTGAGAGTACGGGAAGAGAGGTCGCATGGCGCAGTCGATCATGGCACGTGGACGTGCTAATTCGAAAGCCCGAAAACGTGGCACCGCTCACGGCAGGCCAGGGCCAGTAGCCGTGAGCGGGGACGTCTCGCTCTCAGGGCGTGAAGGTCTACAGTAGTGCGCAGGCTTAATTAGCTTAAAAGTCTTAATGAAGAGTTAGGTAGGACGAGAGTATTTTCTATTGCGCAGCGGAGGGGGGAAGCCATCCATAGGTCACAATCGGATGTTGGGGGGTATCGGTCAACGGTGGGATAGACGAGGGTGGAGAGGTAAATGGGTTGAAGGCAAGGTAGAAGAAGATTCCGTTTCTTCGCGGGATATGCTCACTTGTGTTATGAAGTGGTAGAAGAAGAGAGAGAAGGGGGGAGAGAATGGATGTGGTGTAGATGGGACGATGTGTGGGAGTGTGATGTGGATTGGTTACCGGGGATTAGAGAGAGAAAGGAGAGAGAAGGTTCAGTGAGTGGGAGTGTGTTTCGAGCGACATGCACGCAGGTACAGCAACACAGACACATCACACAACACCACCACAGTACACAGACACAACACACACCAGGCGGCAGACAGGTGGGGAATGGGATGCGGGAGTTTGAAGGGAGAGGGGAGGTGGGAGCATAGAGGGGGGAGGGGGAAGGTTTGGGTGAACAGCAACACGACAGCCCAAGGGAGGAAGCGGAGAGGCGCGACACACACACACAAACGAGCAGCACAGCACACAGAGCGAAGGGGGGTGGACGCCACACTCGACGTGAACTCACAGCGCACAGATAGCCGAACGAGCGGACGACATCACACAACGCAGCAACACACCAATGGGGGGGCGCGGCACACACACGGGAGTTGGGAGTGGGAATGGCAACAATACACACCACCCGCTCAACCGGCACGCTTCGCGACCAGCAGCTCACCCCACACACACAGGGAGAGGGAGAGGGAGAGGCGCAGCACGACACACAACCACGCACACAAGCAAACAAAGGGATGGGGAGAGGGAGAAGAGATATGGAGTGGGAGTGAAATGGGAGATGGAGAGATGGGAGGACAGAATTGAGAGGCGGCACGACACGAGCAGAACAACAACGCGCGCAAAGGTATGTAGTATATAAAGAGAGGGAGAGCAACAGAAGATAGAGTAAATGAAAGATAGATATAATATTATTAAATATATAGTGTAACAAGGATAAGAAAAGATAGATAAATAGACAAAGAGAGGAAGCATAAAGATAAGCAACAGTACATAAATCATGCATACATAACGCATCAAAGGGATATACAACAGTACTACTACGGGCAAGAGACATAATACATAATAGCAATGAGTAGAGTAGGAGCATAGGATGTGATGAAGTACAATAAAGCAATGAAGAGCAGATAGCAAGTGTGTGTACAGATACAATAGAGTACATACATAAAATATAGAAAATATACATATCATATATAATATATAAAGAGAGAGAGAGGAGAGAGGAGAGAGAGAAAAAAAGAGAGAGAGAGAGAAAGAGTCGAGAGAGGAAGAGGAGAGGAGAGTAAGAGAGAGAGTAGAAGATGCGGGATGCGAGGGCAGGGGGGAGAGGAGAGGGGAGGAGAGGCGAGAGAGAGAGAGGGAGAGAGAGAGGAGAAGAGAAGAGGAGCCGGAAGAGAGAGAGAGAGAGAGAGAGATGAGTAGAGAGAGTAATGATAAGTATAATTAATAATTATATATATCCTAATGGGAGATATATACACATAATAGATAGATACACCATATATATATAGTATCTATAATGGATATTAGTATATTATATATAGATAGATAGATAGATTATAGATATATCTATGTAAAACTAGAATATAGATATTTGAAGATAGATAGATATGAAATAAGACAGATAAGATAGCTGATAGAATAAGTAGGAAGGTGGGTATGTGTGTTATGGTTGTGTGAGTTGGTATGAGTGAATGAATGTAAATAGAGCTAGTAATAACAATATATAATTAATATAATATAGTATATATATATATAGTATATATACTTGTAATATAAGTATAAATATTAGGTAATTATTTTTTGATTAGAAAGTAGAAACAAGAAAGTAAAAAATTTAAATTGTTCATATAATATATATAATATAGTATATAAAATATATATATATTGCTTATATATATATATATATATACTATCATATAATGATTGCGAAGCTGAGCCACACCCAGGCTATGAGGTGAGCACGGCCTGTGACCGAACTATGTGAATGCGATCAAAACGTGTGTCCGCGAGTGCTGGCGACAGCACTCGAAACCACGACAGGCAGCGGGGCATATGCATCCACACACGACACACACACCACACCACACACACATAGGTCACACAACATGGGCACACAACACGGCGAGGAGCAACAGCACACACAGTCACACACGCACTACACATATTATATATATATAAGGTTTATATATAAGTATCTAAAGATAGTATATATATATATTAAGTAGATGTATTAAGTAGAGTGTAGAGTTCATATACATATATATAACACGTACACACACACAAACACAACACACACCCAACACACACACAGAGCCCACACGCATAGGTGCAGAGAGACACCAACACACACACACACACACACGACACACACAGAGACACAACATATATGTATAATATATTATATAGTGATCTATATATATAAAGGTATATATATATATTTATATAGAAATATATATAGTATATTCGTATTTAATACATATATAGTATATAGGTGTATACATAATATATAATTATATATATATAAGTATATATTAGGTATATGTATATTGTATATATATATATAATATAATATATATATATGATATATATATATATATATATATATAATGTATATAATATGGTAATCTGAAGTGGTTTGCGCGCGGTGTGTGTGTGTGTGTGATGTGTTGTGTGTGTGTGTGGTGTGTGTGTGTGTGTGTGTGTGTGTGGTGTGTGTGTTGTTGTGTGATGTGTGTATGATAAATAGTATATATAATAGAGAGTAGTATAATAGTTATAGTATATATATATAGATATAAATATATTAGTATATATATTATAATATAAGTGTATGGTGGTGGGGGCGCGCGCGTGTGTGTGTGTGTGTGTGTTATGAATAAATAAATAAATAAATAAATATGATATATAAAATATATATATATACTTTATATAATATAGATTATATATATATGATAGTATATATGTAGTGTAGTTGTATATATATCTATGTTGTCTATATACTCTGTATATATAAGTAACTACATAAATTATTTAATATATTGATAGTATATATAATAAGTATACATGAGTAATACAGATAATATGATAATAAGTGTATGATATAATATATATATATATTATCATAGTATATATATATTTAGTATAGAGTATATATATATATATGTTTGTGTGTGTGTGTGTGTTGGTGTGTGTATGTTTATATAGCATACTACATACATATATAGTATAGATATATATATATATACTATAGTAGTATATATATGATATAATATATAATAATATATATACATATATATATATATAATTATATTATACAATACTACATATATATAGACTATATTTACATATATTATAATACTATTAACTATTATATATATATATACTATACATAATATATATACTTATATGATATATATAAATATATATATATAAATATATATATATATATATATATAAGGTAGTATATTATGACGAGTTGTGTGTTGTGGTGTGTGTGTGGTGTGTGTGTGTGGTGTGTGTGTATACATGATATAGTTATAGATATAATGTAGTATAGTATAGAGTTAGATAAAATTAGAGGTGTAGAATATATATAAATAAGTATATATAATAATGTATAGGTTAATAGATATGTATAGGTAATATGTAACCAGATTTAATGTCGTTAGTGTGGGTGTGAAAATTGCGTTTTCTATGCTACGCTTACTCACTTTACACAACGACACATAATAGATATATGTATAACATGTATTGCTCACATTATGTAGATTAAAATAAACAGAGGATAGTATTCATGTATGCATGTTTGAAGTGTACATTAATTCAATTAAGGGCAAACTTTTTGCTTTCCTGAATCAACATTAAATGGCCGTTCACGTGATAAAATAGACATCTATTAAGATATTCTCTTTTCGGTCTTTCTCCTTATCCTATCTCGTGTTCCTCTATCCTCTAACTATCTTCCTCTCCCCTCACTTTCCAACTTTTCTCTTTAAAAAGGCCTCCCCATTTCTTCTCCTTCTGGTGCTGTAACTTTTTTAGCTCACTCTCTCAATTTTCCTCTTTTCCTGTTTTTTTCATTCCACCTTTTCTCTCACTTTCTCGTCTCTTCTTATTTTTCCATTTGCATTTAAGCTTCCCTGACCTTCCTCGCCCTTCTCTCTTGCTCCGCTTCTTCTTTTTAGCTTTCTTTCACCCCACTTCCTGTGCTTTAATCTCTCTCTCTCTCTCTCTCTCTCTGCTTCTCTCATCTCTCTTTCTCTCTCTCTCTCTCTCTCTCTCTCTTCTCTCTCTCTCTCTCTCTCTCTCTCTCTCTCTCTCTCTCTCTCTCTCTCTCCCTGCTCTCCATCAGCCTCTCTCTCTCGATCTCTCTCGCTCTCTCTCTCTCTGCTCTCTCGCTCTCGTCTCTCCTCAATGTTCTCACTTCCTGCTCTCTCTCTCTCCTCCGCATGACCCCTCTCTCCATTTCCCCTCTCACTTTCCATCCATTATTAGCTTCCCCTCTCCGCCTCTCCCCGCAGAAAGAGTCAATAATTGCGACGAATGAGGAAGGGGGAAAGGCAGGAGGAGAAAGGGGACATGTGGGAATAGGGAAGAGGGGAGAAGGAGGAATAGGGGAGAGAGGGAGGGAGGATGGGGGCATGGGAAGTGTATAAGGGATGAGTAAGTGATAAGGAATTTAGGGTGCCAGCCACAGAAGAGTAGCAATAAAGAAAGAGGGAGAGAGAGACAGGGGGAGATATATGTAAAGACGAAAGGTAAAAGGATGGGAAGGAGAGAGTTTTGGAGAGATAGAGGGAGATATAAAGAGAGAAGCGCGCAAAGGAAGGGAGGGGAGCGGAGAAAAAATAAATATATACATATATATAAATGAGAGAGGGAGAGATAATGAGAAAGAGAGAGAGAGGGGTGGAGGAGAGAGAGGGGGAGAGAGGGAGAGAGAAGGGGAGAGAGAGAGAGAGGGGCAAGGGAGAGAGAGAGAGAGAGAGAGAGAGAGAGAGAAGAGAGAGAGAGAGAGAGAGAGAGAGAGAGAGAGAGAGAGAGAGAGAGAGAGAGAAGGAGACGACGAGAGGAGAGAGAGAGAGAGAGAAGAAGAGAGAATGAGAGAGGAGAAGAAGAGAGAGGAGATGAAGAGAGAAGAACGAGAACGAAGAGCAACGAAAAACACAACTAGAATAAAGATATATAAAACATAAAGTGTGACGAAACACTAACAGGCACCTGTTTGTCGACTATGGACAGACAACAAAACGAAGCAGACGAGGATGAGATCCGGAACTTAGACTTGGGGTGTTGTTGTATTCTGACGGACTATGAAGGATTAATAAGAAGAGCCAGGAAGCTTTGTAGGTCCATGTCAACTACGGGAAGGCTGAGGATAATCACTGCCAGGGGGAAAACAAGCCTACGTTAATAGATTTTGCTATAAGTAGTTTGGCGTAGGGAGTGGAGGATGTTGAGAAATTTGAGGAGTACCTGGATCGCTTGCTTATGATCGGGATGAAAGAGGGGAGAATCTCGCCTTCTTGAATAACTGAGGTGATAACTTGAGAAAACAGGAGGGGAGTGGGATGGGGGGGGATGCAGAGGAATGAAGGGAGAGGCAGGAGATAAGGAATTGAGGATTAGGGGAGAAAGGGAAGAAAAGAGGATGGATTG
>NW_020871094.1:598235-633235 GCF_003789085.1 Penaeus vannamei
ACACACACAGACAACCATCACTATATATATATAAATGATTTATATATTATTGTATTATATATATACTTATAAATTTATATATATATATAAATATAAGTATATGATATAAGTATAATATATATATACATATTATATAATATATATATATATATGTTATATATATTATGCATATATATATACTGCATATATTTATATATGTATATCTATAGCTACAATATATATTCTATAATATATATAGCTCTATATACTCCTTATTATATATATGCTATATATATATATAACACATGAGTGTGTCTGTGTAATAATATACTAACATACATACATATTTCAATATTACTATATATATATTATACTATATCATATAAAGATATAGTATACCTTATATTATATATTACTTATACTCACCTTATATCATACTATATATTCCTATACTAATATAATAGTATATCTATATCTTTATCATTTATACTGAGATTGTATACTATGCAATGTGTATACTGTAAACTGGGGTTTATTTTAATATATTATTCATTATTTTATAAAAATTAAATAAAACATATATAAAAATACAATTTATTAATATAATTTTATCTAATATATATATATATGTAGATACCAACATATAGAGAGTAGCAGTATATATAATACATACCACACACAGTGAGAGAGAGAGGGAAGAGAAGAGAGTGCTTGCGAGGTTAAAGGAGAAGAGAGTTGCGATAGAGAAGGGAGAGAGAGAGTAGAGAGAGAGAAAGAGAGTTGAGAAGAGAAATGGGAGAGAAAGAGTAAGAGAGAAAGAGAGTGAGAGAGAAAGGGAGAGAAAGAGAGTAAAGAGAAAGGGAGAGAAAGAGAGTGAGAAAGGGAGATTAAAGAGAGTGAGAGAGAAAGGGAGAGAAAGAGAAAGGAAAGAGAGAGAGTTGAGAGAGAGGAGATAAAGAGAGTGAGAGAGGGAGAGAAAGAGGAGAGAAAGTGAGAGAAAGAGAGTGAGAAAGGAGTTGAGAAAGAGAGAAGAGAGAGAAAGGGTGAGAAAGAGAGTGAGAGAGAGGGAGTGAGGGTAGAGAGGAGAGAGGGGAGAGAGTGAGGGAGGGAGGGGAGTGGAAGGAGAGGGAGAGAAAAGAGAGAGGAGGAGTGGGAGAGGGAGGGAGGGTTAAAGAGAGAGTGGGAGGAACAGATAGGGAGAGAGAGAGAAGAGAGAGAGAGAGAGAGAGAGAGAGAGAGGGAGAGGGAGAGGGAGAGGGAGAGGGAAGAGGGGAGAGGAGAGGGAGAGGGAGAGGGAGAGGGAGAGGGAGAGGGGGAGGGAGAGGGAAAGGGAGAGGGAAATAAAAGAGAGAGACAGAGGATCAAATAGGGAAAAGAGAGAGAGAGAGGAGAAGAGAGGAGGGAGAGGAGGGAGGAGAGGGAGGGAGGAGAGGGAGGGAGGGAGGGAGGGAGGAGAGGAGGGAGGGATAAAGAGAGAGACAGAGGAACAGAAAGGGAAACTAGAAAATAAAGAAGGGAAAAGGTGAAAGAAAGATTATGTATGCGCGTGCTTGAGTGTGTGTGTGTGTATGTATGTGTGTGTGTGTGTGTGTGTGTGTGTGTGTGTGTGTGTGTGTGTGTGTGTGTGTGTGTGTGTGTGTGTGTGTGGTGTGTGTGTGTGTGTGCGCGCGCATGTGTTTATGTACGTGTCTTTTTTCTTGCGTGTGTGCTCCTTATGCCTAGTTGCTCGAGGAAGCGAATATCACGGCATCTCAGATAACAATCGTGCCGAGATGGGAGAGCAGTGTTGCCAGCTCCTCTCACCTGAGCACCTTATCGTGTCTCAGATAACAGTTCTCGACACCTGATAAACGAACTCGAAATTGGGGGTAGGGGTGGGTGGGGGGAAAGGAAAGGGGAGAGGGGTAGGGAGGTCTCTAGGCCTGCCTTGCTGATTCACTGACTTGCGAACTTGGTGGCCTGAGGACTTGTTGACTTACTGACTTTATGAATCACTGATTTGCTTGACTTGTGACTTACTGATGTGATGATTCACTGACTTTCTGACTTACGAAATTACTGACATATGGACTAGGAAATCACTTTATTGCTGCCTTACTGACTCAGTGACTTACTGACTTGATCGTTCATTAACTTAATGTATTCCCTGAGCTGTAACTCACTGATGCCTTGACTTATTGACTCACGGACCGATCGACGTATGACTCACGGACTCTAATTTGCTAACTCACTTTCTCACTGACTTTTTGAATCACGGACTTGGATATAATTGCCCGCTTTCTTGCCGTCTCACTTTCTCATTGATTTCCTTACTCTCGCTGACGCACTTCGTCACGGACTCACTTTTCCACTGACTCGCTTTCTCGATCACTTCCTTACTGATTCACTTTCCCACTGACTCACTGACTCACTTTTCCACTGACTCACTTTCTCATTGACTTACTTTCTGACTCACTTTTCCACTGACTCACTTTCTTGATCACTTCCTTACTGACTCACTTTCCCACAGATTCACTTTCTTACTTTTCCACTTCCTCACTGACTCCCTTTTCCACTGACTCACTTTCTCATTGACTCACTTTCGACTGACACTTTCTCGATCACTTCCTTACTGACTCACTTTCCCATTGATTCACTTCCTCAATTATTCTTTTTTCCACTTCCTCACTGACTTACTTTCCCACTGACTCACTTCCTCACTTTCCTCACTTTCCACTGACCACTGACTCACTGATGACTCACCAAGGCTTTATGAGGAGGTTCTGCCTTTTACCGGCCTTTGATCTCTATTTTATGGCGCGTTAATGGATTTAGCGTGTAATGATGTGATCTTACCCCTTCTTGTCGTCGTTGTCAGCATCTTTGTTTTGATTTTGTGTTTTTTGTTTGTTTGTTTGTTTGTTTAATATGTTGAGTCTCTCTCTCTTTTTATCTGTCTCTGTCTTCTCTTTTTCTCTTTCTTTGTCTTTTTTTCTTTCTCTTTCTTTGTCTTTACTTTTCTCTTCTCTTTCTCTCTGCTCTTCTCTCTCTCTTCATCTTCTCTCTCTCTCTCTCTCTCCTCTCTCTCTCTCTCTCTCTCTCTCTCTCTCTCTCTCTCTCTCTTCTCTCTCTCTCTCTCTCTCTCTCTCTCTCTCTCTCTCTCTCTCTCTCTCTCCTTCTCTCTCCTCCTCCTCTCTCTCTCTTCTCTCTCTCCTTCTCCCTTTCCTTCATCTCTTCTCTTTCCTTCTTCTCTCCCTTCTTCTCTCTTCTCCTTCCCTTCTCTTCTTCCTCCTTTCCCTCCTTCCCTTTTCCCTCTTCTCCTTCTTTCCCACCTCCCCCTCTTTCCCTCCCTCCCCTCCTCCCGCTTTCTCCCCATGTTCCCTTCTCCCATGGTTACAAAATTCACCAGAGAGCATTATTTTTGCAATATGCTTAAAGAGTAAGAATCCATACGTAAAAAAAAAAAAAGTTTAATGGTATGAAATATCAACAACACTGACAACGTGTATACAAAGAACTGATATTATTAGGAATCATAGTACCATTGTTCGTTATAATTGGATTTTTTTTTATGTTTATGTTAACCATAGGATACAAAAAGTAAGGGTTAATCAAATGGTTGTTGGTGGATAAATTTACGGTTTTATATTGAATTGTTTATATTGTATTTTGAGGGGAATAGTGAATGATAGTCATGATTTCTTTATTTGTGATTTTATTTTTTGAAGAATTTTACGTATCATGATGGTGATAGGGATAGTATTATATAAGAAAAAAATAGTGAAATGTGAGTATTAGGTATTTATTTTAGTTGAATAATATCACGTGAATTTGAAAGACGAGGGTAATTAGTACAATGACATCGACGATCTTAGTAATGTCACCTTGATTCATTTATCATAATTATTCATCTAATTATAGTCATATTAATTATATCGAAATGATTGAGATATTAACTTTTTTATTGTTTTATTAAGATTAGGCACAATGATCGCATGATTATACGGCTAATATTTACCGCATATTACTATAACGAAATAAATGAAAACGTATTTCAATAGAACGAATTAACTTTATCGTGTTGATGATAACGTTAAGTAATGTTACGATTCTCTGCACTAGTAACTCGGCAGATGGATAAGCAAGAGATTTTCCGGACTGGGGAAAGGCAGATAAAGATTTGAATAATAAGAAGGTCAAGGGAAAAGGTCATGGGGGTGATGCCGAGTCCAGCCAAAGGTCAGGGATTTCTGGCACGAGAACAGATACGCACGAGACACGCTCGGATTGAAATACATACACTCACTCGCTCATTCACTTACATTCTCATTCTCATTCTCACTCACGTAAGGTATCTCTCTCTCTCTCCTCTCTCTCTCTCTCTCTCTTCATCTCTCTCTCTCTCTCTCGTCTCTCTCCTCTCTCTCTCTCTCACTCACTCACTCACTCACTCCTCTTAACTCAGCTCACTCACTCATCTCACCTCACTAATCAATACTCTATTCCTCTCTCTCTCCTCTCTCCTCTCTTCTCTCTCTCCCTCTCTCCTCTCTCTCCTCTACTCTCTCTCTCCTCTCCTCTCTTTCTCTTCTCTCTCATCTCTTTCTCTCGCTCTCTCTCTCTCTCTCTCTCTCTCTCTCTCTCTCTCTCTCTCCTCTCTCTCTCTCTCTCTCTCCTCTCATCCTCGCTCATCGCACTCTCTCTCTCATCTCTCTCTCTCTCGCTCTCTCTCTACTCTACATCACTCCACAGTCTCTCTCTCACACACACTCGCACACACACACACACACACACGACACACACACACTACACACACCACACAACACACACACACACACAACACAGACACACACACTCCACACACAACACACACACTACACAACACCACACACACACACACACTAACACCAACACCACACACCACCCACGCGCGCGTTCATATCTCAATTTTCATCGTTTTATAATGAGCAATGGTTATGTTTACAACCACTTCGTATCAGCAATTTCTATGCTGTCCTTTCTTATTATTCTACCATAAAATTGATATTAAATTCTCCTTTATTCCAAGCTTCATCACACTTGCCGTTATTCCAAGTTTTATAAGTTTCCCCATTGTTCCGGCCCTTATCGAATTCTCCATTATTCCAAGCTTTATCAAATTCTTCGTTATTCCAAGCCGTATCATTTTTGTTTGTTATTCCAAGCTTTATCAAATTCTCCGTTTTTTTTCAAGCTTTATTAACGTCTCCGTTATTTCAAAGTTTATCAAATTCTCCGTTATTCCAAGTTTTATCAAATTTTCCGTTATTCCAAGCTTTATCAAATTCTCCATTTCCCCAAACTTTGTCAATTATCCGCTCGTCCTGTTTTTTCTCCTCTTCTTTTAGTCATTTTTATATAGTTTATTTACAAAATGTATTTTTTATTTTTTCCATCTAACTGTAAAGCCATTTGGTCAACTTTAAGGAAAGATTGACTAATTAATGACAATTGTTATGATGACGATAATTATGATGATAAAGATCAGGGCGATGATGATGATGATAATGAGGAGGAGGAGGAGGAACCGATTCATATTAGTATTGATCATCGTCATCATCATCATCACTCTATGATAGATAGAATAATGATAATGATAACCACACGTATGATGATTATGATAAGGATATAATAGAATAAACCAAGAAATGAGATAAGCTTGGAAACCACGTCAAGGTTTTCCCGGAACAGCATTCAAGGAGGCGAATGTTGTGGAAACATTCACCAGCACTTCACTTAAAAGATTTCTCTGACAGTTTAGCAACATGAAGTGCCCACAAACGTCCTTTTGTCTTGATTTTGTGGTGCAGTTATTTTTCTTGTTTTGTTTGTGCGCGTGTGTCTGTGTTTTTTCTTGATTTTTTTTTCGGTTCCGTTTTCTTTCTCGTTTGTGGTTTTGAACTTTCGTATTTCTTGATCTTCTCTTTGTTTGCCCTTTCTCATATTTTTTTTCAGTCTCGTGCTTCCACTCTTTAGTTTTTTTTGCTTTTTACCTTTGTTTCTTTCTTTGTCAGTCAGTCTCTCTCTCTCTCTCTTCTCTCTCTCTCTCTCTCTCTCTCTCTCTCTTCTCTCTCTCTCTCTCTCTCTCTTCTCTCTCTCTCTCTCTCTCTCTCTCTCTCTCTGTCCTCTCTGGTTCTGGTTGTCTGTGCGTGTGTGTGTGTGTTGTGTGTGTGTGTGGTGTGTGTGTGTGTGTGTGTGTGTGTGTGTGTGTGTGTGTGTGTGTGTGTGTGTGTGTGTTTTCTCACATGTTCTTTTTTCATCTTTCTGCCTCCCTGCCTCACTCTATTTCCTTCTTCCTCCCACACTTCCTCCCCTCCCCAATGTTTCTTAATTTTCTTTCATACTTTTTCCATCTCTCTTCCCCTCTCTTGCTTCCTCTCTGCGTCTCCTCAAATTCTCCTTCTCCGGCCCTCGCTGTCTCGTAAACCGGCGTGTCTCGCCCTTTCTCGTAGATCACGCGATTTTACGAGAGTCCCTCTGCATCCTTCTACTCGCTTCGTTATTAGTTTTTCTCCCGCTTTCATTTTTCTTATCATTTTTTTTTCTTCTTCCGCATTTTTATATTCTTAGCTTATTGTGTGTGTGTTTTTTTTTCATATTTTTCCGTCTCTTTCGTTTTTTTTTCGTTGTTTTTGTTTTCTTTTTGCTTTTTTATTGCTCGTAAAGATTCGTTTTGCCTTACGCCCCGGAAATCCTCTCTGTTTATCTGTGTTGGTTTATCTCTCTTTCCCTCCTTCTCCCTCCCACCCTTTCTCCTTTCCTCCTCCTTCCTTTTCCCTTTCTCTCCTCCCCTTCTCCTCACCCTCCCACCTTTTCTCAGACCCTCCCTCCTCCACTCCTCTTGCTGTACCTTCTTTCTCTTCGTGTCCCGCATTTCGTGTCGTCCTTTCCCTCCTCTCCCTCTCATCCATTCCTCTCTTCCTCCTCTATGCTCCTTTCTTCCTTCCTCCTTCCCCCACCCTTCCCTCCTCTCTCTCCCTCCATCTATCCCTCTCCCCTTCCCTTCCATGTATCCCTTTCTTCCTTAACTCTTCCTCCTCTTTTCCCTTACTTCCCCACCTCCCTCCCTCTCTTTCTCCCCCACCCTCCCTTTTCCTCTTCCCCCTCCCCTTCTTTCCCTCACCTCCCCCTTTCTCCCTCAACCCTCCTTCCCTCCTTCCCCCTCCCTCCCTTTCACCCTCCCTCCTTCCCACTCTCCCTCCATCCATCCCTCTCCCTCCTTCCTTTACCTCTCTTCCTCTCCCTCACCCTCCCTCCACCCTCTACCCCACCCTCTCTCCCTCCCTCCCTCCCTCCCTCCTCCTCCCTCCCTTCCCCTTCCCTTCCTTCTCAATTATCCACTCCCCATATCTCACCCGTACTTTCCTCCCCTTATTACCCAAGCCCCCAATTCCGGCCCGGGATGCGATTCAGACACTTTATGCAGCTGTTTCTATGGAGCGCAGATGATACACCCCGAGTTATTTTTAGCTCGTGCAGACCCTTTGTATTTCTCGTTTAGCGTTTGCATTGTATTTTTTTTTTATTTTTTATTTTTTTTCTGGCTGCCGCTATCGCCTTACGAATCTATTAATAGTTTCTTTCGCTGGGCCGTGTCTAGGCAAATGGATTTTTTTTTTTAAATGGATTTGTAAATGTTCTGCCGGTGTGGCTGGTGACGAGTTCTGTGTGTGTGTGTGTGTGTGTGTGTGTGTGTGTGTGTGTGTGTGTGTGTGTGTGTGTGTGTGTGTGTGTGTGTGTGTGTGTGTGTGTGTGAATACGCGTCATGGATCTGAAAAAGTATAAGAAGAATTACAGTGAGAAAACCATTCTAAAATTTGTTATTTTGATTCTTACTTTTAGAGTTGAAGGTCACCACAGATAACACATAATGAATGTGTTAATTAACGCGTAGACAAGACAGACAGCAAAGATAAGGGGAGGGTTAATCGTTGATGTAAATAAATTAGAGAAAGATAGATGAAAAATGAATTTAGAAGCGGAAATATGGGTAGAGGGAGGGGGAGGGGAGTGTTCAAATGGATTCATGTGTAATTGTTACTGAATTTGCGGGTTGTTCAGTGGCTGTTCATAAGAAGCCGTAGAATTATTTGAAGCGGTTGTTCGGTACTGAAATGGCATGGCATTTTACCAAAATAGTGTCTTCCTGATAATTCAAAAATAACAATTAAAACGCAGACTCAGATAAGGTGAAAAAGCGATACAAAAAACATTCATATCAACCAAAAACACACGCGATCGTAAGATAGCAGATAACAGCTATCCCCCCTTGTGGCTTCGGTATACCCCCCCCCCTGTTGCTACAGTATCCCCCCCTTCCTGTGGTTACGGTATACCCCCCTCTGTGGCTACGGTACTCCTCCCCCCTGGGGCTACAGTATCCACTCTGTGGCTACGTATCCCCCTGTGGCTACAGTATCCCCCTGTGACTACAGTATCTCCCCCCCTGTGGCTACAGTATCCCCCCTTCCTGTGGTTACGGTAATACCCCCCCCTCGTGCTACGGTACCCCCCCTAAGTATCCCCTGTGGCTACAGTATCCCTCTGTGACTACAGTACCCTCCCCTCCTGTGGCTACAGTATCACCCCCTGTAGCTACGGTATCCCCCCCCCCCTGGACTACAGTTCCCCCCCCCCTGGCTACAGATCCCCCCCTTGTGGCTACAGTACCCCCCCCTGTGGCTACGGCGATAAGATAAGAATCCGAGACTTCCACGAGAAATGGCCCCGTGCCTCCGGGGGACGCCAGGGAAATGAGCGAATCAGAGTTATTGGGGTCCAGGGCGCGATATTCCCCCGGGGGCGCTTTGGGGCCGGGTGGAAGCGTCGCGGACCTCGGCTCGCGCGGACGGGGTCTTCTAAGTCTGTTTGTGTGTGGGGGTTTCTGTTCTCTTTATTTTTCGCTTTGTCTGTTTGTTTTTTTTGTCTTTTCTCTTGTCGTCTCGGTTATTCGCGGCTCTTCTTTGCTCTGTCTCTGTCTTTGTCTTTGTCTTTGTCTGTCTCTCTGTCTCTCTGTCTCTCTGTCTCTCTGTCTCTCTGTCTCTCTGTCTCTCTGTCTCTCTCTCTCTCTCTCTCTCTCTCTCTCTCTCTCTCTCTCTCTCTCTCTCTCTCTCTCTCTCTCTCTCTCTCTCTCTCTCTCTCTCTCTCTCCTCTTGCGATTTCCTTCCCCCTCCTTCCCCTCTTCCCCTATCCTTCCCTCCCCGTCTCCCCTCCCCTCCTGTCTTTTCTCCTCCCCTTTCACAATCTCCCCCACTTCCTCTTTTTTACCCTTTTCTCTTTCTCTCTCACCCCTCTCCCTCCCTCCCTCCCTCCTTCCCCCTCCCTCCCTCCCCTCCTCCCCTCCCCCCCCCCCCTTCATCCAGAAAAGAGAGAACCCAAGACAAAGCCAACGAAACAATACGAAAGGCAGGTCGCCGTACTAAAACAAAGCCCCTTGCGTGATGGAGGCGCTGCCGCAGGAAGACGAGCCGGCGGGAGGGATGCTGGACAGGATGAAGACCAGATGAAGGATGCTGGGGACGCGAGCGGCCGGAAGATGCTGACAGCGACAGCCGCGCCAATCGGATCGCTGTCGAGAGGAAGCACGAGAGTCGTGTTCGATTTTATGGGATATTAGAATTCGAGGAGTTCTTCCGTCGGTCTTGTTGGGGGGGGGGGTTCTTGTTTCGGTGTTTGGGGTTGGTCTTGGGAGGGGTTCTTGTTTCGGCGTTTGGGGTTGGGGGAATGGCTCGCGGGTGGACACGCGCATGCACACACACGCTCGCACGCGCACGCATACACACACAAACGAACACACGAACAAACACATATGCACTCACACTCACTCACGCTCGCTCACTCACTCACTCACTCACTCACTCACTCACTCACTCACTCACTCACTCACTCACTCACTCACTCACTCACTCACACACACACACACACACACACACACACACACACACACACACACACACACACACACACACACACACACACACACACGCCCGAAGCAGACACACGCCCTCCCCCCCTCCCCCCACCACCCCACACACTCGCAAGCACACGCCAGCGATGCAGACACAGGCAGAAGAATCCCGAACCCCGAGAGACCGAGCTTGAAGTAACGCAAAGAATGCCAGTGCGTTGGAAAGTGTACGATGCCCAACACACTCTGCTCTATGCCGGTTATGCCGTGTTCAGGAAGAGAAAGTTCTCTGTCTTTGTTCTATGGCTGTTCTTCGACTCGTTATCCTCACAGGCCCTGGACATGAGGTGCGAGAGATGAGGTGACTCGTGACAGGAACGCGTGAGGTGGGAGACCAAAGGGTTGTGGTTGCCTTATATGGGAATAAAAGAGATTTATCTTGCGTGAGGTGGGAGACCAAAGGAAGGGTTGTGGTTGCCTTATATGGGAATAGAAGAGATTCGTCTTTATAAAGTTATTTATCGAATTGGACATTTTACGGATTCAAATAGCTTTGTTTATGTTGGTAACTTTTTTCTTGACAGTGAGAGACAGACAGACAGAGAGCGACAGAGACAAATATAGAGAGAAAGACAAAGATTGTGTGTGTGTTAGAGAGAGAGAGAAAGAGATTGGGAGAAAGAGATAGACAAAGAGTGAGAAAAAGAAAGGAAGAGAGAGAGAGGAAACTAAGACAAAGATAAAAACAAAAATATTGAGAGGTGGAAACGGAAATAGACAAGACACAGAAATAAAGAAAGGAGGTGCAACATAGGAAAGACGATGAAATAGAATAAATATAAAAACAGGTATTGAAGAGCAGCGAGAGGAACGTGCCGAACAAATGGGATTTTTATACGCGGAGAAAACAGCATAAGGAATGAGACAAAAAAAGAAAAGAAGAGCTCTGAAGGAAGAGGGAAAAATTATTCACAAGCAAATACAAACACGCATACACAAAGAAAACGCACATGTATACGTACATGCCGAAAAAAAACATATCCCTGCACACATATACAGACACACCTTGCCGGCAATTTTTTTTCCGATACAACCATGCAAATACACATACCCACACACGCCGAGAAAACACCATTGTATTCATACAACCACAGCTGTACATTTTTTTTCGAGGCAGTCATACAAACACAAACACAAGCACAAAGAAAAAATACACACCCAGACAAAAAAAAAACACACGCCTAAAACAAAATCTCTGCATTCATACAGATACGCTACATTTTTTTTCGAGACAACCAAACAAACATACACAGAAACAGACACAAAGAAAACACACATACACGCAAAAAAATCCTGCACACATACATACACACCTTCACATTTTTTTGGAGACAGCCATACAAACACACTCACACATACACGAAGAAAAACGTATCCCTACACACATACAGACAAAAATCCCTGCACACATACACACACACCTTCACATTTTTTTCAAGGCAGCCACACACACACACACACACACACACACACACACACACACACACACACACACACACACACACACACACACACCACACACACACACACCACACACACACACACACACACACACACACACACACACATACAGACACCTCCACGGCAATTTTTCTTCCGAGACGCCCATACAGACCTTTGAAGACACCCTTTGATCTCTCTGTAAATGGAGAGCATTGATCTACCTCTTGACATCCCTGCTCACCGGCCATTCTTCTCTCGATCTGATCAATATTCTACCCAATCGAGAGGGAGAGAGGGGGGGGGGAGATAGAGGGATGGGGAGAAGGGGAGGGAGGGGGAGAAGGAGAGAGGGGGGAGGAGGGGAGGAGATAGAAGGATGGAGGAGGAGAGAGAAGCGGAGGGAGGAGGAGAGAGAGGAGAGGAGAGGGTAGAAGGAGATAGAAGGGGAAGAGAGGGAGAGAAGAGGAGAAAGGAGAGAGGGAGACAGAGAGGAGAAGGAGAGAGGTAGAGTCGAAGGAGACAGGGAGACGGAGACGGCAAGGGGGAGGGAGGGAGGGAAAGTGAAATCACCTCTTCATCTTTGCAATTTCTCGGGGTGGGGGTCGGGGTGGAGGGGGGGGGAGGGGGGATGTTCCGACGTTTAATTCACAAGTAGCGTAATAAGCCTCGACGCAGCGAAAGAGCCTTCTTGCGGCGGGAAGAAAAGGAGGATTAGAAGCGGAGTCTCCCGAACGAGTCTCAATGAGGTGATTCGTAAGATCGGGAGGAAGGAGGAGGAAGAAGGAGGGGAGAGAAAGAGGAGGGAAATAATGCACGAGAGAATATGTGTTAATATGATATAATAATACTAACTATTAAATACATATAGGCTCATATGATGGTTATATATATTATATATATATATATATATATATATATATATATATATATATATATATATATATATATATATATATATATATATATATATATACACACGTTTGAATTCCTTAGTGTGATGTGTTTAGCGAAGACTTTCTGTGGAAATTGAGGGAGACGAAGAATAAAGAGGGATAGGTCGTACAGAAATTGATGAATGGATGAATTGATTGACATATAGATAGTGAAACAGACAAACAAACAAACAAGCAGAGAGAGAGAGGAAGGCAGACAGAGAGCGAGAGAGCGAGAAATCATGCCAAAGGAATTCCGAATTTCAGACTCCGCTTTCAAAAGACGTTCTTTCATCCTTTTCCAGCGGCTGTCTCCCTCCCCTCCCCCTCCCCCTCCCTCTCCCCCTCCCCCCCCTCCTCCCTCCTCCTCCCCCTCCCTCTCCCCTTCCCTCCCTCTCCATCTCCCCCTAACCGCCCTTCCTCCTCCCTCCCCTGCCTCCTTCCCTCCTTACCCTCTTCGTCTGCTTGGTTCCCTCTCCCTCCCTCTCATCTCTTTAGTCCCTCTCCCCTCCTTCTCCCTTCCCTACCTCTCGTCATTTTAGCTGCCTCCACCTCTCCACCTCTCCATCTCTCTCTCTCCTTCTCCTTTCTTCATACCGTCTCGCGTCTTAGCTTACTCCCTCCCCCTTCCCCTCCCTCCCATTCTCTCCTCATCCTTCCTATGCTTTATTATTTTCATAAAGCACAATTACCTTCTCTTTACACCCTCTTTTCTTCTCTCCCTTTCGTCTCCCTTTTATTTTCCCTCTCCTTTCTGATTCTCCCCTGCTTCTTTTGTCTTTCCTCTTTCCTTTCCTCCTCTCTTCTCTCTTCACGCCTCCATTCCGTCTTCCTTCTCGTCTCCTCCCCTCTTTCATTCCTCTCCTCTTTCATCCTCTTTTCCTCTTCTTCTTCTACTTCCTCCTCCTCTCCTCCACTCCACCATTTCCTCCTCCCCCTTCCTCATCCTTCCCACCCTTTCCTCCCCTCCACCACCCTTCCCCATCATCCTCCACCCTTGCACTTCCTTCTTTCCTCCCTTCCCCATTTCCTCTGTCCCTTTTCCTCCTCCACCCTTTGCACCTCTCCTCTTCTTTCCTCCTCTCCTCCTTCCCCTTTCTTCCTCCTTCACCCTTTCTCCTCCCTCTTCCTCTTCTTCTCCACCCTTTCCCCCTCCCCTTCCTCATCTTTTCCACACTTTCTTCCTCCTCCTCCATCTCCTCCCCCATCCCCCTCCTCCTTCCCTTCCCCCATCTCTCTTCACCTTTATCCTCCTCTCCCATCCCCTCTTCCTCCCTTCCCCTCTCCTCCTCTCTTCTACTCCTACTCCACCCCCTCCCCTCCTCTCCTCTCCCCTGCCATCCTCCTCCTCTTCCTCCCCGCTCCCCCCCCCTTCTCCTCCTCTCCCTCCCCTCTCCCTCCTCCCTCCTCCTCCTCCCTCCTCTCCTCCTCCTCCTCCTCCTCTCCTCCTCCCCCCCCCGCTCCCCCTACCAACTCCCCTCCTCCTCCACCACCACCACTCCTCTTCCTCCTCTCACCTCCTTCTCCTCCTCCTCCTCCTCCTCTTCTCCCCTCCCCCCATCCCCTTCATCTTCCTCCTCCTCCTCCGCTCCCCACCCTTTCCTCCTCCTCCTCCTCCTCCTCCTCCCCTCCCATCCCCATCCCCCCTTCATCTTCCTCTTCCTCCTCCTCCTCCTCCTCCTCCTCCCCTCCCCCCCCCTCCCTCCTCCTCCTCCTCCTCCTCCTCCTCCTCCTCCTCCTCCTCCTCCTCCTCCTCCTCCTTAGCCTCAAGACGCCCGGGGAGGAATCAATAACTCGGACCCGAAGGCAAATGCAGTTCTCGCGGCGTCAGATCCCGCCCCACTTACACACACACCGGGGGAGAGGGAGGGGAGGGGAGGGGAGGGGGATGGTGGGGGAGGGGAGGGACAGGGAGGGAGGGGATGGGAAGGAAGGGAGGGAGGGAAGGAGGGATGGTGGGGAGGGATGGGAGGGATGGTGGAGTGGGGGGAAGGGGGAGGGGGAGAGAAGGAGGGAGAGGGGAGGGGGTGGGATGGGAGGGAGGGGTGGGAGGGGATGGTGGGGAGGGAGAGGGAGGGGGAAGGGGAGGGAGGGAAGGAGGAGAAGGGATGGGAGGGAAGGGAGGAGAGGAGGAGGAAGTAGAAGAAGAAGAAGAGAAGAGAAGAAGGGCGGGATGGTGAGGAGGGGATGGGATGGGGAAAGGAAGGGAAGTGAAAGGAGAGGAAGAGGAGGTAGTGGGGAAGGGATGAGAGGGATGAGTGGTGGCTGGGGAAGGGGGAGAGAGAGGGATGGGGGAGGGGGGAGGGAGGTATGGGCGGTGGATGGGGGAGGGGATAGGGGGGGATGGATTGGGGAAGGGAGGAGAAGGGGATGGAGGAAAGGATGGATGGAGCAAAGGGGAATAGATTGATAATGCTAACAAATAATAATAATGATAATGATGATAATGATTATGATAATGGTAATGTTAATGATAATGATAATAGTAATGATAATAATAATAAGGTAATGATAATAATAATAATAGTAATAATGATAATAATAATAATGATAAAAACTCTTCTCTTTGTCTATTAACCCCTTCCCTCCTCTCCCTCTCTCCGTATCCCCTTTCCCTTCCCTTCTCCCTCCGTTCCTCTCTCCATGCCTTGCTTCTCTCTCCCTTCTTTTCTCCTATCTTCTCTCTCATCTTACTTCTCTAACCTCTTCGCTGGCCCTATTCCCGTTTCTCTCTCTCTCTCTCTCTCTCTCTCTCTCTCTCTCTCTCTCTCTCTCTCTCTTCTCTCTCTCTCTCTCTCTCTCTCTCTCTCTCTCTTTTCTCTCTCTCTTTTCTCTCTCTCTCTTTTCTCTCTCTCTCTCTCTCTCTCTCTCTCTCTCTTCTACTCCACCTCTTTACCCCTCTTTTCTCCCTCTCTCTTATACCCTCTCCATTCCCTTCTCACCCCATCCCCTCCTCCTCCCTTCTCATACCCACCCACCCCCACCCCACCCCCTCTCCCGCCTGTCCATGTCGGAAAGTCGATTCCTGGCGAGGTTTATTTATAAGGTATTGATTGTGCAATTGCAAAGACAGCCTGGGGCAACCGTGTACATTCCCGTCGTCTGCGGGGCTCTACGTGTACATTGTGTGTGTGTGTGTGTGTGTGTGTGTGTGTGTGTGTGTGTGTGTGTGTGTGTGTGTGTGTGTGTGTGTGTGTGTGTGTGTGTGTGTGTGTGTGTGTTTGTTTTTGCGTGTACACGTGTAGGTGGTTGTGATAAGCTGTTCTCATATGTGTGTATGTGTGTGAAAAATGTATATTATCATTATTAGTGTTAATTTCACTGTTGTTATTATTGCTATAGACAAAACACACACGCAGTTTGGTAAGAAGACAGACAGACGATATACAAGCGAGAAGATAGACGGAAAGACACCGACACAAAAAGACTGACAAACTGAGACACAAAGGCAGACAGACAGACAGACATACAGAGACAGACAAACAGAGAGACAGCAGAGAGACAAACAGACAGGACAGACAGAGAGACGAGAGTCAGTCAGAGAGAAAACACAGACAGATAGACAGAGAGACAAAGAGACAGATAGACAGAAGACAGACAGACAGACAGAGAGACAAACAGACAGAAATAGCAGAGAGACAGACAGACAAATAGACAGAGAGACAAACAGACAGACAAACAGACAAATAGGCAGAGAGACAGACTGACAGAGAGACAAACAGACAAATAGGCAGAGAGACAGACAGACAGACAGAAAGACAGACAAACAAACAGACTGACAATAAACAAACAGACTGACACAGACAAACAACAAACAGACAGAGAGACAAATAGACAGTTAGACATAGAAACAAACAGACAGTTTAGACAGAAGGAAAGAAAGTCGGACAGAAAAGGCGAAAGACAGAAAAGGCAAAGAGGGAAAGAGCATGTGCATGAATCCATGGCGTGTACCTTTTCGTGGCGGCCGTGAGCGCGTGTGCATGGCACCTGGAGTGTCTCGTGCATGTCACTCCTTTCCTCTCCGCCTCCCCCCTCCCCTCCCCTGTGCCAGTCCCTTCCCCCCCCTTCCCCCTCTTCCGCCTCCCCTTCCCCCTTCCTCCTTCTTCTCCTCTTCCGCCTCCCCTTCCCCCCTTCCCTGTGCCAGTCCCCTTCCCCTTCTGTCTCTTCCGCCTGGCCCACCTCCCTACCTTCCCCACACCCTCCCGCCCTTCTACCCCCTCCACTCACCCTCCCTCCTCCTTCCCTCCCTCACCCACTCCCGCAACCGCAAACATCTTCAGAATTTGCTCGTCTTGAAAAAAAAAAAAAAAAAAAAAAAAGTTTTTGTTCCTTATCTCAAACCCATTAAAAAAAATCATTTACACCGGTGGTCTTTATAACGAGGTGGAAGGACACGTGCGTGACGGGGGCGGCGGGTGGGGTTGGGAGGTGCCGGGGGTGGGGGGGTGGGGGGGAGTGTGCGTGCGTGTGTGCGTGCGCGAGAGTTCTGTGTGTACTACGTTGCTTTGTTAAGGCGACCGTGTATGACTCAGTCTACACTACACACTTGTTTTTGTTTTCCTTTCTTGTTATTTTTTTGTTCTTTCTTGTTATTTTTCTTCTGATTTTTTAATTTGTATTTTGTTGTCCGTCGTTTTTATATCATTGTTATTATTGTTTTTTTATTGTCATTATGGTTGCTATTGTTGTTGTTGTCACTGGTAATGTTATTATTTATTCACTGTTTCTATTTTTATAACTGTTGTAGTTGTTGTTATTATTAAAGTACTTACTCATGACATTAGTGTTATTACAATCAGGATTATTTTTTTTCTTTATTGTTATTGCTGTTATCATCACCATTAGCATTATGTATTTAAAATTTATATATTATCATTATTGTTGTCATTGTTATATTATTTTATTGTTGTAATTGTTGTTGCTCTTATCATTATTAACATGGTTGCAGTCATAATCCCTACCATCATTATCATGATTACCATTATTGACATTGTTAATAATATAACTGTGATTCTTACTAATTACATTTTTGTTGTTGTGCCTAAAAAGAATAATTATGATACGGTCACCATTCCTATAACGTCGTTGTAGGCTTTACATCACCACCATCACCATCACCATCACCATCTCAAGCTTTTTTTTTTTCTAAAACTCACACTCATTCTTCATCACTATTATCTTTCATCACCATTATTCCATTTTTATTATCGCCTTTCCTTCGCGCGACCGGTTCCAGGCGCTTGTGAAGCAAACACGAATGCATTATGGTGATGAAGATAATGCAACGTTGTCTCCTGTGCTTGCTTAGGTGCCTTTGTTCACAGTTGCTTGCGAAGAACGGCCGCTTGTCATTTATGTTATTGTTTTTTTATTATTTTTTTGGGGTGGGTGGGGGTGGGGCGGGCGTGGGGGGGAGAGGTGGAAGGGAGACTGGAGTGGTAGTGGTAGTAAGGATGAGAGAGGGAGAGGGAGAGGGAGATAGAGAGAGGGAGGAGAGGGAGATAGAGAGAGGGAGGGAGAGGGGAATAGAGAGAGGGAGGAGAGAGATAGAGAGAGGGAGGGAGAGGGAGAGGGAGATAAAGGGAGAGGGAGAGGGAGAAGGGAGAGGGAGAGGGAAGAGAGATAGCAAGAGAGAGAGATAGGAGAGGGAGAGGGAAAGAGAGAGAGAGAGAGATAGCGAAGAGAGAGAGAAAGAGACAGAGGAGAGAGCGAAAGAGAGAAAATAAAGAATAAGAAAATAAGAACAAACAAACAAACAAACAAACAAACAAAACAAAACGCATAAAAAATCCCCCGTATCGGTCCCGACAAAAGCGCAAGGAGGCCAGGTCCCCGTCGGCCTGCCTCGCATACCCCGACAACAACCCCATCGGCGACTATTGATCGGCTAATGGTCGACGGATGAGCGATTGGCCAGCCGTCCCTGTGTGAATGTGGCGGTGGGGGCTGCTGATAGGCGCGCGTGGGCGTGGGAGTGTGTGGGTGGGTGGGTTTGGGTGTGGGTGTGTGTGGGTGGGTGGGGGGTGGGTGTGGTGGGTGTCTGTGTGTGTGTGTGGGTGTGGGTGTGGGTGTGTGGGTGGGTGGGTGGGAGTGTGTGTGGGTGTGAGTGGGTTTGGGTGTGTGTGTGTGGGTGGGTGGGTTGGGGTGGGTGGGTGGGTTTTGTGTGTGTGTGTGTGTGTGTGTGTGTGTGTGTGTGTGTGTGTGTGTGTGTGTGTGTGTGTGTGTGTGTGTGTGTGGTGGTGTGTGGTGTGTGTGTGTGTGTGGGTGGGTGGGTGTGGAGTGTGGGGTGTGTGGGTGTGGGTGGGTGAGTGTGTGGGTGTGTGTGTGTTTTTTTGTGTGTGTTATGTTTTTTTTATTATAATTTATTCGTTAAGTGTTTCGTATGGTTTTGTTGGTTGTGTGTGTTGTGTGTGTGTTTGTGTGTGTTATTTTTTTATTATTTATTCGTTAAGTGTTTTGTATGGTTTTGTGTGTGTGTGTGTGTGTGTGTGTGTGTGTGTGTGTGTGTGTGTGTGTGTGTGTGCGTGTGTGTGTGTGTGCGTGAGAGTGAGAGAGAGAGAGAGAAGAGAGAGAGAGAGAGAGAGAGAGAGAGAGAGAGAGAGAGAGAGAGAGAGAGAGAGAGAGAGAGAGTGGGTGTGTGGTGTATGTGTGTGTGGTATCTATTTTTTTCGATCATTTTTGTATTGTTGTATGTGTGTGTGTGTGGGTGTTTGCGTGTTTCTGTTATCTGTTTTTGTGTGTGTGTTCATTGTTTGTGTGTAGGTTGGGTTTCGTGTGTTTGTGACTGCGTTGTTGTCTGTTTGTTGTGCCGTTGTTTGTGTATCAGGGTTGGGGTTCGCGGTGGGTGTTTGTGCGTGTGTTTGTCTGGTTGTTTGTGGCTTGGGTTTTGTAGGTCTGCTTGTGTGTTTGTTTGTTTCGAGGTTTGTGTGTGCGTCTAGGTTAGGCTGTGTGGGTCTGTGTGCATGTTTGTTTATTTCAATAGTTTTTTGTGTGTCTAAGTTGAATTTCGTGTTTGTTTGTTTGTGGGTTGGGTGTCTTACTTAATACGAAAAAAATACAATTTCGAAATTCCTGCCCCCCCCCCCCAAAAAAAAAAAAAAAAAAAAAGATGAAATAGAAAAACACTCATTTTCATTAATTATTATCACTAACAAAACAATAACAATTTCGAAATACCTCTTTAAAAAATAGACAAGAAAAAACATTTCATTAAATATTATCACTAACAAAAACAATAACAATTTCGAAATACCTGTTAAAAAACGATAAAACAACAAAAAAAAAAAAAAAAAATTCATTTTCATTCATTATTATCACTATCAGTTCGCCTCTGCTCCCTCCACACTACCTATTTGGAATTAAATTAACTCCGTAATCGCATTTGTCGCTTCAAAATTTCATTACGCGTTCTCCCTTCTCTCGGCCTGGCACTAGTGGCCGATGAATTATAAAAAAAACGAAGTAAAAAAAAAAAAAAGTAAGAAAAAAGATCGTTGAGTCCGGGAGATGTTTGTGGGTGGGGGAGGGGGTGTAAGGTGGGGAAGAGGGGCGGGTTGGTGTGTGTGTGTGTGTGTGTGTGTGTGTGTGTGTGTGTGTGTGTGTGTGTGTGTGTGTGTGTGTGTGTGTGTGTGTGTGTGTGTGTGAGAGAGAGAGAGGGAGACAGAGACAGACAGACAGACAGAGGGGGGGAAACAAACAAACAAAACAAAAAAGACAATGAACAGAACAACAAACCGACATTTAACACAACCAACATAACACCACCAAACATAACACCACATAACACCATACCTCCCCACGAAGCATTCTAGATTCCACATACAGTCGTTGATCACCTTAAACACTTTCCCTGATAAGGTGATCAAGATGCTTTGTCTCGGAAGTGTTGTCCCGGCTTGGATCAGGAAGCTTAAAGGGCAAATAGCGGCGAGGGGGAGGGAGAGGGGATGGGCTGAGGGAGGGAGAGGGAGGGGGTGAGGAAGTGAGAGAGAGAGGGTGAGGGTAAGGGAGAAAGAGGAGGGATAGAGAAAGAGGGTGAGGGAGGGAGGGAAGGAGATGGGGACAGAGGAAGGGAGGGAGGTAGAGGGAGTGAGAGAGAGAGGGTGAGGGAGGGAGAGAAACGGGGGGATGGAGAGGATGAGGATGAGGGGGTATGGAAATAGGATGAGGGGTGGAGAGAGGGAGATGGGACAGACAGAAGGAGGGAAGGATAGGAGGGGCGTGGAGGGAGAGGGTGAGACAGGGGGGAGGGAGGTAGAGGGAGTGAGAGGGGGAGAAAGGTAGAGGGGAATGGAGAGAGAGGAATCAGAGAGGTGGGAGAAGGGGGGGAGGTAGAGAGAGAGAGAGAGAGAGAGAGAGAAGAGAAGAGAAGCGAGAGATAGAGAGGTAGCTGGGGAAAAACGTAACAAAGGAGAGGTAGAAAAAAAGGTTTTAGACTAGCTCTCTCTCTGCTTGTCACCCGTTTTATTTGGTTTGTTTTTGTAATCAGTGTTACTTTTATTATTATCGTTATCTTTATTATAGGTATTACTAATAATGTTATAATATAATGAATGGTAGGAAGAAGAGATCAAATTTTTTAAGCCTTTTTCTCTGTCTACTTTTCTTTTAAGAATGTTCTTTTACTCGTATAGAGGTCGCAGGGGTAAAGTATACTGGAGGAAAAAAGAGAGAAAAAATGTTTTAGGTTTTACTCTCAGTATTTTTTTCCATTTTCTTTGCCTTGTGGGTTCTTCGTCTTTTGCTTCTATTATTATTATTGTTATTTTATATTATTATTATTATTATTATTAGTGTTTATTTTTGGGTGTGTCGCGGCACAAGAGGTCACTGGGCCAAAATATAATTGAGAAGAAAAAAAAGATAAAAAGTTTGACCTTTTCTCTATGATTGTGTCATTATTGTAGAGCGCTTGGCGGAGAAATGGTTGCTGGGGCAAAATATAATGAGGGAGAGGAGGAAGAAAGAAGGTTTTGGGTCCTTTCTCACTGTCTGTCTCCCATTTTTATTTGTTTTCTCTCTCTCTCTCTCTCTCTCTCTTCTCTCTCTCTCTCTCTCTCTCTCTCTCTCTCTCTCTCTCTCTCTCTCTCTCTCTCTCTGTCTCTGTCTCTCTCTCTCTCTCTCTCTCTCTCTCTCTCTCTCTCTCTCTCTCTCTCTCTCTCTCTCTCTCTCTCTCTCTCTCTCTTCTCTCTCTCTCCCTCTCTCTCCTCTCCCTCTACTCTCCTCCTCTCTCTCTCCTCTCCCTCTCCTCTCCCTCTCCTTTCCCCCTCCCGTCTCCCTCTCTCTCTCTCTCTCTCTCTCTCTCTCTCTCTTCTCTCTCTCTCTCTCTCTCTCTCTCTCTCTCTCTCTCTCTCTCTCTCTCTCTGATTCATCTTTAGCTTTGTATGTTTAATTACTATCTGATCTCCATCACCGTTGTTGGTCGTTGGGAGAGGTCGATGGCTAAGATATAATGAAGGAGAAAGGATAACGCGCACGCAACACACACGCATGCACAATACACGCCGTCACACGCCAACACACACCACACAACACCAACAACACCACACACACCACACAACCCACACACCACACACACACACACACACACATCACACACATATATATATATATATATATATATAATTATATTATATATATATATTATCAATATTGTGTGTGTGTGTGTGTGTGTGNAGTAGGGAAAGTGTCAAGTAAGTATTTAAAGTGTCAGTAAGTAGGGGAAGTGTCAGATAAGAAGGGGAAGTGTCAAGTAAGTAAGGGACGTGTCAGTTAAGTAGGTGAAGTGTCATTTAAGTAGGACAAGGGTCTGGTAAGTAGGGGAAGTGTCAGGTAAGTAAGGCAAGTTTCAGGTAAGTAAGGGAAGTGTCGGATAAGTAGATGGTGTCATTTAAGTAGGGTAAGGTTCAGGTTCAGTAGGGGAAGTGTCAGGTAAGTAAGGGAAGTGTCAGGTTAAGTATGGTAGTGTCAGTTAAGTAGAGAAGTAGGTCAGGTAATTAAAGCGGTAAATTTAGGAAAAGAAGTCACGAACACTTTTCGGGACGAAACTAGATTCGTTCGATTTCTATTGTTTTGGTTAGTTTGATTCTGGCAAGGAAAGTGTAAGGCAAGTGTCAGCTAAGTTAGATGTCTCATGTAAGGAGGAAAAGTGTCAGGTACAGTAGGGGCAAGTTCCGGTAAGTAGGGCAAGTGTCAGGTAAGTAGGGCAAGTGCCGGGTAAGTAGGGCAAGTGCCAGGTAAGTAGGGCAAGTGTCAGGTAAGTAGGGCAAGTGTCAGGTAAGTAGGGCTAGTGTCAGGTAAGTAGGGAAAGTGTCGGGCAAGTAGGGAAAGTGTCAGGAAAGTAGGGAAAGTGTCGGGTAAGTAGGGAAAGTGTCATGAAAAGTAAGGGAAAGTGTCGGGTAAGTAAGGCAAGTGTCAGGTAAGCAGGGCAAAGGCTAGGTAAGTAAGGCAAGTACCAGGTATGTAGGGCAAGTGTCAGGTAAGTAGGCAAGTTGTCAGGGTAAGTGGGCAAGTGTCAGGTAAGCAGGTCAAGTGTCAGGTAAGTAGTGGAAGTGCCAGGTAAGTAGGGCAAATGTCAGGTAAGTAGGAGAAGTGCCAGGTAAGTAGAGCAAGTGTTAGGTAAGTAGAGCAAATGTCGGGTAAGTAGGGGCGTGTCAGGCAAGCAGGGCAAATGCTAGGTAAGTAATTTAGTTCAGTAGATTTGCGATGTCATGCTTCGCCCGGGCCTTTTCTCTGGAGTGGCCCGGCCTGTGTTAACTATTTCTAGTTAGCTCAGATGTTTTCTTTGAACTGCATGCTTATCGCGGTGGCTGGCTTGCAAGCAAGCGGTCCAGCTGCCACGGAGAAAGCATGTTGCACACCCTTTTTACCAGCCGGCGGCCTGTGGTGGGTGGCTCCTGGCCTCAGAAATTGTATGTGTACACAATTCTGCAAGTAATGTAACAGGGTGGCGTTAGGCTCGTCGCAGTGTTTACATAACCTCCCAGTCTCATTGTCAATAATTTGCCAAGCGCATTGGTAACCTAGTATGACTTCGGTACTTCTTTTTGTATTTGGAGGAAGGGCCAGTGGCTCATAGCCTGAAGCATCTGAGTACCACTTGGCAGCGAGCGATTTTGTGATGTTTTCTCTATGTGCTCCCCGGAAGACCGCACACGCTGCAGCTTTGGTAGCTTGGCTCAGTCCCCTTCTGGGTTTAACGATCATGGAGGACGGGGGCATACCTCTGCCCTTTTCGGCTAGTTTATCAGCAAGCTCGTTCCCTTGTATGCCTATGTGGCTTGGGACCCAGTTTATGATGATTCTTCTACCTTGACTAAGGATTCTTTGGGCTATGTATAGTACGGTTGTCAAGAGGTAGTTGTTATCTGGGGGTATGCTATGCTGTAAGCTGTCAATAGTTGCTCTTGAATCTGTATGAATGACAACGTGCCCTCCCCTATGGGACGCGTGTGTCAATGCTTCCATGATCGCAACCGTTTCAGCCTGAAGCGTTGAGGCATTGTCAGTGACTTTAATGGATGCTGTGGTATCCTTTGTTGCAAAGCCGTCGCCTGCAGTATGGTTTATTGGATCACGGATCCGTCCGTGTAGTAAGTTATACTACCCGGCGGAGTTATTTGTTCAATGACCCTTTGTGCTTGTGCCTTTAGGCTAGGCATGGAATATTGATCATTGTGAGATTTAGAATTGAGAATTCGATCATTTCGTTTGCCTACGGCGGGGGTTCTTTGTAATCAGGGTGAGGGGAGTCCATACCCTTGCCAAGCAATGAATCTTTTAGCTAAAAGCGTATCAAAACTCTGGCTGTATGTGTGAGCCAGGAATTGTCCGCAAACAACTGGTAATCTTGTTGTAGGCCTCTGAGAACTCTTTGTCTTAAATAGGAGTTTGTGGGTGCCTGCAGGACCTTGGAAAGGAACTGTGCTGCGATTAGATCAATTCTGGTGTCCATGGACGGTAAATCAGCTTCCATGAGGAGGTTGATGACCTTTGTCCACTTAGGTGCACCTAGAATTATCCTGGCTGCTTCGTTTTGTATTGTTTCCAGTTTTTCTTTTAATGTTGTGCTGGAAGCAATGAGGGCGACAGATGCATAGTCAATAATAGGACGGATAGCATGTACATAGAATGATCTTAGTACTTTGTGTCCTGCTCCTATGTGTCTCCCTGTCATGACTTTCATGACTGACAGTCTTTCCTTGCTTCTGTCAAACAGGTATTGGATCTCCTTTTTGAAAGTGAGTGTGTGTCCTATCCATACACCAAGGTATTGATAGTCCTTCACCCATTCCAGATCCCTACCCTGTATAGTGAGTTTTTTGTTTCTGACATTGGTTCTCAGTGCCATTGCTTTGGATTTTGCTGCTGATATTTTTAGATCCGTCCTACAACACTCTTCGGACACCAGGTTCAGACAACGCTGAGCTCTAGTTAAGGCGAGTTGATTGCCAGAGCTATGATTGCCAAGTCATCTTGCATAAGAGATGATTCTTGCATCCCTCTGGCAGGGTGAATGTCGAGTATGTTGGACATGAGGGTATTAAACAGGCTGGACTAAGAACCCCTCCCTGAGAGTTCCATTTTCAAAGTGGCATGTGCTGTGAGAGGTGGCCTTGAAATCTGACATTTGCTGATCTATTTTTAAAATAGCTATCCAGGCCACGAGTCTGTCTTTGACTCCTTTGTGGATTAGGGTCTCTTGAATGGCAAGCGGACTTGCCAGTTCAAAAGCCTTCTCCAGGTCAAGGAAGACAACCACGGCGGGTTGAGTGCAGATTGTGCTTAAGAGTGTGGAAAATGCTATGAGCAATGCTCTTACCCTTGTTGAACCCGTGCAGGTATATTCATGGGGGGGGACCGTTATTCCATCGGGCTGTTGAGTACCATCTTCTCAGCTGCTTTACCCAGGTAGCTGAGAAGAAGAGAGATGGACGGTACTTGCCAGGCTCCCCTTGTTTTTGGGATGGGAACTATTGTGGCTTGTTTCAAGCTCTGGGGCACCATGGCTCTTTACCAGGATTTGTTAATAACCTGCAAGAATGCAAGTTCTCCTGCAAGGCCTAGATGCGAAATGATGGGGTGAGAGATCCCATCAGATCCCGGTGCTGACCCAGAACTGGATTTGTATGATTTTCTTAGTTCCCTAAGAGAGTACAAGGCATCCGTTTCATCAGCTTCGAGTGCCTTGTCTCTTATGAGAGCGTCTTTCTGGATTTAAGTTTTGTTGTTTTTCTCTCATCATTGGAGGCAGATTGTTGGTGCTGGTTCTGGCAGAGAACTCAAGCACCAATCTGTTAGCCTCTGATTGTGGGGTTCATTGTCATGAGTGCATTCCACAACTCTGTAAGGCTGGTTTGGTGCCCAAAAGACTGGCACCATTCCAGCCATTTTTCCTGCCTTATTCTGTTGGTAGTTTTCTTGGTATCCACGACAGCTTCCCTCAACAGGGCCAGATTGTCGGGAGATCTTTGCCGTCGGAAGTTTTTTCTACACATATTAACCCTGTGGTTGACCTCTTTTATCTCGTCATTATAGTACCAGTCGTCTTTGCGAGTTCCGGACCATGGGCGAGTTTTGGGGATGGTTTGTGAGGCTGCCTGGTTTATGGCCTGGATTAGCCTTGCCTCTAGCACATCCACGTTTTCATTATTGTTATTGGGTTCATTGTCTTTCAGACATCGAGCCAAGCCTTCCTGGAAGGCAAACCAGTTGGCCTTGTCAGTTTTCCATTTAGGAATGTGATGTGGTCTTTGGGCTGGACCTGCATCCATTAGTGTGGTGACTATGCCGTAGTGATCACTAGTAACCGTATCATCGACACACCACCGAATTCTCTCCACCATTGTTGCAGTGGCAAAGGTGAGGTCTAGGACCTCTCCCTTCACATGCGTTGGTTCTTTGGTGTTGAGAAGAGCGATCTCAGGGAATGTCTCAAGCACTTCTGCTATGTGAATGCCTGCCGCGTTCGGCCTTTTGCGGGGATTCAGCATGGCCATGTGCGCATTGAAGTCTCCCCCTATGATCACTCGGTCTTGTGCTGCAGTAGCACAGACCTGGTTTAGATCTAAGCTCTCACATAGTGGTTTGCTATAAATATTATATATTTTTATAGGGCCCCCAGGTAGCTGAATCTCAACAGCAAGAGATTCAACACTATCTCCACAGTGCGGCGGGTTGGCTATTAGGGAGCACGGGATAGCTTCTTTTACCAGGGTCATCAGGCCTGTAGCACCATCCAGGTTTGGAGTGGTGAAGGCATGATATCCTGAGAAAGCACACGGATCCCATAGTGTCTCCTGGAGCATGACGACGTCAATGCTCCTTGCTTGCACATTTTACTGGAGAAAGGATTTCTTGCTTTTATAGCTACAGATATTCCACTGCAGTATGCTTAGATTGTGTGCCATGATGGTTACTCAGTGTCACTTGCTTCAGCTTCAGATGCCCCAGTGCTGGTGGCATCAGATAAATACAGATCCTCATTGATTGAGGATTGTACAACTTCCTCTAAGTCAGACACTCCGGTTAAGGCTCTACCGAGGGGTGTAGGGCCTAGGTTGGAAGTGCCACCTCGGGTCAGAGGACGAGACTTTGGCTGTACAGACTCGGCCTGCTGCACAGTTTCAGCCTATCCTGACAAACTAACTGGGGTTTCATGTAATGTTTCTCTTGAAGCTAGCCTGCCATCCAAGGATTTAGGGAGGGGAGCGCTGATCGTTATCGGTTTGGAGGCTTCTAGCTTCCTTCCCTTCAAAGCTGCCACAGTTTGGGTCATAGCCGTCATGGCGACCTGCACTGCTTTCTCCGCCTCCTCACTGGTCTGTGAGGAGGCTGTTGCTACTGCAGAAACTACAGCACTCAACAGGAGTCATATCTTTCTCGTCAAAGAAAAGATTATCATTTGGGCGGACCATTGCTGTGGACTTTGAACCTTTTTCCCTTTGGTTCTTTTTTGTTGTTTTGCCACTAGCAAGCTCGGGGAATTCCTCTCTGTTAGAGGTATCCAATTTTCGCTTTGGGGGCGACTCCCTCCTCTTAGGAGGTCGGGGAATCTTTTCTTTTTGATTTTCTTTTTTGTTTTGGCCCCAGACGTAGGTGCCTGGGGGTGCAGGGACAAAGTCAGGATGCTTTTTGGCTAGCTCCTGCTTTTTAATCACTGCCTGTTTCCTGACAGAGCAAGCCAGGCTCCAGGCATGATGCTTTTTGGCACAGTTTGGACACTTGGCTGTTGTGTCCTTCTGGCAATCTTTGTGTGTCTTTATGCACACTTCGGTTTCGTGTGCCCCGCTGCATACACCACATTTGGCTTTGGCCTTGCAGTTGGCCTGTTGATGCCCAAATTTCTGGCACGTGAAACACCTCAAGGGCTCTGGCACATATGTCCTGAGCTTGTATGAGCCCCAGTTACCCAGATCAAGGGTGGTGATTGGGGCTCCCTTGAGGATAACCAGGACTTGCCTGGTTGGAGACTTCCCTTTGGTCATGCGGGAAGCCTCCACCACTTGTGGGAGAGACGTGATCACCTCCACGTCGAACCCTAGTGGAAAGCCAAGTAGCACCATCATGGACTTTTTCTCTTGGGAGGTCAGTGGTGAGATACACACCTTTCTCCATCTTTTAGCACCTTGATTTCCTGCAGGAAGTTCATGGTGGCTTTGTCTTTGGGGCAATGATCATGCCCCATCTCTGGAGATTCGGATTGATAGTCTTACATTTCTTTCCTTCTCCAATGCCCTTACCAGCTGGTATGCATTGTCGAAGTCTTCAGTTTTTTTTGGTACCTTAAACCGCGTTAGTCGACTTGGGGTGTGCTCTGCCTCTTCTTCAGAGTCAGTTTCCACCCTTCGCTTCACGCCTCCCCTTTGCAGGGGTTTAAGGCCTTTAGAAGTGGGGGCAGCTGGTTTGGCTGGTTCAGCTGGAGCTCCTTTTTGACTGAGGGGAGTTCAGGTTTCTCTCAGTCTGGTGTGCATGGACAGACTTTGTGTTTGGTGTTTCTGTCTTGTCCTTGCTCGGTTCAGCAGGCCGGACACGTTCGGCCTACTTTTTGGGTTTTTCTTTCGCCCCTGCAGCCTTGAAAGGCTCCAGGGTGACTGCCATGGTCTGATTCATTTTGTGGTCATTTAGAGAGTTGGAAACAGATTGGTTCCCCTTTCCGGGATTATCTTTATACCTACTCTCAGGGTGAGGTCTTAAGAAGCGCCTCAAAGAAAGCTCTGATCCCTACACTCGACCCTTCAGCACCACAGGACAGGAGATCCCCCTGGGTGGGCTGAACTCGGAGTTTTGGTGTGGTAAACGTTCTGCACCCCAATCCTGCTACAAGGGGTGTGTGATCACGTCACCGCAGTCCAGGCGAATGTTGGAAATCAACGTTTCCCGCAGGCCCAGGCTGCACCAGGAAGTCAGAAGGAGAGGGCAAGAGTTAGGCACGAAAAGTGGTGCGTGGCCACAAACTATGTCCAGGACCAGAGGGTCCAGACCTGGTTGTAACCTCGCTCTCCAAGGGAGCGGTAGTGGGGCACTTACTACAAGAAAGGCCTGGCCAATTGTCGCGGGCGAACACGAGAAATTGGCGGAGCTCTCTGTGTAGTTTGTTGTCAAAGAGTATCAAAATCAAGCTCAAGTCTGGTGGCTTTTGCACTGGAGGATCACGCCAAGTGGGTGACAATAATGCCTCGCCAACTGGGTGACAAAATATCTCTCTCTGCACACCACAGAGGAAGGGCCTGTGAAGTGTGTACACAGGGGAGAGGAGGTACCAGGTATGTAGGCAAGTGTAGGGTAAGTAGGGCAAGTGTCAGGTAAGTAAGTAGCGCAAGTGTCAGGTAAGTAGGGCAAAGTGTAGGCAAATGTCAGGTAAGTAGGAGAAGTGCCAGGTAAGTAGAGCAAGTGTTAGGTAAGTAGAGCAAGTGTCAGGTAAGTAGGGCAAGTGTCAGGTAAGCAGGGCAACTGTTAGGTAAGTAAGGCATGTGCCAGGTATGTAGGGCAAGTGGCAGGTAAGTAGTGCAAGTGTCAAGTAAGTAGGGGAAGTGTCATGTTAGTAGAGGAAGTGTCAGGTAAGTAGGGCAAGGGTCAGTTAAGTAGGGCAAATGTTGGGTAAGTAAGGGAAGTGTCAGGTAATTAGGGCAAATGTCAAGTAAGTAAGGAAAATGTTTGTAAGTAGGGGAAGTGTCGGATAAGTAGGTGAAGTGTCATTTAAGTCGGGAAGTCAGTGTGATAAGTAGGTGAAGTGTCATTTAAGTAGGGCAAGGGTAAGGTAAGTAAGGGAAGTGTCAGTTAAATAGGGGAAGTGTCAGGTAAGTAGGGGAAGTGTCAGGTAAATAAAGGAAGTGTTAGTTGAGTAGGGGAACTGTTAGGAAAGGGCAGTGTCAGGTAAGTAAGTGTCGGATAAGAAGGTGAAGTGTCATTTAAGTAGGGTAAGGGTCAGTTAAGTAGGGGAAGTGTAAGGGAAGTGTCAGTTAAATAGAGGAAGTTTCAAGTAAGTAAGGGAAGTGTCAGTTAAGTAAGGCAATTGTCGGGTAAGTAGCGCAAGTGTCAGGTAAGTAGGAAAAGTGTTAGGTAAGTGTCAGGTAAGTAAGGGAAGTGTCAGCTAAGTAGGGGGAGTGTCAGCTAAGTAAGGGAAGTGTTGGATAAGGAGGAGAAGTGCCAGGTAAGTAGAGCAAGTGTTAGGTAAGTAGAGCAAGTGTCGGGTAAGTAGGGCAAGTGTCAGGTAAGCAGGGCAACTGTTAGGTAAGTAAGGCAAGTGCCAGTTATGTAGGGCAAGTGTCAGGTAAGTAGGGCAAGTGTCAGGTAAGTAAGGCAAGTGTCAGGTAAGTAGGGCAAGTGTCAGGTAAGTAGTGCAAGTGTCAGGTAAGTAAGGGAAGTGTCAGTTAAGTGGGGGAAGTGTCAGGTAACTAAGGCGGTAAATTTAGGAAAAGAAGTCACGAACGCTTTTCGGGACGAAACTAGATTCGTTCGATTTCTATTGTTTCGGTTAGTTTGATTCTGGTAAGGAAAGTGTCAGGTAAGGAGGGGGGAGTGTAAGCTAAGTTAAGTAAGTGTCATGTAAGTAAGACAAGTGTCAGGTAAGAAGGTCAAGTGTCGGGTAAGTAGGGCAAGTGTCAGGTAAGTAGGGCAAATGTTAGGTAAGTAAGGCAAGTGTCAGGTAAGTAGGGCGTGTCAGGTAAGTAGTGCAAGTGACAGGTAAGTTCGGCAAATGTCAGGTAAGTAAGGAAAGTGTCAGGTAAGTAAGTATCAGATAAGTAGAAGTATCTGGTATGTAAGGTAAGTGTCGGATAAGTAGGGGAAGTGTCAGGTAAACAAGGCAAGTGTCAGGTATGTAAGGCAAGTGTCAGGTAAGTAGAGCAAGTGTCAGGTAAGTAGGGCATGTGTCAGGTAAGTAGGGAAAGTGTCAGTTAAGTAAGGCAAGTGTCTGGTAAGTAGGTAAGTCTCAAGTAAGTAAGGGTCGGGTAGGTAGGGGAAGTATCAGGTAAGTAGGTGAAGTGTCATTTAAGTAGGGCAAGGGTCAGGTAACTAAGGTAAGTGTTAGGTAAGTAAGGCAAGTGTCGGTAAGTAGGACAAGTGTCAGGTAAGTAGGGCAAATGTTAGGTAAGTAAGGCGTCAGGTATGTAGGGCAAGTGTCAGATAAGTAGGGCGTGTCAGGTAAGTAGTGCAAGTGGCAGGTAAGTTCGGCAAATGTCAGGTAAGTACGGAAAGTGTCAGGTAAGTAACTGTCGGATAAGTAGGAGAAGTATCAGGTATGTAAGGTAAGTGTCGGATAAGTACGGGAAGTGTCAGGTAAGTAAGGCAAGTGTCAGGTATGTAAGGCAAGTGTCAGTTAAGTAGGGGAAGTGTCAGGTAAGTAGAGCAAGTGTCAGGTAAGTAGGGCATGTGTCAGGTAAGTAGGGAAAGTGTCAGTTAAGTAAGGCAAGTGTTTGGTAAGTCGGATAAGTGTCAAGTAAGTAATGGTCGGATAGGTAGAGGAAGTATCAGGTAAGTAGGTGAAGTGTCATTTAAGTAGGGCAAGGGTCAGGTAAGTAAGGCAAGTGTCAGGTAAGTACTGCAAGTGTCAGATAATTAGGGCAAATGTCGGATAAGTAAGGATAGTGTCAGTAAGTAGGGAAAGTATCAGATAAGTAGGGGAAGTGTCAGGTAAGTAAGGAAAGTGTCCGTTAAGTAGGGGAAGCGTCAGGTAAGGGAAGTGTCAGTTAAGTGGAGGTAAGTTTCTTTTAATTTAGGCATTAAATTTAGGAAAAGACGTCACTAACGCTTTTCGAGACGAAACTAGATTGGTTCGATTTCTATTGTTTTGGTTCGTTTGATTCTTGTAAGTAAGGTAAGTAAAGGAAGTGTAAGGCAAGTGTTAGGTATGTTAGATGTGTCATGTAAGTACGGCAAGTGTCAGGTAAGTAGGGCAAGTGTCGGGTAAGTAGGGCAAGTGTCAGGTAAGTAGGGCAAATGTTAGGTAAGGCAAGTGCCAGGTATGTAGGGCAAGTGTCATGAAAGTAGGGCAAGTGTCGGATAAGTAAGGCAAGTGTCAGGTAAGTTGGGCAAATGTCAGGTAAGTAGTGCAAGTGTCCAGTAAGAAGGGCAAATGTCAGTTAAGTAAGGCAAGTGTCGGGTAAGTAGCGCAAGTGTCAGGTAAGTAGCACAAGTGTCAGGAGAGTAGCGCAAGTGTCAGGTAAGTAGGGCAAGTGTCAGGTAAGTGTCGGATAAGTAGGAGAAATGTCGGGTAAATAGGAGAAGTGTCAGGTAAGTAGGGGATTTTTTTTTGGTAAGAAAGGCAAGTGTCAGGTAAGTAGGGCAAGTGTTAGGTAGGTAAGGGAAGTGGCAGGTAAGTAAGTGTCGAGTAAATAGGATAAGTGTGAGGTAAGTAGGCAAGTGTCAGAAGTAGGGGACGTTTTTGTTAAGTAAGGCAAGTGTCAGGTAAGTAAGGGAAGTGTCAGTTAAATAAAGCAAGTGCCAGGTAAGTAAAGAAATTGTCAGTAAGTAGGGGAAGTATCAGATAAGTCGGGGGAGTACCAGGTAAGTAAGGCAAGTGTCAAGTAAATAGGGAAAGTGTCAGGTAAGTAAGGCAAGTTTCAGGGAAATAGGGGAAGTGTCAGGTAACTAAGTGTCGGATAAGTAGAAGTGTCAGGTACGTAGGGCATGTGTCGGGTAAGTAGCGCAAGTGATAGGTAAGTAGCGTAGCGGGAGTGTCAGAAGTAGAGTAGGGCAAATGGAGGTAAGTAAGGCAATTGTCAGGTAAGGTGAGGGCAGCGTGTTGGGTAAGTAGCAGGAGGGTCGAGGGGAGGAGTAAGGGAGTGGTCGGGATAAAGTAGCGGAGAGGTGTCAGGTATAGTGAGGGCAATTTCAAAAAGGGTAACTAGGGGAAGTTTTTGGGGTAGATAGGCAAGTGCTAAAGTAGTAGAGAAACAGAAGGGTAAAATCAAGGGGTAAAAGGTAAGAGAGAGGGAGATTGTGGCAGTAGAGTGAGGAGTGCGAGTAGAGTGTCGGATAAGGGTAGGGAGGAGTGTGCGGGGGATAAAGTAGGGAAGTGGTCAGGTGAATAAGGCACGAGTGTTCAGAGTAAGTAAGCCAAAGTGTCAAGTAGACGAGTGAGAGGCAGGGGAGTGTCAGAGTAAGTATAGGGTAGTATCGATAAGTAGGAAAGTGGTCGGGGTAGAGTAGGAGCAGGGAGGTGGTGCGAGGGTGGAAGTAGGGCAAGAGCGGGGTGGGGGGGGGGGGGGTGTCAAAGTAAGTAAAGAGTAAGGTGATCGATAAGTGGGAGAAGTTCAGGAGAGCCAGGAGGTGTCAGGGGTGGTGAAGGAGGGCAAGTGTTGATGGGTAGGAGTAGAGGCAAAATTTGTCCGGGAAATTTAGGGGAGTGTCAGTAATAAAGGGGGGGGGGGGGGGGGGAGTGGTTCGGATTAGAGTAGGGCAAAGTAGGAGGAGTGGCGGGGGTAGCGGTAGAGCAGAGGCGTCAGGTAGGAGTTAGGTTCAGGGATAGGGGGGGGGGAATTGTCGAGATAAGTAAGGCATAGTCGGCTGGTAAGAAATGGCAATGCAGGAAGTACTAGAGTAAGTGTGAGGCAAGGGTCCTGGTTGTCAGTAAAAGCAGAGGAAGTTTCTGGTAAGTAGGGGAAGTATCAGTAAGTAGGTAAGGGTCGTTCGGTTAGGGGCGAAGTGTGGTACGTAAGTTCAAGGGTCTCAGGTATGTAGGGGAAGTTTTTTGTAATAGTAGAAGGTGTCAGGTAATAGGGACATCAGTAAAGTTAGAGCAAGAAGTGTCAGTAATGTAGGGCATGTTTCATTAAGATAATGTGCAGTGTGTGCTGTGGATAAGGGGTATGCGTCCAGATGTTCAGGTAAGTAGTGTAAGTGTTCGTTAAGTTAGCGTAGTTATTATAAGTAAGCAAGGTGAATGTCAGAAGAAGTAGGTGAAGTGACAGGTAAGTAAGTGTCGGATAAGTAGGAGAAGTGTTAGGTAAGTAGAGCAAGTGTCAGGTAAGTAGTGGAAGTTTCAGGTAAGTAGGGGAAGTGTCAGGTACGTAGAGGAAGCGTCAGGCAAGTGTCGGGTAAGAAAGGCAAGTGTCAGGTAAGTACATGAAGTGTCAGGTAAGTAGAGGAAGTTTCAGGGTAAAGTAAGGTAAGTGCGGTTAGGTGAAGTGTTAAGGTAAGTAGGGCAAGCTGGGCCAGGTAAGGTAAGGCAAGTCTCATGGTATGTAGGGGAAGGTTTGTGGTAAAATAAGGCAAGTGTCAGGTAAGTAGAGCAAGTGTCGGGTAGTAGTGCAAGTGTCAGTTTAAAATAGTGTAAGTGTAGATAAGTAGGGCAAGTGTTGGGTAAGTTAAAGCAAGCCGTCAGGTAAGTAGGGCAAGTTATGGTAAGAATGCGAGAAGGTGTCAGTGGGAAGTAGAGTGTTCGAGGTCGAGAGTAAAGTGTTCTCGATAATGTAATCGTGCAAAGTAGAGTTAGGGGGCAAGATGTCAGGTAAGTAAGTGGGAACGTTTTTTGGTAAATAAGGCAAGTGTAAGTAACAGAAGTGTCAGGTAAGTAAAGAAATTGTCAGTAAGTAGGGGAAGTATCAGATAAGTACGGGGAGTGCCAGGTAAGTAAGTAAGTATCGGATAAGTAGGGAAAGTGTCGGATAAATAGGGGAAGTGTCAGGTAAGTAAAACAAGTGTCAAGTAAGTAAGGTAAATATCGGATAAGTAGGGAAAGTGGCGGGTAAGTAGAGCAAGTGTCAGGTAAGTAGGGCAAGTGTCAGTTAAGTAAGGCAAGTGTCGGGTAAGTAAGGCAAGTGTCAGGTAAGTAGGGCAAGTGTTAGGTAAGTAAGGCAATTGTCAGGGAAGTAGGGGAAGTGTCAGGTAAGTGTCGGATAAGTAGGAGAAGTGTCGTGTAAACAGGAGAAGTGTCAGGTAAGTAAGGCAAGTTTCGGGTAAGTAGTGGAAGTGTCAGGTAAGTAGAGCAAGCGTCAGGTAAGTAGGTAAAGTGTCGGGTAAGTACATGAAGTGTCAGGTAAGTAGAGGAAGTGCCAGGTAAGTAGGGGAAGTATCAGGTAAGGTAAGTGTCGGTTAGGGGAAGTGTAAGGTAAGTAAGGTAAGTGTCAGGTAAGTAAGGCAAGTGTCAGGTAAGTAAAGGAAGCATCGGGTAAGTAAGGGAAGTGTCAGGTAAGTACATGAAGTATCAGATAATGAAG
>NW_020871094.1:690158-695158 GCF_003789085.1 Penaeus vannamei
TATATATATATATATATATATATATATATATATATATATGTATACGTGTGTATGTGTGTCTGTGTGTGTTTTCTGTGTTCAACTCTATGCAGTCATTCTCTTACCACAACACCAACAATGTAGTAATGGAAGTTCATTAAAACAAGCACGTATGTAAAATTCGTTTTTATTATCCTGGAATACCTCCTATAATTCTTTCTCCTGTACATCGAGCCCACATCTGTGAGCATACATCATGGCTGAGAAAAAAAGGAAACCTGCCCATTCTAAACTGTATTTGAAAAAAAAAAGGACCAGCTGAGATCTCAAATTCTGTTTGAACTGGACAACAACAACAGAGATAAAAAAGAACATTAATAATTATACTATACAGCGATGACATAACCAGACCCGTAAGGCCAAGCTGTGGGTTAAAAATATCTTTACATAAAAGACATCCACTTTCTGTTGAAGTGAAAAAGGCCAGTATAAAATAAATATTTACTAGAGGAACTTAAATAACACTAGAGATGGGATACAGCAATTTTTGACTCCTGTAATATTGGCATCTTTATAATGACTAAGTCGTATAGTTTTCTTTCCAATTACTTTTTCCTTCATCATCCTGATCTGAACAAAATCTACATAATAGAACACACTATGCAGTGACTTTGCTAATAGAACTGCAAAGAGGCTTTAAAAAATGTAAACGTCTGATTTAAATGACAAATTTTCTGTGTGTATATATCATATCTGTAGATGAATAACACAATATATAATAAAAAAGAAGTGCTATCTCTCTGTAAATGGTTTATAAATGTACTGCTAATTTAGCTTCTCTAAATTGAGTTCCTACTTTGACTAGAAGCAATGAAAAGCATTATATAAACCACAAGACTATTATTTTATGTAGAAAGCATACACATTATGAAAGATATATACATTTTTTTTCCTGCATTGTCATTCCCTAGCATTCCTATATTGTAATGTATATATATATATATATAATATATAATATATATATAATATATATATATATATATATATATACATACATATATATACATACACACATTCAAAAAGAAGTTATGACCAATTGGTAATTTGTCTAATGTAATTTTTACTTCATTTTTGAGCTTCAATTGATAATAACGTATCAAAAAGAAGAATTGTCTATGTTCTGAATCATCCTCACCAAAGACATAGATTACAAATAGAATATAAAATAAATAGTAAAAAAATTATATATATATCATATAAATATATATATATATAATATATATATATAATATTATATATATGTATATAAATTATATATACATGTGTGTGTGTGTGTGTGTGTGGTGTGTGTGTGTTGTGGTGTGTGTGTGTGTGTGTGTGTGTGTTGTGTGTGTGTGTGTGTGTGTGGTGTGTGTGTGTGTGGTGTGTGTGTGTGTGGTGTGTTGTGTGTCTATATATATATATATAATATATATATATAATAATATATAATATATATATAAAATATATATATATACACATGTATGTCCTACGTTTCCATTCTTATCACTGTTTCCCATCTCTATGCTCATAGACATTCCTGACCTCTCGAATGTAATCACAGTTTAAGTTTGGAAACAAAGAAAGGAAGGAAAATGTTTTAAAAAACAATAAAATATAGGTTTGATTATAAAGAAGAAGAAGAAGAAAAAAAAAATGCATGAAATAAGATAATCATCATCTCCCAAAGATTGATAAAACAAAACATAAAAGTAAAAGCTCTTCCTCAGATTCACACAATCTAAATACCATTCCTCAGTGTTGTAATTATCATAATATCTTTATTGTCTGGCAGTACAATAATGTACAAAATCAATAGCCTTTTTAAAAAGAAAGAAAGAAAAAAAATCTAATGACATCATCTATTTCTCTGTCCATTAACATTTTCCCCCTTAAATTTCCCCTCGTTCCCAGGCAGGAGGCCGGAGATACACACACAATGAAGTAGCAAGGATAGGACAGCATAACTCGGAAACATAAAATATACAAAACATGTAACACATTGGACAACACAGAAATGATGACAACTGCTCAAGACCATATTTACACTGTACACATGGAAGGCTATTTACACACGTCCAGGCTTTAGCATGGATGTCATCTTAACACCAGCAGTCTCTACATGTGCTTGTCTCATCACACTGTCATTATATTTTTCTCATTTAAATAGAACTGTTTCATAATCATTAACAGATAGGAGAAACATGAGCTGACTAATTAATGCATTCAAACATATATAATCATGAAATTTACTTTAGCTGTGCTTTTATATTTCTTGTCTCTTCTGCCCATGAAGTATCCAGGTTTTACAATGAACTTGAGTAGGAGTTCCAAAATGAAGATAATGATTGCATTATAAGACTAACTGAAATTCTCCCATCTTCCCAGTAACCCTAATTTGAAAATGAGTCGAGGTGTTGCCTTGTGGTGGATGGATGAAATGATAAATTGCTGACTGAATGATAACAAATAAATTGATGGTTGAAATCAAAATGGGAAATGTCTTCACACTTAATTTACATGAAATCACAAATAAATATGTCAGAATGAACAGAAAATGTTCCATAAAAAAGTATTTCCCTATATCCCATACACCTAAATGAGAGAATGATCACTCATATATTTTAACATTTCTTTTTGGAGAAAAGTTAACCATTTTTAGACAAGACATACTCAGCATTGACAAGAAGAATTTTCAGTAAAGATTTCAATAACCTTTTAATACATAGGAATTTTCTATATTAGTATCTTTCTTGGAAAAGAAAACTTTTGTTTTGTTTGGATAAAGACTGTCCTATATCACTAAAATGATTGAGTTAGGAACATATATAAATAGGGTTTAATGTTGTTTATTTGTGTGATAAATATCTACCAGCATATCATAAATCATGAATTAACTTGGCACTTTTTTGTTTCTGTTTTGGCATCTTCAATATCTGAAAAGGATACAATTAATAGTAATAACTAATCTTCATGGACAATGTGCTTTTGTAATGACTGACAGCATTCACTTACTTTCTCTCCCTTTCTGTCGCAAAAATAATGATTTAAGAAATTTTATACAGTATAAAAAAGTTACAATACTTGCATCCCCCAGATGAAAAAAGTTTTTGATATAAGTCCTTTTCTAGAATCAACTTTTAAGAAATATGTTCTGACTTTATGCACAAACTTCCTGTATAATGCCAAAACCCTGCCCATACAAGCATCTATGAAGCAGATTAAATAAATATATTTTACAACTGATGTAGTATGCACACTGGTTTATTTTTCTATGTATGTGTGTGGGTGTTGGTGTGTGTATCATGCATGTGGTCATGTCCTTGACATATGTGTGATTGTGTGCATGAATGCCATGCTTCTTTCTGTATTTGTTAGTACATGCCTGTATATGCAATGCCTGTATACTGGAATAGTGTGCAGATAAATGTAAATGAACAGATGAACCACAACCTAAATACAGACCAACATAGCCATCAGGAGAGAGAGGAACATATAAATAAGCTTTAAAATATGTTCAAAGAAGGTACAAAGTGAGAGAAAATAATTCCATAATGTAATTCCTGTTATGATATTTTCTGAGATATATACTTTCAAAGTTTAAAAACATTTCATAGTATGGAATAACTCATTCACATTCATACCTTATTATACAATGTTTAAAGCTTACTTATATATATTTTTTTCTTCTTGTCACTATGGTGTTAGAGAAAGAGAGAGAGAGAGAGAGAGAGATGAAAGAAAGAAAGAGAGAGAAGAGAGAGAGAAGAGAGAGAGAAGAGAGAGAGAGAGAGAGAAGAGAAAGAGAGAAGGAGAGAGAGAGAGAGAGAGAGAGAGAAGAGAGAGAGAGGAGAGAATATAACTTAAATAAATATAAAAAATACTAAAACCCCACAGAAATATATGACACAATAATGCTCATGGTTAATCATGACATACTTACAATAAAGAATCATGGAAAACACATCTAGGACAAGTTTTTTTTCCTAGCAAAAGCCAAGATGTGAGATAATAATGAATGAAATACATTGTGTGCTTAAGATCAATTCATATATGAATGTGTTGTTACTCCACAAGAATCTTACATTGGTTAGTAACAGCAAATGTGCATTTCTTTTTACTTGACGTGAATACCTAATGGTTAATGGGATAGCGTGAACAAGTGCCGAAGACTGATCTATCATCAAATGAATATGGAATACATAATGTCAAAGAAATATAATGTAAAATTCTGAATGTTCATAAAACCTTGATATACCAGTCATAAAATAAAAAAAGAAAAGAAAAAAATCTGGTACAGAATAGGCCTTTGTAAGAGCTTTGGGTCAAACATCAAGAAGAACATTCAGAAGGAACTACATACCCTAAAGAAGCTCAAACATGGAACCAAATGCACCTCATTAAAAAAACAACTGTCCAAACCTCTATGAAAAAAGGAAAAAATCCTATGTACAAATATGTATGTGTGTGTGTGTTGGTGTGTGTGTGTGTGTGTGTTGTGTGGTGTGTTGTTGTGTTGTGTGTGTGTGTGTTGTTGTGTGTGTGTGTGTGTGTGGTGTGTGTGTGTGTGTGTTGTGTGTGTGGTGTGCGGTGCGTGTGCGTGTAAGTGTGGGTGTGTGTGTTTTATACCCATCCCCAGATCCCCAAGTTGGACAAGGACAGCAGCTAAAAATGAGGTGAATTGCATTCGGTGGTGAGTCGTGGGAACACTAGGTATGACACAAGGGTAATAAACTTGGGGAGCAGCCTTTAACGAGAGCCTAGACATAGACAGTATTGAGGTATACTTATATATTCATATACTAGTGACCCAATGAATTAGTATCATTATTAACATCTACAAAGACAATCTCTCTGTATGGGAATCTCTCCTGTAATACTGGGTATATATATATGCTTTTGAAATCTTTCCTTCATTCTATATCTTCATAATGATGCAGTAAAAAAGTTTCTGATAAAAAAGAGGACTGAGTTGGATAATA
>NW_020871094.1:702658-707658 GCF_003789085.1 Penaeus vannamei
ACTCCCCTCCCTCTCTCTCTCTCTCTCCTTCCTTCTCTCTATCCTCTTTCTCTTCCTCCTCTTCTTTATTTCTTCCTCTTCCTTCTCCCTCGTCCCTCCCTCCATATCTTCTCCTCCTTCCTCCTCTCTCCTCTCTCTCTCTCTCTCTCTCTCTTCTCTCTCTCTCTCTCTCTCTCTCTCTCTCCTCTCTCTCTCTCTCTCTCTCTCTCTCTCTCTCTCTCTCTCCTTTCTCCCTACTCCTTTTCCTCCTCCTCCTCCTCCCTCATCCTTTCTCCATCATCCTTCCTCTCTCTCCTCCTCCTTCTTCCCTTCCCTCCTCCCTCCTCCCTCCTTCCTCCTCCATTTCTTCCTTCCTTCCCCTCCCCTCCTCCTCCTCCCACCCCTCTCCCATCCTCCCCCCCTCCCTCCTCCCCCACTCCTCCATCCTCCTCCTCCATCTTCCTTCTTCCTTACCTCCCTGCCTTCCCCCTCCCTCCTCCAACTTCTTTTCCGACATCCCACCTTCCTCCCTCCTCCATCCTTCTCCCTCGCATCGCCTCCCCGTCCGCCTCTTCCTTCGCCTCTGTCCTCCTCCCTCTCCCCTTCTCCTTTCTTCCTCCTCTCCTTACCTCTCCCTCCCTCCTCCTCCCCCTCCTCCTCCCACTGCGTGCCTCCCTGTCTTATTTGAAACTGGCACACACACCCCTCACCCGTCCTCCCTCCCTCTCCCAACACCCTGCTGCCCTCACCGATTCACACTCTCCTCCTCCTCCACCCTCCTTCCATGCGCCTCCCTCCCTCCTCCTGTACCTTGCAGCCCAATTCCAGTGTGCAGCCTACATCCACTTCCTTGGTTTCTCAGCTCCTCCTTCCTGAAAACTTTCATCGGCACATTTGACTTTATGCACCGCATGCCACTTCCCTCCTTTCACTACACTCGGCTTTTCAACATTCCTCCTTCATTCCTACTGACGCGGGACCGGCGAAGACCCTCCTCCTTCTTAGCCTTCCTCCTCCTTCCCTCCGGTCCAGAGTTTTGCATAAACGGACCCGCTACAGATACGCGATAGTTAGTGCCAGAGTCGTTAGGCTTCCAGATGATGAGTCCCACCCTTACAGCCAGCCTAGTCTTCTCATAGCATCAAATCCTCAGATGCAACAATGCCTTCTTAGATACTATGTTCTCCTCCTTCCTATCTTCCTCCACTGCCCGCTTCCCCCTCTTCTCCCTACATCGAGCAACATCACCGCTCAACTACGCCACACCCAGCCCCACTACATATTAGCTCTAACCACAACGACCAACTCACACGCCTCACCTACATGATCAGATCCGAGCATCATTACTCACCCTCTGCAACACTCAATCACTACTCCCTGAATCTCCCCGCTACCACCTTTCGCCCACTTCGACGTTCGGCCGCTACTGCCTCAGCGCTAGAGGCGCCCCCTACCCGCGATCCGTCCGCCCCACTCCCCTGCATGCAGCACCCGTCCCCGTACCCTCCCCGGGCTCGCTCCCCGCTGGCGCCCTTCCTCCTCGTCCTCCTCACCCGCCACCACTCCTTCCTCCTCTCTACCCCCTCCTCCTCCCTCCTCCTCCTCCGTCCTACTCGCCTCCCCTCCTCCTCGTCCGTTCCTCCTCCTAGACTCCTCCCCTCACTGCTCCCCTCGACCTCCATCCTCCTCCTCCATCCTTCCTCCTCCGTCCTCCATTCCTGTCTCCTCCTCCCCCTCCACTCTGTACCACCAACCTGCGGGCGCAACTCTCTCTCCCAAGATCACGGGCCATAAATATAGGAGTTACTATCCTTATCACGTAAGACACACCAGCACTTTACCTCTCCCCCTCCCCCCGCTCCCCCTCCACACAGACCTCCTGCCTCCGGTAATATTTTAATGTCAAGATTTTCTCCTTCTCGGCTCACTTATTTGATGTGAAAAAAGGTGAGTGAATATGATGGTAACAATGAAGCTCTTGTTTTGTGATTTGTCAGCAGTGAGAACTGTAAAAGTTTTTTTTATTATTAGATTTACATATGTGCTGCTATGTTTTTTGTCGTTATTATGATCACTATTGTTTTTGTGTCATGATCATCCTCTAATCACCATTCATTATTTTCCTTATTTTCATTTTTATTATTATCATTATTATTATTATTATGTGTTATCATTATCATTATTATTATCAATTTTGTAGTTGGTTTGGTTATGTTTCTTTTCGCTCTTCTTACTATTATCATCATCAATAGCATTAATATCATGGTATTATCAATATCATCATTGTTGTTGTAGTTTATCTATAGTTGTGATCACTGGTTGTTTATTATTCCAGTAAATTCTGACCAGTGAACAAGAATTCTACATTCTTCCCTTTCTGAATGTTCTTCCCATCTCCATCCTCCTCCTTCCTACTCTCGCTCCATCCTTCTCCTTACTGCCTCTTCTCTCCTCCTCCGGACCTTTCCTACCCTCCCGTCCCTCCCCTCCCTCCTGCTCTTTCCTTTGGCCTCTCCTCCTCCCTCCTCTGCTCCTCCTCCTTCTCCCTCCTCTGCTTTTCTTCTCCCTCCCTGCCCGCTCTACCTAGCCCTCCTCCTCCTCCTCTTTTTCCTTCCTCTCTCCTCCCTCCTCTCCTTCTTCCCTCCTTTGCCTTCCTACCCTCCTTTTCCTCCGCGCCTCCCACCCTCTCCTCCCCTCTCTCCCCGCTTCGTCTCACTCTCTTCCCTTCTCTCTCAATCACTCCCTTCTCCTCTCTCCTTCCCTCCTCGGACTAACTCCTCGTTCTCCTCCTTGTCGCCTTCTCTCTGGACACTGTCCTCACCCTCTACCATCCTCCCCTCCTCGTTTCTCCTCTCCCCTTCTTCTTCGCTCTCCTGCTACACCTCTTCCATCTCCTCCTCGGTACATCCTGTGGTTGCTCCTGCGCGTGCGCGCCCTACATCCTCACCCTACTCGACACTCTTCTAACCACCCGCCTTCCTCCTCCACCACACACATATCTCCTCTACACCATCCCGCGTCTCGCTCTCACCTTCTCCAAGACCACGCGCGCACGCGTGTGCTTATACATATCCTTCTTACAGGCGTCACTATCATCCCTCTCGCTAGTGCCTTTTCCTTCCTCTCCTTAGCCGTCATATCTACCCTTCACAGCTCTCCTTCTCCCCATCATTCCTATTATCCTCCTTGCCCTACAAATTAATGCTCCTTGTAGACCTCACTCCTCCTTCTCCTCCTTCTCCTTCTCCTCCTCTCCTCCTCTTCTCTCTACCTCCTTTCTCCTCCTTCTCTCCTTCTCCTCTTCTCCTCCTCCTCTTTTCCTCCTCCATCTTCTCCTCCTCCTCCTTCTCCTCCTCCTCCTCCGCCCTCCTCCCTCCTTCTCCTCTTCTCCTCCTCCTCCTTCTCCTTCTCCTTCTCCTCCCTCCTCCTCCTCCTCCTCCTCCTCCTCCTCCTCTTCTCCTCCTCCTCTCTACGTCCTTCCTTTTCTGAATGTACAGTTTCTTTGTCGCCGTAACTCTCTTTGTATGTTTTTTTTTTATACAATTTTGAACTAATATTGTTTTAGTTGGGGCAAATGTCAACTTGATTACTGCACGCCATGACTGCTATCATTTATAGCTTATATGGTCAAATTGAAACCTGTGAAATAATAAATAAAACAATAATTTTTAGTACATAAGGCCACTTTTTTTCTTGAATAGCGGACCCGCCGACATGAAAAAGATGAAACCCGATTTTTTTTTTCAATTTTTTGCCGATATTCTGGTGTCTAAGAAAGAAATAGGAAAAAAATTGAAATCAATTTGTCTATGATTCATTGTGTATGGCATCGTTTCTCCCGTCCGGTATCGTTATTCCCGTCCCTAACACAAAAATAAAATATATTTGGCGGAAATACTCTCATGCGTCATGTCATGTCTATTGTCTATCGTGTCCGTGGTCGGTGGTTGCATCTGGTCAGTACTGGCGTATTTCGCAATATGCGCAGAGAACCTCCGCTGATCTTTGGAAGGTAGGAGGTACACCTGTTATTTTGGTGCTGGAGATTTTTTCTCTCTCCCACCGACATTTCATTATCATCAGACTCGCTTGCTATTCAAGAAAAAATGCTGTGGCATAATGGCGTAACAAAAGAGTGAAATGTGAATATTAAAGACGCAATACAACAAATATTGTGATAACAAATCATAGTCGCATACACATAATATTAGATATGTCAAACTCATACATTTAATACTAGACATGTCATGCACAGTGGCAAAAAATGAACGACATGGACAATGATTGGTCGAACGTAGTCATGGTGAACCTGAAAATGTTCAGCGAACAAAACAGCCAAACGTTCGAGTTTGTGCCGTTTGCATTCGACGCACACAAAAGGCATCACTGGGGAACTGTGCAGTCAGGAGGTTGCCTGAGACACAAGAAGGGCGTTTGGTGCATGAACTTATGGCCGCTGCAATAACACAAGAGGAATTAGATCAGGAGTACGTGGAGGTCTGAGATGAGACAGTTATTAACGTGAGGGATAAAAACCTTGGCAGGCTGATAGGGTAAGATTGACTCAGACGTGGAACAAGAGGGAGGGAGGTGAGAGTGCCCCTTGCCTTAGCTAAAAGAAGGTTGTCTAATATGTATGCGACACATCTGCTAGAGTAAGGGTCACTGCAGACTGCTAAAAAAAGACAGTGATTAAGGGTCTATACTGACAGGGATCTCATACAGGAATGGGTCTGTAGAGGACGAAAGAAACTTGCAATTCATGAATTATAATGGACTCCGGGGAAAAGCTCGGGGACATACTAATGCTTGCCCCACCGGGTTGCGGTTCCTTTAAAGCCTCTTGTTAATCAGGTGGGGATGGCGTGGGAAGAAAATATCAAGGATGAAAAATGTATCAAATTCAAATTAAACTAATAAGAGATAAAATATCAAAATGATACAACAAATCGGCAAAATGTTTAGATGTGGCGGAAGGTTGTAACAGTGTTGATAGATTGTGGATTCAGACGTGATTCAAC
>NW_020871094.1:730158-735158 GCF_003789085.1 Penaeus vannamei
TAATCTTTGCCCGTGCCCTTGGGTTCACATAATCTTTGCCGTGCCCCTTGGGTCTCACATAATCTTTGCCCGTGCCCCTTGGGTCTCACATAATCTTTGCCCGTTGCCCCTTGGGGTCTTCACATAATCCTTTGCCCTGCCCTTTGGGGTCTCACATAATCTTTGCCCGTGCCCTTGGGGCTCACATAATCTTTGCCCGCCCTTGGGTCTCACATAATCTTGCCCGTGGGGTCTCACATAATCACTTTGCCCGTGCCCCTTGGTTTCTCACATAATCTTTGCCCGTGCCCCTTGGGTCTCACATAATTCTTTGCCCGTGCCCCTTGGGTTCTCACATAATCTTTGCGCCGTGCCCCTTGGGGTCTCACATAATCTTTGCCCGTGCCCTTGGGGTCTCACATAATCTTTCCCGTGCCCTTGGGGTCTCACATAATCTTTGCCCGTGCCCCTTGGGGTGTCTCACATAATCTTTGCCCGTGCCCTTGGGGTCTCCACATAATCTCTTGCCCGTGCCTTCACCTTGGGGTTCACATAATCTTTGCCCGTGCCCCTTGGGGTCTCACATAATCTTTGCCCGTGCCCCTTGGGGTCTCACATAATCTTTGCCCGTCCCCTGGGTCTCACATAATCTTTTGCCCGTGCCCCTTGGGGTCTCACATAATTCTTTGCCCGTGGGGGCCCTTGGGGTTCACATAATCTTTGCCCGTGCCCCTTGGGGTCTCACATAATCTTTGCCCGTGCCCCTTGGGGTCTCACATAATTCTTTTCCGTTGCCCTTGGGGGTCTCACATATTCTTTGCCCGTGCCCCTTGGGGTCTCAAAATCTTTGCCCGTGCCCCTTTGGCCCGTGCCTTTCTCACATCTACCCCCCAATAAACCCTCCAGCAAAGATCCCTTTCATTCGCCTGCTCTACGCCCCAACCTCTCACGTTCACATCTGGTGGCAGCGATGGAAGAACTTCACAACGCCGATGAACGGTCCTGTTACCAAAATAAGTTCTTGCCAAAGTGCCTCCTCGCTTCCCTTATCGTCCAGCCATCGCTAACAAGTCCTTCTTCGATCCTACGGATCCACATCATGTTCTGCCCCACTACTGCCTGTGCTGCCTTCCTAACGTAGTCGCTGAAGATGTATTCTCGCACCCTGTAACGCCGCACTCGCCAATCTGGTTCAGCTGCCTCACCAAGTCTTCACGAACCTTTGTCAGCACAATCATGAAGGGCGCCCTTCTACTCAGCCACCACCAATAGTCGCCTCTCTGCTACTTCCAATAGGGTAAGTGTACCATCATTAGTGCCAGATTATAAACTAACTCTCTCCCTTTTAGTACCCACACCTCACAAACCTTACATTATGAGTTGCTGCGTCTCATCGCCTTAACGAACACACACTTACTAACTCTGTATTACTTCTACATTTCCTCACTGTCACCTCTTCGTTTAAATACATCAACATGTCACATACACTCGCGAATCTCTCAGTCATCCACTTCCTGACTTATCCTAGACCTCTCTCCGTTGTGCCTCAAACCTTCCCCACTCCTCATCGCCCCTCATATCTCTCTACGCTCCTTCTACACTCTCCATCCTCTCCATACTCTTCATCGTACTCTTCTGATAGTAATTAGCGTTTAATGTTTTCGTTATTCATGATACTAGTGACATGTAAAGGATATATGCATAGGTGCAGCTTACAAGCTTAGTGCAGCGGGGATATATAGTTGTTTTATGATATTTCAATAGAGGTAATACGAACTATGCGTCGAATGTTATAGATTATGTGGATTTAAGATTGTCCAGCTTTGTATGCTTTTTCCTCCGAGTGAAATATGGTGATTCAGAAGTAAATGGCATTAATCTAGACAGAATATTGAGCAAAGTTATTGTTGTCTACTCAACTTTAGATAGTGGTATGTTTGTTAGCAGTTTACTTCTCGTTACGGCTTGCGTGTCACTTGCACATTGTGTGAGAGAAATTGATAAATACCATTTCGTTGTATATCATGTTATAGAGCGATCAAACGTTTCAACCTGTGTACTAGTGCCGCAGTCTTAGATCGTGAGTAAAACAGTATATGAAAAGAGTATCAGCATTAGATCTAAGAGGTAGGAGATGTAAAGTAAGTTAATAACTAAGTATCATATATAGTATACTATTAGTATAAATAATATGACTTACGTAAAAATAAAAAGTAGTAAAAAAAAGATAGCTTATGTATTTGACTATATATTAATTATTATTGATAGTGTATAAGTATTATATAATTAATAAATAGTATTCTGAACCTAATATATTACCTCCGTATAATTATAATACTCTTGTAATTATATACTAGGAATAGTATATAGATAAGTAGTAGATAGATAAGATAGAAGTAGGATAAGTGAAGCGAGTAGATTAAGGATAGGATAGATATGATAGATAGATAGCATTAGTATGAAATAGATTGTTATAATAGATAGACGATAAAGATATTAGTATATAAAATACTAATATAATATATAATAATAATAGATTTTAGTGTTGTATATGTTTAGAGTAGATATAGGACTGTGTTCTGTTATATTGTATATGTAGCTTGAGTGAGAGTATGTACGGGTATACATTATGTATCGATAGTAGTTATATATGTTAGTGCATATATATAAAGTGAGTATACTGGTGTGCGGGTGATGGATATGTGTGGTGGGTTTTGTTATAGTAATGGTATTATAGTATATCAGGTGAGTTTTTTTATAGTATTTATATAACTCCTGAATAATATCTCTCCTTTATTTATGGCTTCTTTATAGATTGCTCTTCATTTGGTTATTTCATATATAAATTTGTGAATAATAGTGACCCTCATCTTATCCTACTCTAATTTAATATAAGCTTTCATGTAGTTAAATACTTGTGTGGATCTTTTGCTTATATCTATAGTCCTATAGATATATATAAGTAAGTATAGGGTGTGTACTATATATAAAGTGATGTATTGTTGTAATTATATATATATACTAGTATATATATGTACATGAATCCGATTGTACGCGAATCTAGTAGTGTGCGAACTTTATAGTTTACCATCTACTAACTATACATCTCTCTCTGCTGTCTCATCTCTCTACCTCTCTTTTGCTCCTCTCGTGCAGTGCTCTTTCGGTTTCTCTCCTCTCTCTCGTCTTATCTCTCGGATTCTCTTCCTCGTCTTCTCTCCTCCTCTCACTCTCTCTCTCTCTCTTCGGTTTCTCTCCGTGCTAATTCTCTCTCTTCTGCTCTCTCTGGCTCTCTGCTCTGCTCTCTCATCTACTCTCTCTTTTTCTCTCTCCCTCTCTTTCTCTCTCTATTTCTCTATTCATTCTTCTCAGCCTTCTTCAGTTCTAATCTCTCTTCTTATTTTCATTTCTCTCTTCTTACTTCATTTTCGTATAATTGCTCTTTTTTTCTCCATTTCTCATTTATATCTTCTATTTTTCTCTATATCTCACTATTATCTCTACACTTCATATGTCTCATTCTTCATCCTAGCTCTCCATATACTTACATTCAATCAGTTCTCTTCATTTCTTATTTATTCTTATCTTTTCTTGTTCCTACTTCTCGATCTCGTGATTCTCATATTCTCTCTATCATCGTATTCTACTCTACTCTCATTCTATCTCTTGTCTTTCTCTCTTCATCCTTCTCACCTATTTCTTTCCATCTCTATTATATCAATATTTTATATATCTCTCATCTGCATTAACAAATCTACTATTGTGATTGTTAGCTATTACATTCCTTCTGTCATTAGCGTTTGTCTGGTGTTTCCGTTGGTACACGCACTTCTTTAGATGTTGTGTTTCCGTTGTCTCTTTTATCTATTGGTCTCTTAATCGTTCGTTGCTCTCCTTCTCTCATCTCTCTGCTTACTATCTCTCACTTTCGTAGTATCGTATCATATCTAATCCACTTGATGCTATCTTTATCTTTATCTATGCTTATTTCATATTTCTACTCTGCTCTACTCTCCCCTCTCGTCTTTCCTCTTCGCGTCTTTTCGTTCTCTCTTCTCTCTCTCTTCGTCTCTCCATCGTTTCTTATCATGTCATATTCTCTCCTGCTTCCTACAACTTCTTCTCACACCCTCATCTCCCTCTCTCTCTCTTCTCTCTCTACTCTCTCATTCTCTCTTCTCTCTCTCCTACTCTCTTCTTATCTCTATCTCCTATTACTATTCCTCATCCTATCATACATCCATTTCACTTTAACTCTATATATCACTCATGTCATCTCATAATTATCTTTCACATTACTCTATCATTACCCTATCCAATCTCTAATATCCTATATCTGCTCTTACTTTACCGATTCTCTTTTTACTACTCTCTCTCTACACTCTCTCATCTTCTCTCATCTCTCTCTCTCTCTCTCTCTCTCTCTCTCTTCTCTCGCTCTTTCTCTCTCTTCTCTCTTTCATCTCTTCGTCTCTCCACTTTTCTCTGCTTTTCTCTCTTTCTCTCTGCCCGAATCAATAACAGACATTACTAACCATCCACTCTCTACTTCTGTCCTTCTTCTCCTCTCTCATCTCTTCTCTCAATCTCTCTCTGCGTCCGTCTCTCTCTCTCTCTCTCTCTCTCTCTCTCTCTCTCTCTCTCTCTCTCTCTCTTCTCTCTCTCTCTCTCTCTCTCCTTCTCTCATCTATCTCTCCCTCTCTGCTCTCTACTCTCTCTCTTCTCTGTGTGCTCTCCTCTCCATCTCTCATCATCTCTGATAATGCTTCTCATTCTCTAACTAACTCTCTCTCTCTTCTCTCTCTCTCTCTCTCTTTCTCTCCTCTCTCTACTCTCTCTCTCATCTCTCATCACTTTCCTCTCTTTCTTCTCTTTCTCTCACCTCATCAATCCCTCTCTCCCCCTCTCCTCTCTCTCTCTCTCTCGTCTCTCTCTCTCTCTCTCTCCTCTCCTCTTCTCCTCTCTCTCTCTCTCTCTTCCTCTCGTTCTCTCTCTCTCTCTATCTCTCTCTGCTCTCTCCC
>NW_020871094.1:769262-771974 GCF_003789085.1 Penaeus vannamei
AGATGGCTTCTCTTTCTAAAAAAATCATGTTCGGGTTGTATATAGCAAAAGCATACCCATGACTTTGCACACATCAGAAATAATATATCTAAACTTTGATTTTGCAGGAAAGGTTTGGTAAGCTCATATAGTTTACACTTATGCATATATTGTAAACAGACGTGCACTGATAAAAAGAAAGGGAAATACATATATGACATTAAAGTAGAGAGCGAGATGAACTGCTCATTTCATCAGAATGAACAATATATATATATATATATATATATATATATATATATATATAATATAATATATATATATATAGATATATCACAGCACATGCAAGAGGAGTCGGTTCTTAGAATCTTGATATTCACCCTCCTTAGAACCACCAAACTAGTCGCTGCTCGAATTGAAACAAGCAAACATGCATTTTCTTGGTCAGCTGTTCGAATGTGGGTGTACACCAAGACTTGCGGAAACTAATAGCGATAAGTATGATTTGAATTTAGCAACAAGAATAACCGAAACAAATTATACGTACTTTTTCTAACTCATCCCCACATATTGACTTGGCATTTCTATAAACACACACACACACACACACACACACACACACACACACACACACACACACACACACACACACACACACACACACACACACACACCACACACACACACACACACACACACTGCAGTTAGCATTCAGTTAATGTTCTATAATAAAAATTATGATGCATGTTTTCTATTTACTTAATTTGGTTTTAACATGCTTTCTATTTACTGAATCAGTGTTTAGTTCTGACGAACAGATAAAACTTACTTCAATTATCCACTAACTGGATGGTGCAGCTACAAGAAACATTTTCAAAGGTCTTAGCGATTTTGAAGAGATCTTTATTCGAATTAGCTGCCGTACAAAGATCTTGAAAGCCTGGTGCTTTCATGCTTCAAGAAATACACAGCTATAATTGATACTTGTCTTGCTGAAAGAAGGGGAAATGACACCTCAACGGCATAGGTACTGCCATTTCGATAAACAAACAATTCCAGGAAGTCGCATTTAAAAATTTCAGTTTTTCAAAAGATGTCACTTCATTTATAGGTTATTTACCAAGTGAAATATAATTCCAGAACTGTATCTATCTATCTATCTATCTATCTATCTATATATATATATATATAATATATATAATATATATATATATATATATATATACTACTTTGTACATGTAGCCCCACTCCTTGAAAAAAATCCTAGCGGGCAACTTCCGAGCTAAGCCCTGTTTCTACTTTTATTCAATGGGAATATATTTTTCTTCATTCCTTTTCTTTTTCGAATATCTTTTTACCATTGACATTACTGAACTTTTTTAAATGGATTGAAAAAAACACTTCACATAAAGTATCGCAAAAACTGACAGGGTAAAAAAAGAGGGAGGAGCTAATGTTACGTTTAGCCAATGGGAGTGCGTCTTGGGATATCAGAAATAGCTAGATACATAATTATTTGTATAATTTTCTCGATTTTCTTATAATCACAAGTGCGCGTATGTGTGTTTGTTTGTGGGTCCTTGCCTGTGTGTGGTGAGGGAAGGAGGAATGAGGATGGACATTCGAATGATACATGTTATATACATGTGCGTGAGTGTGTTCACCTTCTGTCCTGTATACAATGTGAGTATCATATTTTCAGTTCTTCTTTTAAAGGTGTTGGATCCTTTGTATCTCCATTCTATTTATGTCGGAGATCACAGTCAGTGGCTTACCAGCGTTCAAACTAAATAAATCTTAGCGTAGAATATTCTATGACTTAATTATGTCCACCATTATCCTAACATGTGTATCATCACTCATCAATCTATTACCATTCTAAGAAACGTTATCTTCAACCTCATTACCATTCTCATTACCATAAGTTATGATTAGTTCTTCATTCCACTCATCCTATGTTCTATTTTGATTATGTTTTCCCTACGAATAGGTAAACAGGAAAAATCCATACTGTTTCTTCTGATTAACATATCAATAAGAGTGCGTAGTAACATACTAAAAAGTTCAGAAATCAGTCGAATTTGCTATTCTAGTTATTTAAAGTACATTCAAGTGAACAGAGCTTCTACATGGGTGTGTGTATACAGCATCTATGGATGTACGCATGCATATATGTATATATGTTTCTGTATAAGTATAGTGCGCATGTTTTACCAGCTTTGCTTTGTATACCACTGAAGGGCGTATCTCTGTCGCAGAGCAAGTGACTCACGCGGTCGTCCCGTGTTTCCATAACAACGAGCAACCTGCTTGTCTACCAGTGACATGAAAGTAGGAGAGATGCTTTTATTATTCAGAATTCAAGGGTATTGTACTTTTTTATTATCACAAAGTACATTTTTTGTATTATTTCCTCTTAGTGTTGTTATTCAAAATAGATTTCATCCGCAATCTCTCCTTTTGCTTGTTATCGTATTTACTTACACATTCTTTGTAAGTTCTACAGGATTACTTTTTTTACTTTATATCTTGAACTGATCCTACTTCCTCTCTATACATCGCAATCTCTCTTACACACACTATCTGAATATACATCTGTCTGTCTATTTGTTTGTCTATATGTTCGTCAATGTACCTATCTATTTATCCATCTATCTAATTTATTTATTTAATTATCCATCTCCATTTCTATCCATCTATCTATCTGTCTATCTCCCTAGCGAGCAGTTAGCG
>NW_020871094.1:782074-787074 GCF_003789085.1 Penaeus vannamei
TCTCTTCTTTGACTAGAGTCTCATCTACATTGTCCTGAAATAACCAGATTAAAATATACATGAGAATTACATGATGAAATACTCAAAATGTGTGAATGTAGGAGTGTGAAAATGCATATGCAAGTGTGCAAATGCACATAAGAAGGTGTTAAAGCACATCAGGGTGTGAATGTGTGACTGAGCACCTGTGCATATCTGTGTGTATATGTGTGTATGTTGATATACATACATGTGTGTATGTTAATGTACATACGTGTGTCCATGTGTGTAAATCAATGTACATGTGTACATTGTGTTTGTGTACATGTGTGTACGTGCATACATAACTGTATATGTGTGTATACATATTTATACAAGCATGTGTTCATAAATATGTGTGCATACATGTATGTGTACGTGTATACATGTACATGTATGTGTACACATGTTCATGTGTGTATGTGTACACATGTTCATGTGTGTATGTGTACACATGTTCATGTGTGTATGTGTACACATGTTCATGTGTGTATATGTGTATACATATACATGTATGTGTATAAATATACGTGTATATGTTCATGTATACATATATGTCTATATGTGTATGTGTATACATATATGTGTCCATATCTCTGTGTACATGTATGTCGCGTATGTGTACATGTATGTCTGTGTATGTGTACATGTATGTCTGTGTATGTGTACATGTATGTCTGTGTATGTGTACATGTATGTCTGTGTATGTGTACATGTATGTGTGTATGTGTACATGTATGTCTGTGTATGTGTACATGTATGTCTGTGTATGTGTACATGTATGTCTGTGTATGTGTACATGTATGTCTGTGTATGTGTACATGTATGTCTGTGTATGTGTACATGTATGTCTGTGTATGTGTACATGTATGTCTGTGTATGTGTACATGTATGTCTGTGTATGTGTACATGTATGTCTGTGTATGTGTACATGTATGTCTGTGTATGTGTACATGTATGTCTGTGTATGTGTACATGTATGTCTGTGTATGTGTACATGTATGTCTGTGTATGTGTACATGTATGTCTGTGTATGTGTACATGTATGTCTGTGTATGTGTACATCTATGTCTGTGTTATGTGTACATGTATGTCTGTGTATGTGTACATCTATGTCTGTGTATGTGTACATCTATGTCTGTGTATGTGTACATGTATGTCTGTGTATGTGTACATGATGTCTGTGTATGTGTACATCTATGTCTGTGTATGTGTACATCTATGTCTGTGTATGTGTACATCTATGTCTGTGTATGTGTACATCTATGTCTGTGTATGTGTACATCTATGTCTGCGTATGTGTACATCTATGTCTGCGTATGTGTACATCTATGTCTGCGTATGTGTACATCTATGTCTGCGTATGTGTACATCTATGTCTGCGTATGTGTACATCTATGTCTGCGTATGTGTACATCTATTCTGCGTATGTGTACATGTACGTCCGCGTATGTGTACATGTACGTCTGCGTATGTGTACATGTACGTCTGCGTATGTGTACATGTACGTCTGCGTATGTGTACATGTACGTCTGCGTATGTGTACATGTACGTCTGCGTATGTGTACATGTACGTCTGCGTATGTGTACATGTATGTCTGCGTATGTGTACATGTATGTCTGTGTATGTATACATGTATGTCTGTGTATGTGCACATGTATGTCTGTGTATGTGCACATGTCTCTGTGTATGTGCACATGTCTCTGTGTATGTGCACATGTCTGTGTATGTGCACATGTCTCTGTGTATGTGCACATGTCTCTGTGTATGTGCACATGTCTCTGTGTGTTGCACATGTCTCTGTGTATGTGCACATGTCTCTGTGTATGTGCACATGTCTCTGTGTATGTGTGTGTGAATGAAGTTGTATAAATGTGGGTGTAAATGCGTGTTTTAAATGTGCAAATATGTTTATAGTTATAAATGAGTGTATACAAATACATGTGGATGTGTAAATACATTTGCAAATTTATATGTGAATATAAATTTGTATGTGAGTATGTATATATCCATGTACACTGTAATGCTAAGGGGGGGGGGGGGAAGTAGCAGTAGTAATAACCACCAAGACCGCATCCCAACTTCAATACAAACATACAGCTAATCCTTTAAAATAGTTAGATGGATGGATAGAGACAGACAGACAGACAGACAGACAGACAGACAGACAGACAGACAGACAGACAGACAGACAGATAGACAGATAGATAGATAGATAGATAGATAGATAGATAGATAGATAGATAGATAGATAGATAGATAGATAGATAGATAGATAGATAGATAGATAGATAGATAGATAGATAGATAGATAGATAGATAGATAGACAGACAGACAGACAGACAGACAGACAGACAGACAGACTGAGACAAATATATAAATATCAACCTACCTGACTATGCGCTGTCGATTCCTGTTTCGTTGAACTGAATTCTTCCCTTTGATCTGTACTGTCATTAAGCCTCTGGTCGGAACTGTCTCCCTTTGGCTCTTCCAGGTGTGTTGTCGGTTGGTCCCAGTTGTGTTCAGTGTCTACATGGTGAGGTGAGGACGGAGGACTCTCTGACGCAACTGCTACCCCCGGAGGAACTGTGGCGATCGGTAAAGGATCTTCTCGTCTCCGTCTTTTTGGGTGTGGACTCGCTCGGTCGTCCCGTGGGATGTATTTTTTGCATTCTTGTCTTGAAGGTGGTTCATCAGGCACAGCTAAGCCTTTAATTTGAAGTAACTCGGCTGCTTTGATCAACCTAGCCAGGTCATTCTGAGCTACACTGACAACACCAGCATACATATAACTTAATAATGCTTCTAACTCGTCAGGTTTAACGTCCTTCAAAACTATGACTGGATGCTTACAAGGTGTGTGCTCAAACATCTTCTCAAAGTATTCACTACATGTTGACAATACCAGCTTGTGGACTGGGTAGAACTTCCCTTCACAAGCTAAAGTAACATCTGTATATCTCTCCTGTTCATTAGAAGAAAAAGAGGAAATTATATACTTATATCTGCAATAGTATTATTTATTTTTTGATATTCCCATTACCTATTACATATCCTTTGTTTCACCTTCTATACAGCAATTGAGATACAAGATCAAATTGTTACAAACCTTTTCGCGTAATGTTGACAGGATGTGACAAAATGTGGCTTTGTGGTTGTTCCACGATAATGAGAGCATTCCATCACCCATCTTGTCATAATATTTTAACACCTGAAATACAACAGAAGAATAATATAAATAAAAAGCTCTGAAACTTTCACTCTTATCAAGACCTAAACCTCTACCAAGTACATTCTAGCAAAATGAAATATGGACTGGTTCCTTAGTTGAAAATATATCACTAGGAAGGTCTATAAGCTCCATCCTCCCTGAATATAGGTACATGAAACTTGGTGGTCTTTACTGCAATGCTTGCTGAGTCACAATAGGTAGCTTTTCAGTATTTGACTGCTAAGTTAAACTTTTTTAAACAGGTGAATTTATATACTCAACTTTCTCTACATGTGGTATTATCTTGCTTTATCTTTGAACATCCCTATGCTAAATTATTAACAATTATGTTTATCACTAAGAAAATATAATAAACCAAATCTAAAGCCAATATTTCCTGATGTTGTCCTATATATCATATTTTCTCACAAAAAGCTAACATCATACTAAAAATTCATAAAGCCCTAAGCAAACGTTTCAAAGGATAACAATAATACATTAGGATTTCTGGTTTAAGAAAACTTAAAACAATCAGTTTCACATATTTCTCCTAAGCCCATCTTAATTCACCAGCAAATTTTGTACATTATCATAAATTCATGAATAAGTTAACAATCCCTTCAATTTTGTGTTTTCTTTAGAACATGCCGTTTCAATGTTTACATACACTGTACACAAAGAGATCCGCTACATGATAGCAGTACTTGCATAAATTAATATAAACTGACACTTCACATGCTTCACTTGATACCAAGCCTCATAAAATGAATCATCTCCCATGCGGTCACCAAGTCAATCATGATTCAACACCAGGATTACGAAATTACAAAAGGTGACCAGAACCGTAACTCAAAACACACACCCTCGGTTCCTTAAACCTCACAACCACCTTCAAGAATAAACTAAGGGAATTTTCTGAACACCACCTCTCACCTAGCACGAGAGAAGTATGCGGCCAATGGAGAGTACACGAGGTGCATGTGGCTCAATGAGGATGCAAGGGGCGTCTCTCACAGCCTCAGCCTCACAGGAACCCCAAGCCGCGCCGGACCGATGCGTCGCGTCCTACGTCACAATGGACCCTTCAAGTGCCTCATTTCAGGAATATTTTTCCTTCTTTTTTCCCTCTCCTGATGCTTGGCGACAACACCAACCTTAATGCAATGTATTACAGAAGACGTAACAGGCCTCTGGAGTTCTTTCTACGCAGCCTACTCGCGTGGCTTCCCGCCGTTCATTGTCCACGAGGTAAATAAGGCAAGGAGGCTCGAGGTCCCCGTCATGGAGGACGCAGGCTCCAACACGAACCCGCGAGTCTTCTCTCAACTGCTAAATAGTATCATTTCCTTTCCTCCTACGAACCCGCTTTGCAATTCCCATCACCCTCCGATCCTTATGCAATCGGCAGATCCTCCTGACAAGCCTGACAAGGAACGTGGAAGCAAGTTCTTACCGATAAAGAAGGAAAATAGTGGTCCACGTCCTACTCTCGTGTCAGCGTCGCGTTGGGAAGCGGCGGCGGCGGGGCTGAGCGGCTGAGGTGCCAGATGCACGTGACGCGGCGGTTGCCACTCCTCGCTGGAGGGACTCGGGGACTCGGTGAGGGGCTGGAGGGGGAGAGGGGAGGGAAGGGGAGGGGTATCCAAGAGGGACTCGATGAGGGGCTTGGAAGCGGGGGAAGGGGAGGGGAGGGGGTAGCAGAGGGTCTCGATGAGGGGCTTTGGGGTAGGGGGAAGGGGAGGGAGAGGGAGGGGTATCCAAGAGGG
>NW_020871094.1:797074-799574 GCF_003789085.1 Penaeus vannamei
GTAAGACGGACAGACAAGGAAGTTGATGGACGTGGTGTGAGATAGATGAGGAAGTTGATAAATTTGGTGTAAGACAGATAACGAAGATAATGAATTGTTGTGAGATGGATAGATGAGGAAGTTGATTAATTTGGTGTGAGATAGATAGATGAGGAAGTTGATAAATGTAGAGTGAAGGGAAACAGACAGATAAAAGAGGGAGAATGGTAAGTAAAGGTGTGGAACGGTGAAAAAAATGGAGGAAAGCAGTTGATAAATGTAGTGTGAAGGGAAGCAGATAGATAAACGAGGGAGAACGATAAGTAAAGGATTGAAATAGATAAACTATAAACATAAATTATTCCTTGTTAAGCTCTCCGGAGATCCTGCGAAGTAAAATAAGATAAAAAAGTTAATAAACATGATATGAGGTAATAAGTCCCTGAGATCCTACGAAGCGAATCTCAAGAAAATAAAAAAAAAACAAAGGAAATGGGTGAGAGGGAAATTGATAAAGCACGGAAGTATATTAATAAATAGAGGAAACAGTTAATGGATTAGATAAATCAATTGATAACGGATGTGAAGGAAGTGAAAAAAAAGCAAGGACTAAGTTGATAAAAAGGGACAAAGTAAACAAGTGAAGTGAAGGAAATAAATAGACAACAAGAGTGAAAGTTAATAGATAAAGGATGTAAATAAATCAGGGTGGAAGTTGATAACTGAAGATAAATGAAGTGAAATAAATAAGTAAATAACGAATGACCTTAACAAGTGAAGTGAAAGAAGTGCATGAATTAGGGAGAAAGCTGATACAGAACAGAATGAAAAAAATGGTATAAATTGGTATAAAAGGAAGTTGATAAATAAGGTAAATGAAACCTATGAATAAGGAAATTGAAGAATATAGTGAAGAAAGTAAATGAATACAGGAAGAAGCAAGAATCAATGGATAGATGAATAAATGAATAAATCAACGTAGTTATTTGTATTTGTGAATATTCTGTTTTGATCTTTTGAAATTTACATCTGGAGGTTATATTCAATTTGTCTAGAGTATTCTGAATAAAAAGCATATACAGCTGATTAGAGATATGTAAGTCATATTGCATTGTGAACGCACGCACGTAATACGCTTATAAGCATAAATACAGACAAAAACAAACGTAAACACACACACACTAATAACTCACAAAATACACACACACACACATACTAGCACGCATGCACAAACGCACACAAACATACAATAGCACACACATTAAGACACCCAAACACGAACACAAACGAAAACTTTCACACAATAACACACACAACCTTCTCCCCCACATTCACCCCCTCACAAACGCACACAATCCCCCACCCCCTACACACACACACACACACGCAAAACCCCATAAAATCAACCAATCCCCCCACACGCATCCCTACCCTACCCTTCCCCCCCCACACACACAAGCCATTCCCCCCACAAAATGCAATCCTCCTACACATAACCGTAACCCCCCAAAAAAAAAAAAAAAAAAAAAAAAAATCTTCCTCCAACACACGCATACACATAACCCTGCCCCCCCACAAAATACAACCCTCCCACACATAACCGTAATCCCCCCACACAAAAGCAACCCTTCCTCCCCCCCCATACACAAAAACAACCCTCCCCCCACACACAACCCTACCCTTCCCCCCCACACACAAGCAATCCCCCTCCCCCACACACACACAAGCAATCCCCCCCCCACACACACACATAACCGTAATCCCCCCCACACAAAAACAACCCATCCTCCCCCCCACACACACTAACAATCCCCCCCACAAAATACAACCCCCTCACACATAACCGTAATCCCCCCACACAAAAACAACCCATCCTCCCCCCACCCCCACATAACCCTCCCCCCACACACACTAGCAACACCCCCCCACACACATAACCGTAATCCCCCACACAAAAACAACCCATCCTCCTCCCCACCCCCACATAACCCTCCCCACACCCACAGCAGCAACAACCCCCCCCACACACATAACCATAATCCCCCCACACAAAAACAACCCATCCTCCCCCCCCACACACACACTAACAATCCCCCACAAAATACAACCCCCTCACACATAACCGTTAATCCCCCCACACAAAAACAACCCATCCTCCCCCCACCCCCACATAACCTCCCCCACACACACTAGCAACACCCCCACACACACATAACCGTAATCCCCCCACACAAAAACAAACCCACTCCCCCCACCCCACATAACCCTCCCCCCCACACACACTAGCAACACCCCCAACACACATAACCGTAATCCCCCACAAACAACCCATCCTCCCCCCACCCCCACATAACCCTCCCCCCACACACACTAGCAACACCCCCACACACACATAACCGTAATCCCCCCCACAAAAACAACCCATCCTCCCCCCACACACACACACTACAATCCCCCACAAAATACAACCCCCTCACACATAACCGTAATCCCCCCACACAAAAACAACCCATCCTCCCCC
>NW_020871094.1:804368-806868 GCF_003789085.1 Penaeus vannamei
CGCCAAAAATTCCCATAATTATAATCTGGTATCTAATGCAAAACGCTTAGATAACATATTCTAGCCAGTGTTTATGGGGTCCGCGCTGCTTCTGGGGGTACGCAACATAGATCAATAAAGAGTACGTGAACAGAAAAACAGTCTCACATCTCACATTACGTTGTGTCAGTATTTTTCAAGCATTTTGTTATTAAATCATCTTTTTTATTCGTGTATTAAATTCGAATTTATTGATCAACAGTCCTGCAATGCAGTCTTTTCATAATCAGTATATTATAGGATTATCCTAAATAAAAGTTTGTTTAGCCAACGGTGGGGGGGGGGTGCGTAACAGTACAAGAAGGTAATAAAGGGTACAACAGGCGAAAATGTTTGGACAACACTGTTATAAACAATGCACCAGGTGATAATGAGCGAGCCACCGCTTGCGGCTGGAAGTCCTAATTTTTCTAACCATTCCTCTACAGCGTTGGCCAAAGGCAGCTCGTCAGCCTTGCACGAGCATTGCTGAGACAGTCTCGCATCTTGGTGCTGGACGAAGCCACGGCGGCCGTCGACGTGGAAACTGATGACCTCATTCAAGAAACTATCAGGTCACAGTTTGCCAACCGTACTATCCTGACCATAGCTCATCGTCTGAACACTATTATGGATAGTGATAGGTGAGTGTTTTTGCCAGTCAGGTTTTCATTTAGCCAGTGAGTATATTTTAAAATCCAGCTGCGTCGAACACACATTGTAACGGCTCTTTAGCGTTCCTGGTCCATAAAAATATGCCATATTCCATTGGATGACTATTTATTTACTTACTTTTCGAGAGGTGCATTCCCCATACTTGAATTTACGAAATGCTTATATTTGGAATATAATTATCACGAACTGTCCATCATCTTATCTGACCCGATTTTTCCCACTACCAAAGTATATTTATTCACGTAAATGAACAATAATTTGAAAGCAAAATAGGTGTCTGTGCCAAAATTACAGTTCAACGAAAATACGGAATGTGTCGTTATCAGAACCACCACAATTTTTTATTATCAAAAGCATCTATTTGACATATGGAAGCATGAAAGCTATTGTAAATTTTTTTTAGTAAAAAAATTACTTTTAAATGCATGTTTTTGTCCCATTCCAGAGTAATGGTGCTGGACAAGGGCAAAATAGCCGAGTTCAGCGACCCAGCGTCACTCCTGGCAAACAAGAAGTCCATTTTCTACGGCATGGCTAAGGACGCCGGTTTGGTGTAGTCCAAAACAGGGAATAAGTTAGTGAATTTTATATAAAGGGTTGAGTGAACTGTTCCGCATTTAGGGAGTGAAATAGATAAATGTGAAACGAATGCTGTTCACACTGAATAAGCTGAATAAGCTAAAATAGAATACAAACTATATGAACTATTCATAGACAATACTTATATTCAACCACGAAAAGTCTGTTGATACCACCCAATGTATTTTTCGTTGTAGAGACTCAGGCATCCTTCGTTGTATAGCAAATATGATCTCATTGAAGTGGAACATTCCGAATTCGAATTATAAGAGATGCATTTGTTGAAAATTGGTTATTGAATATTCCAAATACTTCTCAGAACTGGCATTCGTCTTGTCGAAAAAAAGTAGATAATGCCACGAAATATGATTTTGAGGATATGAAATATTTGTTAAAATGTAAAATATTAAATGTGATGAACTATTGTTGAAATAAGGAAGGTCTGTTATATATACACGTGTGTGTATGTACAAATGAGTATATGTATATACGTATAGGTATGTATGAATATACAGTATATAAAAGCCATAAACTCTGCTAACTTTTGCTTAAACAAACTCTGTTATGCCTATAATGGCTGTGACTCCTATACCAGATAATGCCAGTTTACTTTAATTATTATCCTGATTTTCCATGTTATGTGAAGTGGTATATGTCAGTTCTTCCATTGCTGAAAATACCACATAGAGACGATGCAGATATTCAAGTAAACATACTCGAAGTCTTTACATGGTAATGATATGGGAAAGGCTGGATCAGTAGCAACCCGAGGAGGTGTCATGGCGCTGAATCTGTTTTTTTGGAAAAAAAAGCACGTGGGTTTATTTTGATGACGTCACAATAGTTACGGATGTATTGTGAATAAGGTTCAGGTCTCCTCAGTTTTCAAATAGGATGGAAAAATATTGATTTTAATGGTTATATTTTCATTGAACAATCATCAAAACAGACGCCACGACACCTCCTCCAGTTGCTACTGATCTAGCCTTTCTCGTAATGATAGTTTCCCTTGGAATAACGGTTAGCAAATTCACTAAGGACATGGATAATTATTGCAGCTAAGTAAGCCATTCATTGAATTAGTGCTAACAAATTTAAGAACTCTGTTATTAATGACTTAACTATGTACTTATATAAGAATGTATAACCAGTATGCCATGTGGGTATATATATACAAGCATAATATTACACGTGTGTGTACCCTTATCTATTTTTGTTACATTGTTGT
>NW_020871094.1:811868-827249 GCF_003789085.1 Penaeus vannamei
GGCATCATCACCACCTTGTATGTCCTCAGTCAGCAGCTCTGAACAAAAAAAACACTCAAAAATACATTACAATTTCTATGAGATATATAACACACGGTGACGTTAAGGAAATGATACAATATATGGGCTGCAAATGAGAGAAAAGAAAATCTTGCACCTTAATTGGTTAAAACAATAATTAACACATTGCTTGAAACACGAAAAAAGGTTAAATTGAAATGGGAGAAAGCTGAGAAGAAAAAGAAAAGAACTTCAGTCTTGCCGATCATTGAATACCTTGATGTAGTGCTAAATTCTACTTGCAAATACAGCCTTAAATCATCCAAAAAGAAGAATAAAAAACGATTTTCTGCTTGTGGTTGCAAACGTCGCATCTCCCTTGTTTTCGTCTAAATCTGGCGGGAAGAAATGGTCCACGAGACTTAAAATATGTTTTTTTCGCTTCTCTCCTCCTACAGTCTACAATAACTGAGGAAAACAAAATCATGGGGAGTTCCCTGTCTTCCAGTCGTTTATTTTATTTTAAGAAAAAAAAAATGTAAACATCTCGGAATTATATGTTTTACCATTATAGGATCGTTATTTGCTTTCAAATTTGACTCTGTTAGGGATACATAGAATGGTAATATCAAAGAACATTTCTTATGAACTGTGCCAAGACTGCAAACTATAAAGGACTAGGTAAACGATAGTCTTTCTAGAGGCTAAATTTTAGAAATCCTTACAGAGTTTTAATTATACGGCCATCTGTTGCTATCAGCCTGTGGTGTGTTTAGATCGTAAAGTTCTTTAAAACATTTTGTAGTGATAATTTGAAAATGAAGATTATGCAAAATGCTCAAACACATTCCGTGAGCTGTGGACAAAGATGTCTTTAAGCTCTAGAACTACTGTAAATGAATTGTCCCAACTATAGATATAAGATAAATAAGAATTAGCAAATTGCTCTTCATTTTTACATATAATTGCAGCCCCAGTAATTGTAGGTCCAAACTGTTGGGTCAGACTACAGAGAACAACAAATGCACACCCGGTAAAGGTATTTTTTGCGGAATGTAAAAATTACTGTTCGGTAACAAATCTGCCATGCTGCTTTGTTTACAAACACTGTCAAGCACTCAGTTTAACCAAGACCATTTAAGGTGTTGGTTGACCACAAGTCCTGATTACCTTTGAGTTACAAAAGTAAACAAACCGAGTATTACCTAGTGATAACCTATCAAGTCTGTTTATTTACAAGGTATACCGAGGTTACTGTTAGAGACAAAACCGAGACACAGTGTTCGGATGACCTACTCCTACTAGTAGACACATCTGCTAGTCTCTAAAACAGATCTAATCCTGCAAACAGATTGAAAGTCACCAGTAAATCAACACTGCCTTTGAGGCTTTTGGTTGCTACACCACTTGGTTTCCAAGAATTGCAACCTGAAAGTCAGCCATTATGATATCGAGATGATTCACGCTGTGACACTGTACATCAGCTAGTGGCAGCAGACGTGGATGCAGTCCCGAACCACGAGGTTTGCTCGATGTGCTTTGGTAGTCATACATCTGGCCGTTGTGCCGGCATTTTTTTCGGCCAAAAAATACGGTTGGTCGGGTTACCTGAACCAATGATATACGCACACATACACACACACACACACACACACACACACACACACACACACACACACACACACACACACATATATATAATATATATATATATATATATTATATATATACATATATATACATATATATACATATATATATATATACATATATAATATATATATAATATATATATATATATAATATATATATATGTACACATATATGTGTGTTTGTGTATATGTATATATATATATATATATATATATATATATATATATATATATATATATATATATATGCATATATATGTATATATACATATATGTATTTATGCATACATATATATGTGTGTGTGTGTGCAAGGTCTATATAAGGACTATATAAGTCGTTATATAGACCTTGTGTGTGTGCGTGTGTTTGTGTGTGTGTAACGTGAGTGCGAGTGTCCCGTCACTGTCACATGACATAACTGTGTGATCAGGTAATGCATCAACTACGTCCATCCAATAATGATATACGTGGAATATGTCATAATTTGATTTTTGGACCTTCCAAGGATAATTTAATACCTTGTTTACGTGGGTAATGTGGATTAAAACAAATAAAAATAATTTACCCATGTATCCCTCTTCATGATGAGCAACAATTGCATTTGAAAAAATGTTTTTTATAATGATAAGTATTTTTTCTGCTATGAATCACCATTTTAATATTTTTGATTAGTAAATGGGTCACTAAATTTCAAAAATAAACTCGGGATAAACGTAAATACTCCCGTAATCCTCCCGCTAGGCTCCTCCTCCCTCAGATTGTAAACAACGCCTGAGATACGAGTTCCGTACAAGTAGTGTCTCCTTTGAATCTTATTTTACACCATTTGTGACACAATTAGGACCATCACGATGAAGAAGAAGGTTTGTGAAGGATTTGTCTTTTGATGCTGAAGAACTTTTGAGAATAACCGACCTTAAGCAATGGAATGAGTCACGGAAAATGAATCTCTAAACTTAGCAAAGGGTCTAGGTTCGAGCCCGTGTATTTTCCAGTTTCCCATTTCTTTTATTTCTGCTAATTTTAAAGAAATACGTCAATATCACTCAGGAGCTGGGGGTTGCTTTGAAAAGAAATATTTTTCGCTAATTATAATTTCAGGAATTAATACAAATACATGTAATAATTACTAGAATGTGATGGGTGCCTAGTCTTAAAAAAAAGGGCTAAAGTTTCAGTTTCTCAGCCATTTGGTGGAAAGTAAATTTTGTCTGTAATGGATAGAAAAATACAAAATAAGGAATAGTTTGTTTCATCTGTTAGAAGGTAAATTTTGTATGTATAGGATAGAATGACCAAAAATAAGAATCTTTTCATCTATGGTATTACTTTCACAACTTGATAATAACATGTTTATACAGCTTTTGAGTGAGAAAAAAATACTTTTCATTTACATTGACTTCATCTCCTTGCAAGTTAACAATACATTTACGGGGAAATCTAATGACAGCCATAAAGAAAGGGAAAAGCTACACTTGCTGATGCATGAAATATCCAGTGCAGGTTGAGGATAATGTTAGAGATGAAAAAAAAAAGGACATGATAAATGTTGCGTGATAAAAAATACTTTCCTTCTGTCAATTGTAATGAAAACAGCAAGAGATATATGCATATTACACTGTAAGTAATTGAAAACAAGGAATATATCATAATTGCAGGGTTGGATGGCAACTAAAGAATTACTGATATAAATTGTAAGAAATCAGATGTTTAGGAATGTTGGCGATTTTTTCACATATCACTAAAAGTCTTAAGTGGATTTGGATATGATGAAGAGAAAATTGCTATTTTCAATGTTGCTAGAACTGTGTTAGTTACATTTATCTTGCCTTAAGACCAACACAATAGATGAGTTAAATGATGTAGTAACCTCTGCACTCTAGCAGACAAATGATATTCAATTCAAATTTTAGTGAGATAGGGTATATACAGTTGAAAGTTTACACAGGATATGAAACTATAAATATTTTGTTCTAAAAGCTTTTTCAGCTTTGATTATCTATTTTGTTAATGAAAGAGTTATTCAAGGGAAACGAGAATTGGTCAGTTAAACCAAATGATAGTAAGGACAGTAATGCTAAGTTGAAGTCTGTTAAGCTTGTTTTAAAATGAAAACAGCAACCTACTCTTTTGATATTTAAGAGATATTAATGTAAAAGCAGGCACTTATCATTCATCAAATCTGTTTTGGAAATATCATAGTAAACTCCTTCTTTTGACAATTTCACAGAAGTAGCAAATGACATTGGTACAGGATTTTGTAGTGGGACGGTGGAGGCATTGCTTTGTAAATTATGGCCCTTTTCATGTCTTATCTTATGATTGGTTACTGTGTCACTGTTAGACTACTCAAAACGACTTGACATTTTTCATCTTTATTAGAAAATAGTAACTACTTTCTTTTGAATTAGTCAAACTTTGAGATTGTATTGTTTCTTGTATTATTAAATTAGATGGCTATAGCACAAAAACAGTCAAGTCAAAGTCAAGTCACTAGATTTGAATTTTATAGATTTTTATGTTGTATTGCTTTAACTGGCCAGAAAATTTAAATGCAAAATGGTTAGTGTCTATAGAGAATTGAAGACTAGATAGCTAATCTCATTTAGTATGTATTATAGAAAAAAGGATGTGCTGTCTTTGCCATCTAATGTAGATAGTGCATTAGCTCACAAAGCAATCATTTGAATCAGCTCAAATTTGCTTAGCATAAGAAAGTGAGTAGCATTTCTGGATTCTATAAACCAAAATCTTCATTATGAGTTTTGAAAATATCTTGCTTGTTTCCTGGGGTCAATTAGGCAGGATATTATGTTTCTTTACTTGTTTGTGCCTAAATATGGTATGCACATCCTCTAGGGGTTAAGAATTACAAATTTGAGCTTGTGAGATCGATATCACATCTTGTATTTCTGTAGAAGTAAATGAGATAAGCATGATATATTTCTCTTCTCATGAAATCATATACAATATTAGTCTCCTATTAAGTTTCACCGTCATTTTCGGATTGATTCAGATTGTCCTGAAACAAAGAGGGAGGATTGTGTTATTTGTCTCACATGTTACATGATAGCATTTGAGTTATATTAATGTGATTTAAAACTTTATAGTGTACTATTGAAAATTCAGTTTCCTGTTTGTCTGTTTCTTTATGCTGATGAAATGTACTTTTTTTTAAATTTTGGCTAGATATTATTGCTGATTTATGTATGAACAGTAGAATATGTTGTAATCATTTACTATCATTATCTGTCCTGGTAAGCTTATCAGCTTGTTTGTTATTGGTTTTATACAGAGATTGAAAACACAACTGTAATGTTAAATTTATGACAGAAAATAAGACCTAAGGTTTATATTGCATATATTCTTGAGTGATAGAACTTAGATTGGCTGCTTATTTGATGATAAATTGCCAGGGATGTCTGTATGGCTAACAAAAGTGTACTTAGTTAAGGTTGTCGGCAGAGGCCATAGGGATTGTTTGAATCTTTGATAAAAAACAAAAACAAAAATATTAGTTTCTTGTGTTTATTATAGCCATTATCTCTACATGGTCCTCAATTCAAGTTTTAACCCAGATAAAAATAACAAAGAATACATATGAAATGGTAGTATGTTCACTGCAAAGCCACTAAATGCTGTGGCTTGTTGTCTTTTGGCTCTGCAGAAGAGGCACGACAGCCATCTCTTTACCCCTTTATATCATATCACAGATGCTGGGCGAAATCTTATTACATCATCAGTCAGTGTCTTAATTGCCGAGGGAAGGTTTTGCTTATTCTACTGAGAGCGGATCATTTGCTCAAGCATGGAGACGTGTGCACTTATGTCTGCCCATTCTTGCTTGTTTTTAACAAAACTTTTGCCCTTGTTATTGGGATGAAGTATAAGTGGTAAGAATAAGCCTGGAATATCCCTACTATAATCTTGAGTGACCAGGATTCATATGTAGGCAAATATTGATCTAAGAAGACCCCTGCTTTTTTCAGAGGGTTTGTTTAATCCACAGTAATAAACTCCAATTTTTATTCTTCTCTATGCCTTCCAGATATTTTTCTTTTTTTTCTCTTTTGGGGGTAATTTACAATTTTCCCCAAAAATGACATGAGGTTAATTCTTTTCTTTTAAGTTATGAAATGTAATGTTTCAGGTACTGCTGATGGGCAAGAGTGGGTCAGGAAAGACCAGTATGCGCTCAATCATTTTTGCAAATTATATTGCAAGAGACACAAGTCGTCTAGGAGCTACTAGTAAGTATAGTTTCAGTTTTAGCTTTTATTTGATCTTAAGAACATGCTGAGAGATGTGGAGGTCTTCCTGCTTTTTTCTCTTTCCCTCTCCGTTTCTTTGTCATCAGCGTTATTATCTTGATCATTTTGTTGTTATTACATTAGTCTTTAATGTTTATTATTATTTGAAAAATATAAAGATTTAAATTTCTACTGTGATATGACCATTCCTAACCTGCCCTTTTAACCATACAGTTGATGTGGAACACTCACATGTACGTTTCTTGGGAAATTTGGTCCTGAACCTCTGGGACTGCGGAGGGTAAGTTTTGCTCTACTTTGCTCTATCTTTTAATGCTTAAGCTCTTACCCAAAAAATATTGTCAAGTTATTGTTTTCTTATGACTGTAGATTCATTTTAATTAATGTTCAAGAAAAAAATAATATTGGGGATCACTTTGTTTAGGCTCATTTTGTTTTTATTCATCTTAGTAACATGTTATTTTTACGTTACGTTTTAACAACACAGACATTTTGAAATCAGATTAGTACTTTTGGTATTATGTAAGGACTGGAATCCGATATTTGAAGTGCCTTTTCCTCTTTTCCAGACAAGAAGCATTCATGGAAAACTATTTTGCTTCACAAAGAGATAACATCTTCAGAAATGTGGAAGTTCTCATATACGTCTTTGATGTGGAAAGCCGCGAGTTAGGTAAGCTGTGTTGTGTAAGCTAAAGTGCTTTGATGGAATTCAAGGTGTATTTCAAGCATTTTGTATTATGCAACTTTATTGAGTTTAAATATATTTGCTACCTCTTGACATTGCTATGGATAAATCAGTATATTTATTTGTGGATTATAAAAGTTGTCATGGTATTTTAATGTAGCATCATTTTGAAATATGCAGCTGTATGCTAAAGTCTTGCTTTCCATCATTAAAACAATGAATACTAATTGCAGAAAAGGACATGCATTATTACCAAAGCTGCTTAGAGGCAATCCTACAGAATTCACCAGAGGCTCGTGTTTTCTGTCTCATACATAAAATGGACCTTGTGCAAGATGACCAGAGGGATGTTGTAAGTAGCTCCCTTTAAGGTTTTTTACATAGATTGGATGTTTAAAAAAATTTTAGGAATGAGCTAAGTGTTTGGTAAACTATTTCATACAAGCTAATTTGATGTACTTTATAAGGTTTATACAAAATAGGTATCACAAATAATTAAAGTATATTTATTTTACATAATGATATGAATTTTAACTGGTGCTACATAAGATGTTCCCAAATTCATTGAAATAGTAGGTGAGGGTTTGTTTGAGTGTTTTAAAGGCCATACAAGTTCACATTTTCAATTTCAGATTTTCAGAGCCAGAGAAGAAGACCTGAAACGCTTGTCTAAACCACTGGAGTGTGTCTGTTTTCGAACATCAATCTGGGATGAGACACTCTACAAGGTAATATATATGATTAACTCGTTGAGCTACTGGTTAAAGGATAGTGATCTTGATATGATCTATTTCATACTGTCAAAAGGTAATACATATAGAGATAATGGTCTGAAGTTTAAACAATCTTTTAACTGTTTAGTACCAGGTGCTTGGCTTAGACATGAACCAAATTAGAGGGTATTAGGCTTAGTTGAGTGGGGACTCTCATTGGCATGTGATGTGTAGCAAGGCCCACAAGAACACCCATATGTGATATTGTGACTCCCTGCCCTCCTGCAATGCTGTTAGGTCTTCTCTGTAGATGCATTTCTGCTGTTTTGCCATTTTCCGAGGTCTATATCCCTATCATGACAAGGCTAGAATTTTCTGTGGCATAATCATTTGCATGGTCTAGACTTTCTGGCAGGGCATGTGCTGTGTACCGCTGACCCACCCGCTCTCTCTCTAGAGCAAGTTGTGATATGTGTGCACGTCATTACAGGTATACCTGTCAGTAAAGGATATTTATTTGTGATGTTGTATCAAGACGGCAATATACTATTTGTTGAGCAGACCTAATATTATTTTTCCAGGTAGTTGATATCCTATGCAATAATAGTTACAATTAGTGAGTGTTTGTTTTTTATTGTTTTATTGTTTTTTTTTTTTATTATATTTTTTTCATGTTAATTTTTGTAATGCCCTGCACTACTGGTTATGGTGGGCATAAATAGGTTTCTGTGTATGGAAATAGTATCTTTCCTGGAGCTGACAATCTCCTAGGCATGTTTAGAGATTGTACAAGTCTCCCTTGCTTACCATTTTGCAAAGGCCCACTGAGTTGATCTTCCTCCAAAAGCTTTGTGCACTCATAACGAGATATATGTTTCACTTGCCAATCAGCAACGATATCTCGTGGTGAAATGGTCCCATCACCTTAGCCCATAGCTAAATTTTTCCATGAGAATACGTTCCTATCATACACACTTCATTCATTCTTTTTGTTACCCATTGTGATTGTAAAACAGGGAACTAGCTTTAAAAAAAGCACAATACCACAAACTAAAATGATGGGATGGTAACTCCCACTTTGCCAAGAGTCATGATTCATTGCAACCTTATGTATGTAAACATTTAAATAAATTAGAAATAAAGGCATTTCATATGATGAAAAATAAGATGAAATCACCTTTATTATGCAGCACAGTAGACCCGAAATCCTGATGCCTCATTATGGTGCAGATGACCATGTCCCTTTAAACCGCCCTAGACATTTAAACTGTACACAGCAAAGCAAAATAGTTAGGGATTTGTAGATGCTATAGGAAGAATTTGAGTGTAAGTTTATAATACATTTTTTTTCTTTTTTTACCCTTTTTGCCAGTCCCCTTAATTGACTTTGTGTTATTTTTTTCCCTTTCAGGCTTGGTCCAACATTGTGTATGAACTTATCCCAAATGTAAAAGAACTGGAACAGAATTTGAAAGAATTTACTAATATCATTGATGCTGATGAAGTGTTGTTATTTGAGAGAGCAACTTTTCTAGTTATCTCTCACTACCGAATGCGACCACACAGAGATGCAAACCGCTTTGAAAAGGTGTCCAATATTATAAAGCAGTTTAAACTTTCCTGCAGGTAAGGGCTTTTCTCAGGTTTCGATTCAATGGTGTTCATTTGCTGCATTAATAAAGCATAATGGAGTTTTAAAGTTGGAAAAAGTGTATATTGTCACTTGATAATAATATAAATCCTTTTTTTCTATCACAGCAAATTAGCAGCACATTTCCAGAGCATGGAAGTACGAAACTCTAACTTTGCCGCCTTTATTGATATATTCACATCCAATACCTACTGTATGGTGATCATGTCTGATGCCTCAATTCGTAAGTAACGTCTTTAATGTTTAATTTGTGTTATCCAAAGTCATTGGCTTTGTGGGAGATATATAATGACAGATTTGATATTTCTTTCTTGTGGATAAATTAAAGCCATGAACTATTACCATTTTCTTCTATTCACAGCCTCAGCAGCCACTCTTATCAACATTCGCAATGCACGAAAACACTTTGAGAAGCTTGAAAGAATGAGTCAGGGGCATCTTCCTCTGTCTAGATAAGTTATTGGATATGGGAATGCTGTAAATATTCCTCTTTTTTATTATTGAAAGTGTAATAATTTGATAAATTTCTATATAAGTATTTTTAAGCTGCTATACTGTGACATAATGCCATATTCAAGTATAAATGATCCTCTTTTTGTTATTATTTATCATTTAGGAGAGTATATTTCTGAACATTGAAATGATATCTGTTGTTGGCAGATTTTAAGAGATTGTTTGAGTTTTATAAATGTGTGGCCTATATATTACAGCTATTATTCAGCAGCTGTTTGAAAGATTTGCTCTTAATGGGACTTCTGCTCTAATGCCTTTCAACAGACATGCTCATTTATTTTTATTGCAACAATTGACTTTGAAGTTTGTGTTGCTTTTGTCTCCAAAATAGTTAGATTTTTTTCACTGTTGCTCACTTAAAATATTAAAAGGAATATAATGAAATATACTGTATTTTGATTTCAGTCCAATATAAGTTGTGATGCAAGGGCTGGCGATATATTGATTGATAAGTTAGAACAGGGCATGCAAAAAGGAAAACTTTATAAAGCATCGGCTGTCATATACCATTTAAGAGAGGCTTTCTTTTCATTTTTATATTTTGATTAATATTAAAGTACTAATCTCCTCTTTTAGAATTAATATATAATGATCAAAAGTTTTCTTTCCATGACAGAGTTACAGGATAGAAATATAATAAAGATGTATTAAGTAAAATTGAGAGTGAGAGTGTGAGTGTGAGTGTGAGTGAGAGTGAGAGTAGTGTGAGTGTGAGAGTGGAGGAGATGGGAAGGGGGAGTGAGAGGAAAGGGGGGAGAGGGAGAGGAGATATGTTTATATATACATACAGTATACCCACAGATATATAAATATAAATGTATGTACGTGTTGATATATGTATGTGTATATATAAATATATGTGTTGAGACATGTACAGTATATGTATGCAAATGGAATAGTGTTGTTAGGATGTCAAAAGCTAGTGACACTTAGAAAGAGATGGGACTGATGAATCTCTGAGAATGTTTCTTTATGAGTTTTCATTTATCTAGCTTATATATTTCATAAACAATTAATTCTAGCATGATGAATGTAAATATTGTTGAAAAATGTTTATAGCTGAGAGCATAAAGTTGTATACAATTGAAATAAAGCCTATATTACATGATAGCTAGTTTCCTTCTATCAATTGCAAATTCTTACAGTGCAACAAGGCTATTCCTCATCTGAACAATTTTGATGGCACCCATAATGTATTTTATAGGAGCTGCCCTGCAAATAAGCTTGAATGTGAGGTAGCAATTCTCAGATTCATACTATGCCTTCTTCTACGTAAAGCTAGACAGGAAGCATGATTACAGGCTTTTCTCTCTCTATCTATTCCAAAACTTTTCTTCAAATCTGCTCCCCACCTATCTTCTCAAGATGCCTCAGTGTCTCACCTGGTATCTCTTTCCTCTACCCTGAAACATCCAACCTGTACTCCCTCTCAAGGTCCTCCTACCCCTTTCCTCCCACTCTTTCCCGACAAACCCTATCTTCTCCTTTTGCACCATTCCCTCTTTGTTTCCCATTATCCTTAGCTCTCCCTCCTGAATGCTCACGTGAATCCCTTCTGTCACAACAGTGTTGTTCTCCAGATCTCTCCCCTCCTGACATTCTTCCTGGGACTTCACCACCTTCCCCAGTCCCCTTATCTCATTCCCCGGATTCTTCTCCTACTTCTCCAACAATCATCTCTACCCATATTGCCTCCCCAACCACAGATAGACTGCATTTTATCTAATCGCCCTATGCCCCTAACTCGTTGCCCCCTCTTTACCCTTTTCTCTATCATACTATAACATAGCACTCTGTAAACTTTGACATCTAACATTTGTGTGTGCCTGGCCTACATATAATGTAAATTTTGTAATAAGCTCATTGTGATAAAATGCTTATTTCCAGCAAGGAAATTGTTCTAATAAAATTTCTTGTAGAATTCCCCCCTCCCCCCCAAAAATAGAAACTGAATGGCTGTTTGTCATTTTGTGAAAATTATGCAATGCCATATTTTATTTATTTAGTTTGGCTTCAAAACAAGCCTAATAAAGCTAGTGAAATACAATAAAACACAAAACTATTTTTAAAATGCCTTTGCCCCCTTGTCAACCATCTCATCTTAGCAGTCCAAGCCATTTCCAGCTACACTCTCTAATGTACAACTATGAATACTGTGAATGACTGGAAGCAGTCATTTACAATATGTTTAGTTTTGCTTCATTTATGTAAACTAAATATATTTTTGTAATCTTTACTAATGATAAACAACTTACAATGTAAACATTTTATTTACTATTTAACAATCACAGCTATTTACAAAAGGAAAATCACAAGAACTTCACTGATTTTAATCCCTGCACATCAAGTGAAAATATTTTTTCTTACTCCTATTTTAACATCATAATTACAGATACTGCACAGTCATCAATATCAGGTCAGCTCATAAACAAAGATAAATCCACAATGTGAAGACATCTAACTCTGTTTATATCTTTATTTCTGCAAGCAGATGAGACCTTCACCACAGAGAAAATCCTAATATTCATTGTGGCAAGAATACCAGGATCAGTACTTTATAACTCTAGTATCCTATGCCTGCTATCAACACCAAAAGAGAAATTTTGAAAAATAAGAAGCTTGCTATTGCAGCCTGAATATGTTTTTTTACTATAAAAAAAAAATGGAGGAAAAATTAGAAGTTGTTCTTTCATGAACAACTTATATCATATGAGTTTAGTACATACAACCTATTACCACACTAATGATAAAAACGTGCATTTAATGAACAAATACCACAACATTAAACATTGCATATACTGATATCAAAGAGGACCTGGATATGGAGAATCTATTCAATCAAACCCCAAGATAAAGACATAAAAGTATAAAATGTCTATATATTTTCATTAAGGAATACTGGCTAATAAATCTGAGATCTGGAACATCAACTCTGAATTCTTTGTGCCTCATAGCTTTGTGCTTTAAAATTAACGTACAGATTCTTCATCTTTATCATTTCAAATGTCACCTTACTGTTAACAGTTCACCATCTTTCCTAAATTCATCAGCCTCTATTTTCTGTAACATAAGAACTAAGGACTGTCTTTTTCTTCTCTATCGACTTCAAAGGAAAACAAGATAATATAAAATTTATAAAGCCATACTTCCTGTCTCCGAAACATGAATGCAAACCAAACACTATTGGAATACCTAAAAGTTGCTTTAAAGCAAAACAACTGAGCATGGAAAGAAAAGGAAGTAACATATTTTCTAAAAGAATTTGTTTTAAAAAATCCTGATCTAAAGCCAATAACTTTCACTGTAACAAAAGGGCATTTCTTCCTTGGTCCATCTTATTACACACATTTCTACACCTACCCTTAGTGCATAAGTTACACATACAAGAAATACTGACAGACCAGACTCTAGGACGATATATTGCAGCATGATTCTAAAGCTTTATCCCTGATTTATATTCAAAAGTTGGCTCCTCCATATTGGTGGAACCAGGAACACAAACCTATTCTGTACAAACCTACTTTGATTTAATGGAAGCCTAAAAGAGAAAAAAATATACATACACACAAGTGTACACTAAATGCAATAAGCTACAGCAACTTAAATTGGTCATATTTCTCTATCTAACCACAAGTTTTGTAATCTGAGAAGTGGGAAAGACCTGAGAAATATAAAATTGCTCACAGTAACCAAATATATTATCCCATTCTATGAGATCTCCATTAACAACCTGCTTTCTATCCTTGCAGTTCTTTTAACTAAAAAAAAAAAAAAAAGAAAGAAAAAAAAAAAAAAAAAAAAAAAAAATTGCAGAAAATATTGTACAGGTATTATGTAAACTAAATATTGTTTAGACAATTATATAAAGTACATAATTGGTCAAAATCTATTAACATCAAACCTGAAAATAACCTTTTTACTGAAGATATATCTGCAATATCAGGTAACTGCTACATGCCTTTACACTCTACTATATAATCACCACATTTTGCATGCATATTTGGTTGGTTACCAAAGAACTGTTTACTGATCTTGCTGAACAACCTCTTGACCTTCTGATAGTTTCCTCTCTATACTAGAAGCTTTGCGTGACTGGGGCCTTATGTATATGGTTTCTTTGTTCCCATCAAGCACCGAGGCATACCGGGCAATTGTGAACAGGTAGTCACTCAACCTGCAACGAGGAATGCAAAATTTGCTTCATATAACCGTGGTAACTGGTGACAGTTGTCAAAATCATCCTTCCTTGATATTCTTCTTCTGATAATGTGAAGAGAAAATGGGAACTCAAAAATGGATTTTAAGATGTGTAATCTGGTATTCTATCAATTAAATAACGGAAAAAAAGGGGATACCAAAAGGATAGTATTTCAACAATAGTCTTCAAATCTATGTTATCTAACAGGCTATAAGAAAGCCATTGATTGACATTTTCATAAAATGAAATTCACAAAAATCAATCAACTTTCCAATTTCAAAAATAAATTCTTCACCCACTGCACCTAGATATTTCTTACACACAAAAAAAAGCATATAGAATGATTGATAAAACATTAAAGCATTTCAATACCTATCAATTATAGAACAAACAAACAAACATCTGAAGCCGAGAAAAAAAATCAAATAAGACAAACAAACAATCACTTGAACACATTTTAACTAAATTGATTGGTGATAACTGAATGGTATATATTACTATTATAAAAATCAATGCATTTAAAATGTATATTTTGCATATTTGTCCAAGTGCCATCACTTTCATAACAGGTTCTCCTTGAAAGTATAATTCCTTACCTATTGACGTATACTAAAACCTGTTCGTCAACAAATCCACCAGTGGTAAGAGGTACAATGGATCGCTCAGCTCTCCTGCATACTGTTCGTGCTACATGTAAGGAAGCACTCACACGGCCCCCACCCTAAAGAAATAAAATGCGTTTAGGAGACCCAACATTCATGCATTTATGCGATGCTAAATATGTAGATGATGAAATTTGAATACCACCTTTTACATAACTGCTAACTTACAGGCAAGATAAAATTGGTAAGATCTGGCAACATGACGCTGTACTGGTCGATCCAATCCTCCAGCTCAGTTATGTGACGTGGGTTAAAAGACAGTCTCTCTCGAATACGGGCCTCCCTACTTGGATCATCTGCAGGAGTACAAAAAGCTCATTACAATACTGTTGTAGTTATAAGATGTATAATGCATTTTGTCCTAAGCTACATAGGTTATGTTTCCCTATGAAAACAGAAAAAAATGAAAAAGAATAAGAAAAAAAAAAAATGGATTTAACCATTGACTCATAGCTTTCTACTTTATCATTTTTTTCAGTACTTCAACTTTCAACCACTAAAAAAGAAAAATGTCAATTAAGAATATAGAAAAGTTGCATACCACTTTGTTGCTGCTTCCTGGGTGTTGCAATTAGACTGGAAATATCTTGCAAAATGCACTGAATTCTTTCCAGTTGATCCACGTAGTCATGTCGCTTCTCTGCAGCAAATTCTTTTGCAAGTCTGGAACCAGAATTGTTACTGAAAATTACTTCTCTCTCCTAATCATTTTTGTTAGTATATATGATATATATATACATTTGTATGTGTGTGTGTGTCATGTGTGAGTGAAGTGAGTGTGAAATGAGTGAGTGTGAGTGAGTGAATTAGTGAATGAGTAATGATATAATATATATATATATATATATAATATATATATATATATATATATATATATATATAGATATATATATATATATATAGATATATATATATAAGGAGAGGAGAGAGAAGGAGAGAGAGAGAGAGAGAGAGAGAGAGAGAGAGAGAGAGAGAGAGAGAGAGAGAGAGAGAGAGAGAGAGAGAGAGAGAGAGAGAGAGAGAGAGAGAAGA
>NW_020871094.1:827349-832349 GCF_003789085.1 Penaeus vannamei
CATATATATATACGTAATGTGTATATGTATATATATATATATATATATATATATATATATATATATATATTATATATATATATATATATATATATATATATATATATATATATATATATATATATATATATATATATATATATATGTAATGTATATATACATTACTGTAGTGTCCACCCAGAACTTGTATAAGAAACGTGTCGTCCAGTGTAGGTTCACAAGATGTTTCCCAGTACTTGATACCCATTGGTCTATCAATAATATGGGCTATCCCAGTTCTAGTCAAAGTCAAAAATAAGTAAATTTGTTTTCGGTTCTAGCTGCATTGTTTTGCTCCTTCCTTCCTGTGAGGTACCCAGGCTTGGGTGCATAGCAAACCCTTTTATTGATCACAAATAACCTCTAGGGGTTATACAAAAATCATGCTTATCAGAAAAATATGTTTTCTTTTTGTCTTTTAAGGATAGCCATAAACCTTGGAGAAATAGTTCCATTTTATTTAACACTCTTCTATTGGTTACAAATTTTTGTAATATACATGAATATTACTACTGGAACACAATAATTTCCATATGTACAGAAATAAGATTCGTTGTTTGTATGATAACATAAGACTTTATAATTCTTAACCTCAAACTTTTTTGTAATTTAGACTAGTTAACTTGAAACGGACCAACAGACTAACAGGCTGAACGAGCGAGGACAACATCTAATGACTGGATAACAATACTGACACAACAGGTAATTTGCTCCATGGTTCTGCTGCTCTCTCACACTGTTATGAGGTCAGTCAATAATGAAGAGTCCACATTGCAGAATTTTATGGCTTATAAATTATTGATTCTATACATGTAAGATGACTGACCATTCTTCTGATGGCTTCACCAGCAAACTCCTTCTAACCCAGCTGCCCTCAGAAGATGAATTCTTTGCAGAAGAAGGTGAATTACAAAATTAAAGTACTGTACAATTATGGATATATATATATGTATATATATACACACAAATCAGCAAAGATGCATTGACAACTGAAATGCCTTAGAATAGTATTGCAGGCAAGTTGGATAATCCATGACTTTATTATTTCACTCTATAAATATAATGAAACATGGAAGGCACTTTTTCTATGCAATGTATGTTTCAATACTGATGGTCATATTGTGCTTTTTGCATTTTTGTTAAAACTACCTAACCCAACATAGTTACATCAGCAACTGCCAGGGTGTAAATGCAAACTGAAAATGGACTTGTGCACCAATAACAAGACTTTGTAGAGGTGATGTGCTGTTGCACCTGCTAAATTTAACATTAGAGAAAGTTTAAAATTAGAGTAGAGTAATTTTCATTAAAAATCATTAGGAATAATAGCCATGTCTTTTCATGCATAAAATATGAATGTCACTTTACTCTGATAACAAGTTTAAAAATATAAATTATAAGTCAGACAATCTTATATGCACTCACATGGTTTTAGAACCTAGTTATTGTCAATTTACAAACCTCTTTCTATACTCAAAACTAAAATTGAGCATAAGCACAGCACTATTGGGTTCTGCTAACAAACATGCTCAACCATATTTATGTCTCTTTCTAATGAAAAGATATTGTGGATATAGTTTATTTGTCTAATAGCAAAAATAATATTTTTCCAGAAGTATTCAACATTAATCCCAGTAGTGAAGGAAACAAACTGACAAACATTTTGCAAGATTACAAACCACTGATTGTTCAAGCTACTCCCTACCCGTTAAAGGTCAACACAAAACAACCATTGGTTACAACAGTAATAAGTTGCGTGGTTAGACAACCATAAGTTCATAGCTTCACAACAAATGACATTTTGAACTGTTGAAAAGGTGTGAAATACATAACAATAACATTTGTAAATAAAAGGCATGCACAGATGAGTTCACATAAATGAGAATAATCTGAGAGGCAAACTGGGCCATACAACTTTGTTTAGACATACCTTAGTACTTCCTGTGATGTACATTTCCCACTATAATGCACGTATCATATACTGCTTATGATATCAACAGCAGCAAATGAACCTTAACTCTGTTACACAAGGAAGAACATAAACCTATCCATTCATCCTCCACAAAATATTTATTTGATTTATGCAACTCCAAACAATGAAAAAGCTGTTTTTTTTCTATTGTTGCACATAGAACACATAGAATTCACTGTATTGCATTTTAGGAGGAATAAGACATGGATATCTTGGATAGGGAAACATAAACAAGAGAACCCTTTAATAACAACACTGGTCACATAGCTTTGTGGTTATAAATAACATTTGACACATTGCAAAGACCACACATTTTAAAAAGCATCCATAATAGGTGTGAAGGAGAAGTACTGTTCAGAGCATTCATGGGCAGTCAGTTTTAGTTCAGTAGCACTTGGTCAAAAAGTTTTAAAAGTGGGAGACGAAAATGGTGGTTTGGCAATAGTTCATAAAAAGTGTCCAAAACCTTGTCAGCCGAAAGTTGCAGCAAGACTGGCTAACAATGCATTAAATCTTTAAGGATTTCACAAAACACGAGCATTCAGTCACGTTCAATACACATGGGCCTTCAGAAGTGATCGACTAAGACAGACACGCAGTTAGCGCCCACATGTGATGAATGTGGAGCATCGGCCAGAGACATGTTGGTCCACTGCGTTGGCTGGCCGGTGGGCGTATCAGAAGACTTAAGAGCGAAACTCCAGGTGTTAGGGGACACGGAGGCAGCGTGAGGGAGTCGCAGCTCAACAGGTCGCTTGAACTGGAGACCATGAGGGCCGCACATCACCAGAGGACTGAGTAGAGTCTCACCTGCAAAATTTTTAGAGTCAAGTATTACGCCATTGATCTTTGGGAGAAAGATGTGCTTGCAAATGAAGTCTGCAATTAAAGAGAAAAGATTATCTTTTTGAAATTAAAGCAGGAATATAAACAATGCATGATTTCCTAACATGCTCACAATTCACTCAGCACTAATGATAAAAATATATTTATACACTATAAAAAAGCACTGATTGGATATTACAAAAGTGTAAAGAAGCATTAGCAAAATTCATATTCTAAATAAAAATGTGTATTTTAACTTTTCTACTGAGGAAACCCAAAGCAATTATTTCAATTTTAAATCTTTTGAAACTTGGTGAAAAAAAATCACAGTCAATATTCTGTGGTTATCATTTTTATACCAAAGATAACAAGAAAAACAACTATGAAGTCATTGAATGCTTAGAAAACTTCTGTTTGAAAATGTAAATAATAATGTGACAAATGGGTTACTACATACCATGTCTACATGAAGAAAAAAATCAAATAATATAAATTATTTCATTATCAATCCCTAAACTTTATGCATAAATGTGCAAAAAGACCCATTCCAATATTCAACCAGTTCACACTTCAACAGCCATGAGACATTACAAATTTTACATGACTAAAATTGAAAACATTACATTATCAATACTTCACCTTATTAAAGGGAGAGAGTAAATAAGGCACAGATGAAAATAAACAAACTTTCAGAATTTACTTCACATAAATCATCTCTTGGAAATAGATCTTTTAACGATGATGTAGCTCTCTGATTTCTTAGAATATAAATTTTACTGATATCAGGGAAAGCAACTTATAGCTCATGGTGAGAAGTCTTTAAGTGAATATATACATGATGTAATATTTTCAGTTCCAGCTATGGTTTTCCCCTCAAGGAATACATAAGCCCGGATGGCAAGAATACATTCCAAGCCTACAGTAATATAAGTCCATTCATTGTCTTTACACAGAGATGGGTCTACAAGTTCTTAGTCTCCAAGGAGTCACTTATTAGTCCTACCTATCTCATTTGTTTACCATTTTCCATGATTTTTGGAAAGCTTCTTTTGTATTATCTTATTGTCTTTAATGTTATTAATATCTTAATAACAATATCTTACAAACAATTTAATAATCATAATATCAATACAGATAATAACATTATCAAAATAGTATTAGAAGGAAAACACATTTTCCCACTATTTCAGGGAAGGGCAAAATCAGGCACAGTCACTTGGGACTCCTTGGTGGCTGAGTATGTGTGGAGCCATCTACATGTAACAAGATTCACAAAAAAATTACCATGGATAGTACATAAATCCACAGTTATTGGGTAATACCTACTTTGAAAAAGCACCATCTGGTGAATTAACAACTTTAAAACCTTTTTCTTTGTTCTTTCAATGAAGAAGATTTCATAATTGCTGTATCCAAATGAAATCCAGTCTATAACCTGAACTGAAGTCCTACTGTCAATGCATTAATATCATCATTATTCTGAATGAACTAAATCTATAATACACATTTGCCTTATTCATATATATTGCTAGCTGATATAGGGAAGTTATGAAGAGAATGAACAAATTCCTAATCCAAAAGATGTAACAGACACATATCATTATTACTGCTCCATCACAATTACATGTCGATGAAGAAATTACAACCAAATGTGTTGGTTACATCTCTTGAACTGTGAAATTATTCACATTGAATTTTACTGAGGTGACAACACACATTATATAGTTATATACATAACTTCCATTCTATGTTCTTATAGTGCATATATCACAAGATATATCTTGCTTCTAATAATGACTTTTTCCTTGAAATACTCAAAGCTTTCTGTCACACAACTCATTTCACTTTAGCACCAATAAAATATCAAATACAAGCTAATGAATGTTCAGTATTCATTAGCTTACATAATAAATGCCTATACATGTTGCTTTTTTAAGTGCACCATCACGTTTTGGATTTACAAGACACAACTAAGTACCTAAATTACCACAATCTGTTTTTCCTTTTAGTTGATTTTCAGAATTATTTTCCTGTATCTTCTATTGCTATTAGAAATGTAACCAAAATCATAATAATAATAATGTCTATAATAATAATAACAGCATCAATATTGAAAGGTCAAATCAGGTGAGGTAATGAGGTCTACACATTGATTCCTTGGTAG
>NW_020871094.1:837349-852349 GCF_003789085.1 Penaeus vannamei
CATCCAAGCAGACAAGTTTCCTTAGCAACTGCAAGAATGGCACGTGATACTCCCAACTCTAAAAGGTACAGTCATCTAAAACTGCCATACTGAACTGGTCATACGCACACTGAAAAAATTAGTGGAGGAAACAGGCGCATAGCAGTGTATTTTTTCTTCTTCGTACGGTTCAAATTCAAAGAGCTGAAGAAGAGGGGGGAGGGTATGATGGCAGGCAGGAATACTGAGCAGACCATATATATTCATGGAAATATATATATATATATATTAGTAAGGAAAGGATTCACGCAAGGGTTAAGGATTCTCACTCAAGGGTTAGGGTTATTAGAGTGTTAGCAGCATCCCACAAGCAAAAGGGGGTAACAATGAGCAATCCAGGCCTCACTCTCGGGAGCAGGAAGTCAGTTCGTTAACATCAGAGGCTTTCCCACTTTCTCCTCTTGAGAGGGAACTTTTTTATGTCAAGTATACATTTTATCTATTTTTCTATTTTTTTCCTTTTTTTGGTCCCAATTGATCATAAAATGAATGTGTGCATACAAACTGTTTTGTGTAAATGTGTGTTTGTATGTAAGCATTTTATTCACATATTTCTTTGCCTTTCCAATTTCTTTTAATGTAACTGTATACATGCTATTCAATCTTATGCATTTCATTTTTGTACATGTACATTTTTGGATTTGTGACTCTGTTCCTCAGAGAATGTGCAGAAGCACTTAAGCATATGTGCAAGTGAGTGTGAGACTTTAATTATGCAGTGCTTGCATGCTTAGTAAATAAAACAAAGAAGGCAAGAGAAGGAGAACACATTTTCCTGCTCTTCCCTTGATTGTTTTATCTTCAACTCATTCAGCATGAATCCTTTACATGCCCAGAGAAGGTGCATTCTTGTGCATTTTGGTATATACTAAATTTGTGCATAGAAGTGCCTATGTATATCTTGTGTTGATTTATTTCACATATGTTCTGTTAATTAATGAATGTCAATATTTATGAACATGTCTAAGCCTGTATGCACACATCTATACAATTTGGTACAATGAGACTTAGAAAGCTTCTCAACTTTGCCCTCAATTTATTTGTCCCTTTGGAAAAGCCTCTGTGGTGGTACCGTCCCTAACTGACCTTTGTTTTGGTCGAGCGGAGGGACCAGCGAGCTGTCCTGGCACACCTTGAAGTAAATCTCCTGTTTGGTGCCCTTGGCAATGGCCCCTGGGGGAATGATTATGGACACCCCTGTTTCCTCAGAGGTGAGAGTTCCCCCCTTGTGATCATACACCCCCCGCGCTGTGGCTATCACCTTATGTTTGCCTTCCTCTGCTACCGACCGCCTGCTGGATGGTGGGCACAGCCTTGGTTAGAGACACTAAGCCTTGGACAGGTCAGACAATGATCACAGAACAACAGATAGCCACAAAAAAGCGCTTGAGGGAGTTGTTATTGACCCTTCTTTTTCTTTTTAATCCTTGGATTAATTGTTATCGTGAAAATTTTACAACAGATATTATAGTGATGGAGTGTGTTATTGTGATGATTCCCCATCCTGATGTGAAATGATGTCTGAGAACATAAAATCTGTGCCACATGCACTAAACAGAGAAGTGCAAGACACACTTGAATGAACACAATAGGATCAGGATGCAAGATATGAAATGGGGAGATTTGATACTAACATCTTGGTATGAAAAAAAAGAGAAAGAAAAAAAATGAGAGACTATCTTTAGTTGGTTCCAACAGCCTTGGAAAGTAGTGAACATTGAAATGTTATCTAGTAAGGAAGACCATGAAGGGAGATCTAACAATCTTAATAAAAAATGAATATGTACTGATGACATACTATGCAGAAACTCTAATTTCAGAAATCTCAATGGCTGTTTATGGAAAAATTTCTTAAAACACTTATAAAGCAAGTCAATATCCCTAGACTTATTAATCAACTTTATTCTTATTCTTATATTGTTAAGCTACTTTTTAACCCCTTCTCTCTCTGGTTACTAAAACTGCTGCTTCCTTAATGATACTATAGTAAAAAGATATTAATATAGTATGCAATAATCAAAGTGGCATCGTTATTTTAAAATTAATCATGAAACCACAACGATCACTCCTTATTCCTTCTCCTGCTCTACAAGTAATGTAATCAAGGTAAAAAAATAAATTACAAAGTAATGGTCCTTTTTTCCTTCTGGAAATCTCAAATCACTACATCATAAAAGAAATCCCTATCCAGTCACTGATGTATTGTCAAGCTTAATTAATGTTACAACACTGCCCAACTAAATAAATTTAACAGCTATGGAAACACTTATCTTTTTTATTTTGTCAAAATAAAGCACAAATCCTGTCTAGAGAGAAGAGGTTAAGAATAACAAAAACAACTTTTTTATACTTCATCATGATTTAAAGTTAAGAAACATTATCATTGTCTCATCAGGGAAACTCTGTGGCACAATTCACTGTCAGACAACACAATCTTCACAGGGTTACTGTTATTTTACTGTAAGCAATGTTGAATTCTCCCTTTCATATTGTTATTATATGTTCATTTTTAATTATTTAGTACCAGCAATCATTCATAAGCAACATTAAATTTCAAGGATGATATCTTGCACATTAATATATTTAAAACTCTTTTAAAACTATGCTATTCACTTTCTTTGGTACACTGCAAGAGAAGATAATATAGTATTCTTCAATGAGAAAATTGTTTAAAAATATCATCCTTTTGGCTTAAACTGCCATACCATAAATACCCACCACCACAGAAAAATTACATTCATGGCATACATGGCATGTATACATCATATTACTTACATATCCACATCACAGCCAACATAACACTATGTTAATGCAGAAGACACAGCCCTTACACACTTTCAAGTACTTCCTTTTGAAATACAAGAATCATTTCTTTCTGAAGTACTTTTTAATCTCCAAAACCATCAGCTGTTTTTTTTCCAAATTCTCTTTTCTCATGAAATATAAATAAAGTTTCCATGTGAACAAAGAACATCTGATACTCATTTTTTCTGACCTAGATTATAGGTATATTGAAATACACTTAGAAAAAAAAGAACCCTAAATCCATTATGTACTAAAGAAGACGTATCATTTTGGTGTGCAAATTATGTAAACTCATTTTATGACAAAGAATAAAAAAGAAACTGTGTAATATCTATCTAAACTGAGGAATATTACCAAAAATACTAATTTGGGGAATAGTAAACCAAAAATATAGCATCTTCTTTGGGCTTTCAAATGCCCTCATATAAAGAATAAAGATATCTTACTTCTTGTTAAGCTGTGGCCCTTCAAACATACACACATATCATAATATTGAGCTGTTATCAAACTGAGATTAACTATTAAATCTGTTGCTTAAATCATTAAGCCACTCACAGTCCTATCAACATATTGTCAACCTTGCCACTCACAGAAGAGAGAAAATTTCACGCTGGAACGTCACCACCAATAGATCACATCCAAATCCTTACCTGTTGCTTGGGTCTGAGTACACAGGTACACCAGCATGCCCACCAGGACCTCTGGGGTCAGGAGGCTTCTTGTACAATTCAAAAGCACTTCCTCTGTGATCATGATTGGGCAGGTCTCTACCCCCAGGTCCCCCACCTTGTCCACCCCCAGCAAGGGCCATGTCTCGAGGTGGGGGCACGTTCAGGTAGTATCCACTTCTGCTACCTGATGATGCCACCTGTTGCAATTGGATAGCATGTGTTAGCAATTAACCAGATGGATATTTTGTATCTCAATACTTAGTCATCATGAAGCTAGGAGGAGGTAGAAGAGGAAGACAAGCAGGAAAAGGAGGAGAAAGAGGAAGAGGATGTCAAAGTGAATAAGAATAAGAAAGAACAACAGAAGAATGAATAGAAAAATAATGGGAGAAGAAACAGAAGAAAATGAGGAAGATGATGTACTATTCACATGAAACTTGCCTTATGTGAAGATCTTCCAAACGTGTCATACTTCCTATCTAAGCTGCTGCCTTGGCCACTGTCCAGACCACTGTAATCATCACTGAGTCCTCCATTGCTGGTTGTGTGATAGGCGCCTCTCTCATATGCCTTCCGTGCATCAGCATACATATCCCATGAGCCCATTCCTCCTTCTATACTCCCAGGTGGTTGAGGTTTGTAGTTCTTAGGCTTTGGTGGAGGAACAGGTTTGTAGTTACTGCTCTTTGGTGGAGGTAGTGGCTTGTAGTCAGACGATCTGTACAAAGAACAAGTTATATTAGCACACTTAAAAATTTACATAAAAAGCAACAATTTACAGAATCATACAAAGGTTTCATTATGAAACTTGTAAATTCCTGATTATGTAAACATTCACAAAATCACTTCTCAGAACAATTTTATTTCATTACCTGTAAGGGTCATCTGTGCGGTAGGTGGGCGGCTGTGAGGAGGAACGGGAGTATCTATACGGTTCATGTGGGGATCGTGGGTGTTGGAGCTTGCTCTTGAGGTCATCATGGGCATTAGGAAGCAAGGACGGGTTCATCATGTCGTAGGGGCTCTGAAGAAAGTTCACGAGAGATATTAAAATGGGTTTGAGAACGAGGTATGGAAACCATTGATTTCATATTAAAGGAAAGAAATTAAAGAATCGTCTGGATTTTCAAAAAACAGTAGCTCTTTGCTGGCCTTCCCCTCTGTATTGTCGATGGTGCCCTATAACTAACTTCTATCACAAAGTAAAAGGAAAAAGGGAAAAAAATACATTGCAATGGATAACCTGTAAATCTGACTTTTGCATCAATTCATACTTAAACTGCTGCTGCATCTACATTTATCATTCAGGAATTGCATAACTAATATAAAATAAGAAAAAATCTTTAATAAATGGAATCTCATAAATTATAAAAGAAATCAAAATTGACACTTCAGAAAAATAATTTTCGATGTGAAAAATAAAGTTGCCTAAGCATTTGATGCAAAGTAAATGACTTCTAAAAATATTAAACAAATTTTATAATTCCTAATCTTCTATTAATCCCAAAAAGAAAATAATAAAAGAGCAAAACTTAAAAATAGGAATATAGTTTGGGTTCTTTTTGAAAAGAAATTCTGGGTAGGAAAGAAAAATTGATGCATTTTGTAATGGTCATCCAAATATTTAGAAAAACTCTTAAGGCAGGCTTTTGCATGGAACAGATCTTTATAAAAAGGAGAAAAACACACTTTAGTAAACAAAAATAAATAAATCAATAAATAAACAAATATCAGAGAGAGAGATAGGGGGACGAGGAAAAAGAGATTGGAAAGAGAGAGAGAAAGAGAGAAAGAAAGGGAGGGAGGGATAGGGAGAGAAGGGAGAGAAGAGAGAGAAGAGAGAGAGAAAAAGAGAGAAAGAAAGGGAGGGAGGGAGGGAGAGGGAGAGAAAAGAAAGAAAGAGAGAGTGAGAGTGAATGAGTGAGTGAGTGAGTGAGAGTGAGAGAGAGAGAGAGAGAGAGAGAGAGAGAGAGAGAGAGAGAGAGAGAGAGAGAGAGAGAGAGAGAGAGAGAGAGAGAGAGAGAGAGAGAGAGAGAGAGAGAGAGAGAGAGAGAGAGAGAGAGAGAGAGAGAGAGAGAGAGAGAGAGAAGAGAGAGAGAAAGAGAGAGAGAGAGAGAAGAGAAGAGAGAGAGAGAGAAAGAGAGAGAAAGAGAGAGAAAGAGAGAGAATGAGAAGAGAAAGAGCGGAAAGAGAAGGGAGTTAGGTAGGTAGGTTAGGGAGGTAGGTAGGTAGTAGGTAGGTAGGGTAGGTAGGTAGGTAGGTAGGTAGGGTAGGTAGGTAGGTAGGTAGGTAGGTAGGTAGGTAGGTAGGTTAGGTAGGGTAGGTAGTAGGGTAGGTAGGTAGGTAGGTAGGTAGGTATTGAGGGGAGGGAGAGAAAGAAAGAGAGAGAGAGAGAGAGAGAGGAGAGAGGAGAGAGAGAGAGAGAGAGAGAGAGAGAGAGAGAGAGAGAGAGAGAGAGAGAGAGAGAGAAGAGAGAGAGAGAGAGAGAGAGAGAGAGAGAGAGAGAGAGAAAGAGAGAGAGAGAGAGAGAGAGAGAGAGAGAGAGAAGAGAGAGAGGAGAGAGAGAGAGGAGAGAGAGAGAGAGAGAGAGAGAGAGAGAGAGAGAGGAGAAGAGAAGAGAGAGAGAAAGAGAGAGAGAGAAAGAGAGAGAGAGAGAAAGAAGAGAAGAGAAAGAAGAGAGAAGAGAGAGAAGAGAAAGAGAGAGAATGAGAAAGAGAGAGAATGAGAAGAGGGAGGTAGGTAGGTAGGTAGGTAGGTAGGTAGGTAGGTAGGAGGGAGGGAGGGAGGGGAGGGAGGGAGGGAGGGAGGGAGGGAGGGAGGGAGGGAGAGAGAGAGAGAGAGAGAGAGAGAGAGAGAGAGAGAGAGAGAGAGAGAGAGAGAGAGAGAGAGAGAGAGAGAGAGAGAGAGAGAGAGAGAGAGAGAGAGATTGTTGTGTACTGATACCTGTATTCATATATACATATCCACCATCTCCACCAAATAAAGACAGTGAAAACACTGAAGGGGAAATACTGTTGTGGTCTTAAACAGAAAAGCATTTCACTGCCACAGAAACTTATGCACTGCCATTCCTTTATCAAATTCGATTACATGCACAGGGGATGATCTCAACAAGAAAAAAAAGGATTTGCAATGATTTGAAGGAAAGGGGTTTGGGGGAAAGATACAGAAGCTTAAACTTAAATAACCAACAGAGTCAAGCATGCAGTGCAGGGCTACTGCTGGGGTGCTAACCTTGTGCTGTCGCTCTAGACTGTTGCCTCTTCCCGTGTTCATGTAGTTGGCATCATAATCCAGATCCTTCCCACTCCCAAAATCCTGGCCCGACCTCACCCTGCCGGGCTTACTGGTTCGGTCTACCTTTGGGGGCACCTCCGGGCCTCCCTCACCTGAGTGACCATTGAGGTATGGGGGTGGTGGAGCCATCTGCCCCCCAGGCCCCAAGGGGGAGTACCCCATCTGCGGGGGCCCTCGGCTCGGATGGGCACTAGGGGAGCGACGCTGGTGGGGGGAATGAGTAGGAGGGGGCAAACTCTGCTGGGGGGGTCTACCACTGTACCCAGGAGGGGGCACAGATGAATAAGGTGAGCCTGGCATGGAGCCTATGCCCCCTCCCCCCCCACCAGTGCTGTTGGCGTTCACTGGGGGACGGGATGAATAGGGGTCTGACCCATGGTACCCTCCACTAGCGAAGCCATACTTGCTGTCACCGCCGTGGGATTTTCTGCGATCATCGTAGGCATCACTGGGTCCAGGATGCTGCAATATAGGGGCAGTGCAACATGCAGACCACACAGCTTTGTGCAAGAAGCATAATCATGCCACACACTCACCAATTCTCACGCATCAAGAAAAAGCATGAAACATTATCATGGGGGCGGCCAACTTTTGCTTTAGAAAGTATCCTAGCATAACAAATGCTTTACTAATAAAAAAAGAATAAGAACAAAAATCTATGTTTTTCCTTTCTTATGACAAAAAATAAGAAACAAAATCACTAAGTACAATCATAACACAATTTTCTATATGTATAATCAGACCAGACTGGACACACTAGCAGATCTGGCACAGGACCTGATACAGTGAAAGGGTGTTCAGTGTGCATCTTATCATTCCTCTACAATAATCACAATCAATCTAGACCATACACAAATACTTCATGCTTTTCTAAATTTTCAAGCACAGAAGACTCTAGAAAAATGTGTTACATATGTAGAATGTTTGTATTCCTTTCATTAGATGAAAACTGCTTAATCTTTGATGGAAAAGGATAGAGCAAGTAAAAACTGATTTACAGAAGTTTAATACCATTATTTGTTACCTATTTTTTATTGTCATTTCAGTTAACAATGGTTTCTCTATCAATTATATCTTAAAGAATAAGCAAAAAGTGTAAATAACTTCAATCACAAAATATTATGGATTTTCAAAAAAAATTCTCTTATGAATCACATTTAAATGTGGATACTAGAGTCTTCTGTCAGAATCATCACATACATCTCAGCAGTTTCTCTGGCAGGGGTAACTGTTCTTTATATCTTCCTGACAAACTTAAAAGGAAAAACAAATACAGAATTTAAATCATAAAAAGCTGAAGCTGTATCCACTGAAAACAAGTGAGTGAGGCTTTCGTGCCTGAAGGAATTACAGTGTAAAACATTAGCCTCTGGAGAGCTGACTTACATGTCTAGTGGGACTGGCAACATAGGGTGGTGGGCCTCCATAAGGGTTGGGAGGTGCCTCTTCTGGAGCTGCCAGGCTTGGGTCGGAGGAACTCTTGACCATGCGTCCTCTGGGCTCACGCGAATCTGAGTATGGGTGGTGGGAGGGGGGGAGGCGGTGGGGGGACTTGGATGGGGTGCGGGACTCAGGGCCGGTCTCTAGGTCCGACTCCGGGGAGGAGGCATAGGACAGACGAGAGGTCATAGGGAAGAGGAAGTCATCAGAGAGAGCCTCAGTCGGCTGTTTTAATGGCATCACAATCAATATCAGAAACAATTTCAGTCACAGAATGAGGGGTTGAGAGAGACCATTCAGTCATTTGCACAGACGATCAATATCAACGTATTTACAAATGACGTTGCCACAATGGATAAGGAGGAGGAGGAGACAGGTGGATGTATAGGACGATGCAACATGAGCCACATTCCAAGAGCACGGTACATGGAAAAGAAAAGAACATAGGACACATTACAAATATATAAGAGTAATTTCAGTCCATAAACATCTTTTTCTTTCATAAACATCTTTTTTCTTTTTTTCTTTTTAACAATTCATACTCTAATTTAGGTCCACTCTTTAATTCAAGAGATAAGTGTTTGTTATACGCGTACTGTAAACTGACATTCCCATTTTAATGTGAGAGGAGCTGGTGAGCTCAAGCTGACAAGATTTAAATTCGATTCTGGTTTACCTTATGACTAAGAGAAAAGATTTTTGAGCGTCATGCAGTGAAATGCAAAATACCCAATTGGTCCAGCATGCATCTATGGACAAAAATGAAAAGCTAAACAGGCATTCTAATAAATTATTTGTTCATTATCAATTCTGCTATAAAAAAGAAAAAAGAAAAAAGAAAAATACAGAGAAAAACATAAAACTAAAGTATAAATAAGTCATGCAGTGTGAGGGGCATCTTGACCTATCTACAACATCATCCAAAAGAAACCTTCATGAGTTATGCCTTTTAAATTCACAACTGCTAGAGCATTCCAAGAGTAAAATCAAATGTAAGTGCGCTCCTCATCAATTGTGAATAGCCTTTGTGAGGAAAGAACGGGATAAAATGAGACGGGGGATGACAATGCCATCCTTGGGGGAGGTGGGGGAGGCGGGGGAGGAATTGAGGTATGGGGGAGGAACTGCGCATAAGGGGAAGACCGTGATAGGCTTGGAGAGAATCTCAAAGGGGTGTCTGGAGGCCTCTCATCGTCTGTTATCAGGGGCACATGGCCATTTACTCTCCCCTGAGGAATCTCTTCAACATGGACCTCAAAGGGCATCTCACTCAGTTCCCCAAAGGGCAGTTCCTTGTCATTATCAGGATAGTAGTCGGGATCGAGCTCTTTATTTTGCGTGAAGAGGAGGGTATTTAAGTCTTCCTCAGAGTTGGAAGGGGAGGGAATCAGGGGCATAAGGTATACATCAGAAAGGAACTCAACGGGCTGTTGTGAAGCCATAAAACAATAAACAAGAGGAAAGGGACAATTATGTGTATGATCATTGTCAGTGGGATATAAATCAACATATAACAATATGAGAAAGGGAAAGTAAGGCATTGTGCAAATGCGATTTCCAATTATTCAAAATTAATTGTTTCCAGTTACAAATCAATATATTTGCAAAATATACGAAGAATAGTTTTGTGAAGTTATTTATTTATGCATATGTGTTGGTATTTATTTATGCAGTTGTTAATGAATTGATTTCATAAGCATTCATTTATTGGTATTTAATCATTTATTATCAATATCATATCAATGATTGTATATGATTTATTTGTAAAATTTATTTTCATGAATTAGAAGAAAAGGTTTATTATACATTTTTTTTTTTTCAGATATGAAAAACAGAAATGGAAATTTTAAAAGAAGCATCCACACATTCCAATTTTTGCCAGAAAGTTTTTTTTTTTTAAATTCATAATGAAACAGACAGGAGATAACAGAAAGTTATTTCAAAAATGAGAAGCAAAGATATGTTACAGCAGTTAATAATTAATAGAATAAAGCATTTTTCCCATAAATAAAATTAACAAATGCATTGTGTGAGTATCAATAAAATATGTTAGTTGGAAGGGAGAAGAAAATAACAACATTAAAAAAACATAAAAAAGTAAAAAAAAAAAGATTAGAAGGAAAAAAATTGATAAAAGAAGGGGAAAACAAGAAAAAAAGGTGGGGGGGAATAATAATCAAACCACCAAATTAGTACAGCACGACCCTAAACCAGTGTGTGTAGCAAAGTAAGGAGGGCTAACAGGCTATTAATTACTGACACTTACTAAAAAAGCTTGCACCAAACTACTGGGTGTAGCGTGGAAGCACTTCATAAGCATCCTAAAAGGCACAGCTATCTCAACATTCGCATAAACTAGCCTAATCAATATTGGTGTTACAGTCAGGACGTCAATCAAAATCAATGGAAAAGAGGCTCACAAAAGACTATTGTCGCTGTGTCACAAAAATGTACTGTAATGTGAATTCAAGGACTAGTCATCTGTCTGCTAGTGAACTGCACCCATGCTGAATATATCACCAATAGAGATACTTACTATTTAAAACCTAGCTAAGATCATTAGTGGACAAGAAAAGACTCTATTCATTACTGTATTATCACAAGAATTGGAACTTCATTATTGTACTCACAACATCAATATTTTATTAATCACTACAAGTCATGAGAAGAAATCCTGCAACGTTCATTGCAGACCCAAGAACGAAAGACACTGATGAAAATGTCATGCTTGTGCTAGCCACTACTTTGAAATGAAACTTACGCTACATGATATAATTAAAACAAATCAGAAGAAAGAAAGCAATTTTTCCTGAATGTCAGCCACTTCTGTATAATAAATGCAAGTTTCTCTTCTATATGAAGAAACAAACAAACCCTCTTATGAATTACACATTATAGTAACAATGTATAGTCTGTTTCTTTAATAACAAAAATAAAACAAGATTAAGAAATAAATGCATTGCAAAACATATAAGGTGCAAGAGAAATATGTCTAGACATAACGATCAGTCTTAGAATAAAAGATTCAACTCACATGCAACTATATGTTCCATGATAAAAATGTGGAGAAAATTAAGATTTTAAAAATAGTCATCAATATTGTCAGTGATGTGTACCAATGTTTAAAACATATTTCAATTCACAACCTTAATAATTTTCAAGAAAATCCTTGAATCAACAACACTATTCTAGATTTCTATAGCAGAACAGGTTCACTGGTAAAAAGCCTTCAAAGTTAAAGAATTCTGGTTGATGATGTACCTTAGTCTCTGACATCCACAGGGGACCACTTTGTTGTTTGTCTATGATTTCCCGGATCTTGCGGAACCAAGCCTCAGGTTGAGTCAGGCTGATGGTGGCTGTAAACACGTGTGACCACAGTTTCTCCAGTTTAACACTCTGGTCGAATAATTTCTTGCTGCTCATCCTTCCCCTGAAAAAAAGAGAAAAATATTCCTATACAAAGGAAAAATGCAAGAGACAAAATGACCAAAAATCTTCTGTAAATTACTGAAACATTATCTTTTCCAATTTACCTCACAATAAACCTTCCCAACTTACTTTGGATATCCACTACGAAGCTCCTTAACAATCTGCTTAGACTCAGCTCTTAGGAAGATGACAACCGGATAGAACTGAGCATAATTGAGACGGTCTACTGCATTGGGAGTGATATCCAGTACTGCATGTTTGCCTCGGTCCATGATCTCACGGATGGCACTTAGGCGGATGATGCCAGATGGCTTTTCTCCACTGCTGTCTAGTTCTGTGAGAGTGAGGGAAAAAGAGAGGAAAGGTGGTCAGACTTATGTGCTGGCTTTGGTAATGCACAGAAGAGCAAGTTTCAGTGACATTTATGAAGATGTTGCAGACTTCCTGATCTATATTGAAATGACAAATAAAAAAGGGACAGGAAGCATGGGAGGAAGAGCCTATGAGAATAAGAGATAATAAGTATAAACTCAAATAAAACCACTAAATCAAATACATCATTATATACACCAACAGAGCATGCAACAGAAGAATGAATCTATGCAAGAGCAAATTGCTGAATGGCATTTAATGAATCTGTGACTTTAGCCTTTAGTATCTTCTCTATGTTCTAAAGCAAGTTACTTCTGTAAATATTTTCTTTTTAAGACTGAAGCTACTGTACCTCTTTCAAGTGTTGGATAAATCTAAGTTTTACAAGGAAATTGCCTAAGCATTTTATTACAAGAGCCCCCAAAATAAAACAAACAGACATCATAGCATTATACAGGCACCTTTTGGACATGTCTACAAACAAAGCACATAACCCATGGAAAACATTCTGAAACCATATAAACACTTTAATTTCAGATTAAAAAATCAAGTAACAATAGATAAGTATGTATGAGAGCACAACTCTACTTCTACCGGCTACTTTTACACTACCTGTAAAACAGTCCACAGGAGAGGCTATCCAAAGACTGAGCTTCTGGGAACACTAATCAATCAAAAATGTGGGAAATGGAAGGCCAAGAAGACACTTAGCATGCACACTAATTGTCCAAGAAACATTCAAGACTCAATATATAGAGAAGAGAAGACACAATGGAACAATTCAACCAAAAATGCATGAAGAACAAAACTCACATATATTGTATAAATGAATAAATAATAATAAAAAATAAATAAACAAATAAATATATGTAATGTATATGTGTGTGCCTGTATATGTATATACATACATACATATATATATATATATATATATATATATATATATATATATATATATATATATATATATATATATATATATATATATATATATATATATATATATATATATATATGTATATATATATATATATGTAAATGTGTGTGTGTGTGTATATGTATATGTATACACATACACAAATAATACATGTGTGTGTGTGTGTGTGTGTGTGTGTGTGTGTGTGTGTGTGTGTGTGTGTGTGTGTGTGTGTGTGTGTGTGTGTGTGTGTGTGTGTGTGTGTGTGTGTGTGTGTGTGTGTGTATGTATGTATGTATGTATGTAATGTATGTATGTATGTAATGTATGTATGTATGTATATATATATATAATATATATATAATATATATATATATATATATATAATATATATATATACAGAGAGAGAAGAGAGAGAGAGAGAGAGAGAGAGAGAGAGAGAGAGAGAGAGAGAGAGAGAGAGAGAGAGAGAGAGAGAGAGAGAGAGAGAGAGAGAGAGAGAGAGAGTGTGTGTGTGTGTGTGTGTGTGTGTGTGTGTGTGTGTGTGTGTGTGTGTGTGTGTGTGTGTGTGTGTGTGTGTGTGTGTGGTGTGTGTGTGTGTATATATAATTGAACAAGTATGAATGTGCATTTGTATGCTTATACAAAAGCAAGCATATACAAACAAATAAACCCTTACATACATACACACCCAAAAAATACAAAGTATTCTCAAATGAATAATTCAAAAATTTCTATCTGGTAACACTTTCAAAATAGTTTGCCTGTTAAAACTAACAAATAAGAAGCCTCATTCCTTTTCAGACCTGAGACCTGTAAGAAACACCCTGGCACTCAATATATCAATCTATCAAAAGGTAATCACCAAGTTATAAAAATTTTAAGTCTGGTACCTCCACTCAAGACAAAACAGGAACAGAAGGAAGGTACCATCGGCAAAAGAGATGAAGGAAAAATAACCTCAAGTAAACTCTGCCCACAGTGAGAAAAATGTACATAAAATCATGTGAAATAAGATACTATGGGTCTACAAGATTGAGAAAAAATCTCAACGCATGTTCAAATTTTCAAATACAGTCTACAATGAGATAAATAATAGCATAACCATTTATCAAAAATTCTACTCATGCTACAGATTCTCCACTCTTTCAAGCTAAAATATTTCACGTTCTGTTTCACTGGCAAAAAAAACGTAAATTTGTAAAGAAATTTAACCACAGCTGCTTTGTTTACTGGACTAGTTTAGACAAGGTGTTTATTAGCTTGCACTGCATCTTAAAAATAACCAAGATGGCTATTATACAGTATTATAAAACTCATGATTAGCAAAGGGTGAAAACACTACAAATTTAAATCATTAGCAAAAAAATCAATTGCACTTTGACATTACCAACTGCAAAAACTTATAATCTTAATAACAAGTTTGGGATTATTCATAATTTCTCCTGACAATTTGCTTTGAAATATACATAACCCCAAAAGATTCACATCAGTTCAATTCATATTAAAGGTTATGTACTTTTTCCTCTTTAAAAAAGAAAGAGAAACTTCATTCACAATTTGTCATCTATTTTTGAGGTCGTGGATTCTTTCAAATGCAATATCTGGATACCAATCACTATGATTTTCGAATCAATCACACCATGCTTGTTCAAAAATGCTGGAATGAGGTGCACTCGTTAACCTTTTAATTCCTTACCCCGGAGTGAGGGGTATGGATACCCCCCGTAACACGGAATAGGCATTGTGAGCCGCATGTATATGCCTGAAAATACCAAAGCAGGGAAGCTCCTTCATTAAGCTGATCATTTTACCATACCTTTGGCCTTACACTATGGGACTGCTTCTTCACAGTACAGTACATGGTTAAGCCTCTGCTAATACCACATGGACAAGGAACCAAATTAATGATAAATAGATAAAAGAAAAATACAAGATGAAAGGGTTATAAATCATTAACTAATGTGTGCATCTTGACAAAACAGTGACTATTTTCTTTTTTCTTCCTGAAGGTGCAAATTGTGCATG
>NW_020871094.1:857349-862349 GCF_003789085.1 Penaeus vannamei
GAAGACTCATGAGGTAAAGAACTGCTTCCTCTCTCGTTACGCCTGCCATGTCCATGTCGTTAACCTGGTGTAAGGGGGAGGAAAGTGTGAGGCAAATGAGCCATTTTATAACAAACTTTATTAGCCATTATGAAATTTTCTTCTCTAAGCTGATGATCTTAGCATTAATATAATAATTAAGTAGATTTCTGATTCTTGTATGTAGCTGAGAATGACCAACGATTCAAAATATCTTTTAACAAATTCCACAAAAAAAAAAACTTCCCATTACAATGAAGCATCAAAAATATATCCAATATGAATCCCTTTCCTTAAAACAAGGCACTTGAAATGTTTTGCCCTGACAATGTTAAACTGTTTAACCCAAAAAATCCAGGTGACGTGACCATCACATCATGAAAATATTTGGCTTGAGGGTCAGGTGATATGAACATGCCATTAAGGAAAAATATGACTGCGGGCCAGGGTGACAGGAACAGATCATGACAATTTAGTCTTAAGACCCATATGTTCGGTATGACTCATGAGTGCACAAAGCTCTTGAAAGGTGATTAGATTTACCAAGCATTTTAGAAGGGGCACTTGCATTATTCTTATTTGTAAAAGAATAACAAATGTACCATAACTGGAGCACTGGCTCCAGGGCACTATTTCCATGCTCAGGATCCTATTCCTGCCAGTTGTGATTATTGGCTCAGGTTGTATTACAGAAAATTGAATATCATCAAAAAAAAAAAAAAAAAAATTAACAAAATATTAGTCATTGTTTTTAGTATCAAAGTGATAGTAGAGACATGATAAGGAGTCTGTGCAAAGAAAACAATTTTTTACCATATGGATAAAGCATATCAAATGACAAATATGGACATTAGAATATGGCAAAAAATGCTTATGCAAAGGGGAGGCAAGGAGTCTTGACACCCCACGAGTGTTCCTTCTGTGTGCCCAGCCTACAAACTACACACCCACAAGAGTGACAACTCAAGTAAGACTTCACTGGCTACATACGGCCAGTGAAGCACCTGGATCCAAGGGCTTAAGTATAGTCAGGAACTTACCTTAAGTATTTTATCGCCTGGTATAAGTCCTTGGAGCTGAGCCTGCGATCCGGGCTGCACTGCCGTCACGAAAATTCCTACCTCGTTGCCGCCTGTTAATCGTATACCCACACTCCCCTCCTTCTTGAAGCTCACAAAACGTGGGTCTGGTCTACACACCGAAATGGATAAGATTAAAACCTAAGCCTTGTCAGCACTTCAGACACAGAGCAAAATACTGCACCACAACTAACACTTCAGCATTTTTAAAATCAATTTACATTAGTTAAAACTTTAATATTAAATCTCAGTTGTACTTTAATGTCAAATTTTGCTATTGTTTCTATGAACTAATACTAAGTAACAAGTTCAAGCACAAATTTACTAAAAAGATATTTCCACAAATAATCTCACTCAGCTTGTGTCACACACTTATTTTATATATAATGAAGCATATATAATCATTAAGCACTCAACAGCCTGCAACTCTCGTTACTTCTAATCTAAGTTTGCTGACATAGTTCATGAGGAAGGTAAGAAGCAAGAGACCCAACACAAGTAGTGACCTTGTGATATGGCTGTGCAAGAGGGGTAACATAGAGAAAAAAAAAAAATAAATAAACAAATCAATGAATCAAAATTGAAAAAAACTAAAGTATGTAAAAAATTAAACTGTAACAAATATATGAAAAAGTAAAACACAAAACATAACCAAGAGTAAAGAAAAGAAAAAGAAATGAAATATTTAAATGAATAAATTTTGTTGCTCTAAGCCAAGAGAGAAGCTCCTGTGACATAAGTGAAAATGCATTTAACAACGGCCAAGCAAAAATAAAATACTCTTCAGTGTGAAAATACTTTTCAATACAGTCTAGCCTGAATCGCTTCCTTATAAATTTATCGCATGAAAGTGGCTTTTTTTTATTGATAATAGGCGGGATATATTCTCTTAAATCAACATATATTCTTTTTATCTTATTGCATTTAGTGCAAAGCTGGAGACACAACTGAGAACTTGAAACATGAATGCTATTTCACCAGTTACCAGATCATGCAAACCTTTATTTCTCAGAAACTACTGTATGAGATAAACACAACATAAATTTTATTCACCATGAGCACTGGCAGATTAATTTAGGAAACTAAGGATATTTACTTCCTAAAGATGCAATATGAGAATAATAAAATTTATTGGAGACTTTAGGAGGAATAAAGAAGCAACTTCTCTTTTTTTAATGTCAAAAAAGAAAACAATAACTATTTTCAAAAATAAGCATGAAATAGTATTCTAGAGGAGAAGCAAGTTCAAAAAATATACTGCTATTCTTGGAGATAACACAAAAAATCAGAATCATAACCAAATAAATATTTCAATACTACCTTCACTGTGATTTCATAAGCTATATCGAGTGATAGCATATCATTTGTGAACTATTTCCCATCTACTAAATAACTAAAAAAGATCCACAACTCCATTACCTCCAAAAGGAAAACATGTGCATCCAAGTATATAACATACTATTCAATCTTCTATCTTGAGCTATATGTTGTCTAATAATGACGACTATACTATTCCTATTGATATTGAGAATGCCAGGTCAATAAGCATCATATTTACCATAATCCTACTCTTTAACCATTTACATTTTATTTTACAGTTTAACAAATGCAATGCTGCGAAATTACTACTTTTCTGTTAATCATTACAGGCTTTGTATCTTAGGAACAATTATTAATATCAGAACAATTAACATCATTTGAAAATACCAAACTCATTGCAGTTAACATCATCAGAAACATTTTATATGCAATTATTGTTTGTAGTTCTCCTAAGGAGAGAGAGAAAAAAAATCAGGGGGAAAAAATCATCTTAAGCTAAAATGAATTAATCCCAAGCAATCATTAGCAATCGCAGCAAAACGTAATCAAGTGAATATAGCACCCAAATTATAACTGTTAGTAAAGCACCCCAAATGTAAGTGTCATATCCAGGCCACATACCAGTGTGAGAGAAGCTACGAGTCATCACAGTGCTCTAATCATTAGTTGAGAGAGAGAGAGAAAGAGAGAGAGGGGGAAAAAAACAAGAGTGCAGTACACTTTCCATTGACATAAAAGGCAGACGGAGAAGGCTACTAAGATCAGAGAGACAGAAAGCAGGAAAGGAGAGGTCGAGTCAACAGGAGTTAAAAGGGGCATTCAATGGCATAACAATAGCTTTCATGTCTAACATTCTAATACAAATCCCAGCCTGTCAATGTTTATTACTACATTGTACATCATTCATTTAATGTTTTTATATTCTCTTTTTTCTTGCACCTCTCTACATAAAACAATTTCAGTCAACAATTTATTCTAAGTACAATAATATGACACAAAGAATGAAATACTGCATTCAGTTTTTGCATACAGTGAGTCGCAGAGGAAGGACTTCTGTTGAATAAAATCAAAGTACGCTAAATCAATCACATGAGATGTGAATTTGCAGACATCTCAAAATCAAATATATTTTGCATGATTCCTCCTATACCAAAACAAATATATATATATTAACTTTATTTCCTAATGCAAAGGGGGAAATGATATGTTGATAATCATATGTTCAAACTCTATTTCCAATCAATAAAGGAAACCCCATGATCAGGAGCACAAGAGTTTAATGTGTTAAAAAGTCTGCTAAAAGTGTACAAGAAGACAGTGAGAAGAAGTGACAGTTCCAAAGATCAGAGATGGATATATATATATGTATATATGTCAGCTAACCGTAAACAGATATTGTAGGAGAGGCAGTGACCAAAAGGGCATAAAAACCTACACCGGGAGGCTGGGGCCCTTGGATGGTGAGTTTTGGCCTTCCTTAGGTGCATGACGAGGGAAGTAATCCTCAGGACGGGGGAGGGGAGGACGTGGGGGAGGAGCATCATCCTGGGGGGAGCCCTGGTCATCTAAACCAAATGGAGCTTCCCCCGATGACATGCCCCCAGGGTTATACCTGAACATAACAGCAGCAGTGGGTTATGGCAGTGCTGGGGGATGTATTGAGACTAGGCACTCTCCCAAACCTTCCATAAACATACATATATATAAGCCTTCGTGCACGAGAATCTTACACCCATGAAAAGGTGTGAGTAGCCGATTGGAATTGAGAAAACATTGAAATTTTCAAAAATGAAAACAGAAAAAGAAAAGCAAAAATAAATTCCAGAACCTCATTAATCCAAAATTCTATTGCTATGATTTTTCTTCAATGAAATACTAATTGTGCTAAGACAAAAAAAAAAAAAAAAAAAAGGAAAAAAAAAAAGAAAAAGAAAATAAAAACAGGACTAAGGAGGTCTAAAAGTAAAATGGCTTGGGGTGAATTGAAGGTCGGAGAGAGGCCCAAGCTTCATCTGTGCATTATGAAGCCTTGAACAAAACTGTGCCAAACCTGGTGAAGCAGAGTACTTTGCTAACCCATGGTTGTGTGATTAGACTAGGGTACAAAGAGGAGAGCAGCATGATTTAGAACCTACATATGTATATAGATATAGACATATATATATATAAAGAAGCAAAAGCTGTTATTCAAGTGAAACCTACCAAAATTATACACACTCTGTAATTAATGTTACCATTACTGCGAATCATTACAAATATCTCTTCAAATTCAAATTCATTCAACCTCAACTAAATACATGACTTTCTAAAAATCAATCTTAACACTTCTCAAAACTCTTACAAAATGTTAAAAATACACAGCCAATCAGTGAAGGAAAAAAAACAAAAAAACAAAGTGAACACCACCCAAAAATATATGATCTAAAAAAAATATATATACATAGATGTTATAAGTAATTACTAAGATTTATCAAATCCACTGAAGTAGTTTGTGTTACAAAAAAGAGAAATCAGAAATACAGGAAAAGTCTTGAAAATATAATGAATCATTACTTACCCAGACCTCATGAGGTTGTTTTTCGC
>NW_020871094.1:867349-872349 GCF_003789085.1 Penaeus vannamei
ACACACACACACACTCGCACAAACACACACAACACACACACACACACACTCGCACACACACACACACACACACACACTCGCACTACACACTCTCCACACACACACTCTCCCTTCCCCCTCCCTCTCCCTCGCGCCCCCCCGCCCCCTTCGCCCTCACTTACTGTAGCTTCCCCTCGGCGGGCCCGGCCTTGAGCACGTCCGAAATGGCGATGGAAGGGTCGCCGTTGGTGAAGTGCGGGTTGTCGCGTCCGCCGCTCACCGCGATGCCGAAGCCGTAGCCAGGCACCCGGGTCAGCGTCACGTTGTGGAACTCCCACACCACGCGCTCCCCACCCTGCAACGGAGAGGCGGGAAGGTCAACAGAGGCGACCGATAAAAGAGGTCAGTGTGGGAATAGCATGAGTCAGTCAATGGGGCTCACTGCGATTTAATGTGAGAAATAAAATTATGGTGAACGGACGTGGGAAATAAAATTGGGGTGATTTGATGTGGGAAATAAAATCAGTGTGGGAATAAAATAAGTTAGTCGATGAGGCTTAATGTGAATGAATGTGAGAAATAGAATGAGTCAGTCGATGAGTATCAATGAAAATTGATGTGAGAATAGAATGAATCAGTTGATGGGGTTTCGTGTGAATAAATGTGAAAAATAATAGGTCAGTCAACGAGTGAATATGACTACCAACATCTCGCAATAAATAAAGGTATGAATAAACACTGTCTCTAAATGAATAAAAAAAAACAATAATACGTCAAATGAATGTCCATAAATTAATGATGAAGTATAGTCTTGAATAACTAAGGGAAAATAACCCTACACTGAAATACAATGTAATCATCTTGAATAAATATGTGACTACAGTTATACATTTGAATATATATACCAATATCACAACATACTTGAATAAATATGTAATTAAAATAACTAACTTAAATAAAACAATACAAATAGAAATGTGACTACAAATACACATTCAAATATGCATATTAGCATGACAATACACTCCCATAAAAATGTAATCAACATTAAATTCAAATGCAAGAATATCATAAAATAAGCCGACAAGTGAAAGTAATAGAAATAATGATAAAAACAAAACAAAACGTGAAAATGTCATCACATTCAATATTCCTATAATTGAATAAATAGAACCACAAGAGAAGCAAAAAGGAGCAATAAACGATCAATCAGCGAGAACTTCAAAAACTCTTTGTAACTACTTTTTTAACCGCTCTACAACCTGTGAAAAAAATAAACAAGTAAGTAAAAAAATAAATTGAATGAAACAAAAAATAAGATTGAATGAGGGGGATGGGAGGGGCTGAAGGAGTAGGAAAGGAGCAAGGGTAGGGAAGCGAAAAAAGGGAGAGAGGGAGAGGAAGGGGGGCGAAAGGGAGGAGGGATAGGAGAAAGAAGGAGGAGGGATATGAGAAAGAGGGAGGAGGGGGAGGGAAGGAGGTGGGAACGAATGGAGAAGCTGATCATTAGCTCCATATCAAACTTCCAGGGGTACCGTACTATCCACACTAACTCTGCTCTCACACGTGCATCATCTATACCCGCAAATCCGCCTCCCCGCTGTAACATGTTCGCCACACGTTCTAAGGCGGTAAAAGCACGCCATCGACCGCGCAAGCAGAGTAAACAGCGCGTCGCTACGAAAGCAATTTCCCCCCAAAATCAGATTTTAATAATTTCAATAAGAATGCACTTGGTGGATGTTTGTATGCATGTACGTATGTATGTATGAACGTATGTATGTATGTATGTATGTATGTATATGTATGTATGTATGTATGTATGTATGTATATGTATGTATGATGTATGTATGTATGTATGTATGTATGGATGTATGTATGGATGTATGTATGTATGGATGTATGTATGGATGTATGTATGTATGAATGCAAGGAATCTGTCTTTATACGTCTAATATTCTGTCAAGCAATTTTTGCCTCGCCACTCACCGCACAGAAATATTTACACACAAGAAAAAGCCATTAATTTTGTTCTCTGAACTCGCTCCCACAAAGCACAGCGATTTGCCAAGTCCCTAAAATTCGCACAAAACCCAACTTCCCACACTTTGGACATTTGCTCAAAAGGAGCAGAAAGTTCAGGCACACGCACACACACACACACACACACAATTCTGTAGTGCAGTGCTTTCTATCATTTTCACTTCCAGCGACCCCATTTGCATATTCATTCTAGGAACCCTGTTATATCTTTATATGAAAAAATCCATCCTAAGCTGATATTCTACAAATAGACAATTAATTACAAATAAACAATTAGACTGTAATTAATCATACGCTTTCTCTGGAGCCTCATCAACCCCGCTGAACCCCGGAGCACCATTCCGAAAACCTCCATTTTGGCGCATCATAGTCTCAGTATCACATCTAGTACAATTATCCTATCCCGCTATGTGTTTGGATATTACAAAACATAACGAACGCGCGGTTGGACCTTTACAACCTCAAACCTAATGACTCCTTACCGCAACGGGTGAAAGTATCAAGTCAACAAAAGCGAACACACACACACACACACACACACACACACACACACACACACACACACACACACACACACACACACACCACACACACACAAACACACACAAATAAATAAATAAAAAATAAAAAAAATAGAAGGAAAACGAAAATCCCAGATCTTTACGGCGTACCTACGCAGGACTTCCATCGATTAAAACAAACCGACAATTCCAATCCGCAGACGTGGGCGTTGGACGCGGCCGCGATCAACCCTCCGCGACAGGCAGCGTCCAGAGGGGTTTTCACGGTCGAGGCGTTTCCCCGCAATGGCCCTCTCCTCCACCGAGCCCGGCGGAGAGCAAACGCAAACGCCACACGTTACCCAGCCGCTGAGCCGCGACGCTGCGCTAATTCCCCGCCGGGATGAGCGGCGCGGCTCCTCCAGCGCCCGTTAAGAGGGAGGACCTCCAGGGTCGAGGGTACGAGCGCGGGCACTCGCTGCTGAAGGAAGACCGCGCTCGGATACCCGGTAAACATGATGGCTATGATAAAGGTGGTCGCAGTGATGGTGGTGATGGTGATGGTGATGGTGATGATGACGATGATAATGATGGCGATGGTGGTGATGATGATGATGATGACGATGGTGGTGATGTGATGATGATGACAATGGTAGTGGTGATGATGATGATGGGTTGGTGATGACAGTGATGATGGTGATGAAGATGGTGACGACGATGATGATGATTAATGATATTGGCGACGGCAGTGTCAGGATCATAAAAGAAATATAAATGAAGACGAAAGTGGGCGATATTAAAACAAATACCATTAATAACAATAACAACAGCCGCTCCACCAACAAGAGCACCCAAGACCCCCCCCCACCCACCCACACCCGACCGAGTCCAGGCCCCGCAGGAGAGTCCGACCGGCCATACACATCCGCACATTATTTCCCCGAATGCAAATAGCAGTCGAACCGCTCCCCCTCCCCCCTCCCTTCCCTCCCCGCCCCCGCCATATCCCGCCGAGTTGAGCGGAGGGGAAAATGAGGCCGAGGAGACAATGGCGTCAAATGGAGGGAAATTAATCCGAGAATTAATAACAGCTCGGGAGGAGGATGGGGGGAGGGATGGAGTTAGTAGAGGGAGGGAGGGCGGAAAGGAGGGATGGGGTACGAAAGGAGGGATGGAGAAGTAGAGGAAGGGAGGAGGGAGGGAAGGAGGGGATAGTGGGGAGGAAAGGAGGGATGGCTACGAGAGGAGGATGGAGAGAAGAAGTAGGTGAGGAGGGAGGGAGAAGGGAGAAGGAAGAGAAGTAGAAGGAGGGAAGGGAGAAACAGATGGAAGCGAAGCGACGGGAAAAGAGAAGGACCAAACCATAAATGAAGGGACGAAACGACAAGAGCCACCTCGACAAACAGACCGAGAGACGAGAGATAGAGAGAGAGAGATAGAGAGAGAGAGAGAGAGAGAGAGAGAGAGAGAGAGAGAAGAGAGAGGAGAGAGAGTGAGAGAGAGAAGAGAGAGAGAGAGAGAGAGAGAGAGAGAGAGAGAGAGAGAGAAGAGAGAGAGAGAGAGAGAGAGAGAGAGAGAAAAAAGGAAGACAATCAAGAGAGAAAGCGAGCAGCACGCCCCCCTCCCCCAACCCTACCCCCTTCCCCCTACCCCACCCCCACCTCCACCCTTTGATGTTCCTTCGCTAATAATGGCCTGGAAATACGGCGCGAATCGACACACTTCCGGGTGCCCGAGGACGTCGCCGGACAAAGGCATCGCATCGGACATCGGTTGAGGGGCGCGGGGGGGGGGGGGGCGAAGGAGGAGATTACGATTTGCCAGGGGGGGGGGTTATAGGTGGGTGGGGGGGGGGGGGGTATAGATGGAATATCTTGCCATGAAAACTAGTGAAATGAAGAAAAAAAATGATGGCATGGATAGATTGATATGGAGGAAGATATTGAAGATATGTTATATCGAAATATTAAGTAATAAATCATACTGCGCGCCCCCCTTAACAAAGAAAGATAGAGAGAAAGAAAAAAAAATATATATATATATATATATATATATATATATATATATATATGTTGTGTGTGTGTGTGTGTGTGTGTGTGTGTGTGTGTGTGTGTGTGTGTGTGTGTGTGTGTGTGTGTGTGTGTGTGTGTGTGTGTGTGTCTGTGTACATTGCTTGTGCGTGTGCGTGTGCATGTGCGTGTACGTGTGCGCGTATGTGTTCGTATGCGTGTGTGCGCGTGTGTGAAAAAATATATATACATATATATGTATATAGTGTCAGTTTCACACCAATCCCACAATCATTCGATTCAGCCTCCGAGTAATCCCCATAAACAACCCAAACGACGGCCTCGCCACTCGCCTGTAATTCACAAACCGGCCAAAAAACGACTATTACCTAACGTACGCAATCCATCGCGTTACGGACAAATACATCCCCTAAAAAGTTCGTTATTTTGATCGCCAATTTCCAACGG
>NW_020871094.1:882349-887348 GCF_003789085.1 Penaeus vannamei
AGAAGAAAGAAATAAAGAAAAAAAAAAAAGAAAAAAACAGGACCCCAGACCCCCTGGGCTATGCTCCGCCCCTTAATAGGTCGGTATCCAATCCTATGCCCTGTATTGTACCGTATCCTGGATATAGCGGCCTCTCCTGTATTCCCCGCTGTGCAATTCTCGAACCGAACTAATTCCAAGCCAAACCCCGACCTCCCCGAACCGACGTCCCGAACCAAGCCGAAAACCGACCCATCCGAACCGACCCGACATCCTGAATTACGTGGCACCGAACCGACATCCCGAATCAAACCGAACCCAACCGACGTCCCGAACCAATCCCAGCCAAACCGACATCCCGAATCAAGTCGACCCGAACCGAATTCCCGACCAACTCCGACCTCGAACCGACATCCCCAACGAAGCCGACCCGACCCCGACCGCCCGACCGCCCAGCCGCGCCTCACGCAATCCGAAACTGGCGCACACACACAACACGGATTATGCGGTTTAACGGGCAGAACAATGGGGGATTTCGGGGGGGGGGGGGATTAAAACTGTAATTTGCTTTTTATACAGAACTTGCTTGTATAGGTACAGAGCATGCGTCTTTGTGTGCGCGGATTAATACACGATTATAAAAGGATATACACATGTTGATACATGTTGATATAAATAAATAAATAATAAATAAATATATAATATATATATATATATATATATATATATATATATATATATATATATATGCACTTTATATCCCTTTCACACAGACACGACGGGCGCGCGCGCGCGCGCGCACTCACACACACACCCACACACCCACACACCACACCCACACCACACCCACACACCCACACACACACCACACACCACACACACTACACATTCTCTCTCTCTCTCGCATTGACGTGCCATAAAAAGCGTAATCCTTTTATAGCGTTTATGTGGGTCAAGCAAAGAAAATTATCTAAAACGTTTACAAAATCGTAAAGTCCAATCTGAAAAAACGTAAATACTCAATTTTTTCTTTCACTTTTTTCCTTGGCCCTTATTCACGCAAGAGAATAACATCGACGAGAGTTTATTGAATTACAACGAGCGGTTATTCTTTTGCAAAACCCTGTCCTCAGCATCAGGCGGCAGGGGAGGACTCAACGGGACAGGAACTTCCATAACAATCATAATAAATGAAAATAACAACAACAGCACCAACACGAACAACAGCAACGACGATGATGCAAAAACAACAATAAACAATAATAATACGCGTTTGTGCATTGTGCTCTTTTCTCTATCAATTATAATAATAACGGTAACAACAACCGCTTGCGTAAAAATCATAACATTAACAATATTAGTAATGCGAACCGTTTACGTAACACCAGCAGTAATAATAACACTAACAGCACTATCTACACCCATGTGGGTTTAAAAATACAGATAGAGATGAAAACATTATCAAAACTGAATCTCAGGCACTCCTTTCCTAGTATTCGAGATAGACAGGCAAACAGAAAGCCAGACACAGACAGAAAGAGGGAGAAAGAGAGAGAGAAAACTAGACATTCGAGACAGACAGGCACACAGACAGACAGAAAGCCAGACAACCAGACAGACAGACAGAAAGAGGGAGAAAGAGAGATAGAAAACTAGACATTCGAGACGGACAGATAAACAGACAGACAGACAGAAAGAGGGAGAAAGAGAGATAGGAAACCAGACAGACAGGCAGACAAACAGAGATAGATAGATAGACAAAAAATCAGACAGAGACATACAGACAGATTGACAGAGATGGACAGGAAACCAGACAGAGATAGATAAATAGACCCAGACAGACAGACAGCCTAGCGCCACACACAGCCCCGCAAGAGTACCAACCGCAGCTGCGCCTCATTACGGACATAATAACATCACTCAGGAGCCCCCAGCGTCCCACGAAGCCGCTAATATATTCCGATTTTTAGCGATATAATGGAGGTTCTCGCCGGACGAAGAGAAAAGAAAAAAAGAAGAAAAGAGGAAGAAAAAAGCAAGGACTTTAAGGAGCGCTGCGATTAAAATGTGATCCGAAAGTCATTAGTACTCATGATGGATATCGAGGGGTCCCGCGAGAACGCTCTGTGTAATTATGGATATAGGCTCCCCTTCCCTCCCCCTCTCCACCGAGCCATCCCCTCCCTCTCCCCACCAAGCTGCCCCCTCCCTCCCACTATCCATCCCCTCCTTTCTCTTTCTCTCCCTCCCCTGAATCCCCTCCCCCCTATCCTGTCCCGTGTCCTTCCCACCTCTAATTTTCGCTCCCCATTCCGCCTCTCTCCCCCCCCCTCAAAAAATCCTCTTATTCACTTGCTTTTCCTTTTCTTATTCACTTGCTTTTCCTTTTCTTATTCTCTTTCCTCCCCTTTCCTCGCCCTCCTCTCTTGTTTTCCCCCACTTTCCACCTCCCCTTCTACTCTTCTTCCCGCTTTCCTCCAATACCTTCCTTTCCCTTCCCTAATCCTATCTCTTCCCTATGTTCCCCTCCCTCTCTTTCACCCATTTCCCCCTCATCCCTTTTTCCATGCCCCCCCCCCCCCTCCTCCCCAACACGCAACCTTAATACCACCATTGTACCCAGATGAGGGAACTGTATTCGGGGTTACCTCTCCCCTCCCCACCCCTCCTTCTTCCCCTCTCTTTCCCTTCCCTCCCTCCCTCCCTCCCTCCCTCCCTCCCTCCCTTCCTCCTCCTTCCCTCCCCTCCATTCCCTCCCCCGCCCTCTTCTTAAATACACATGTACTGGATGTGGGCGTCCTCGTAACCTCCTTCCCCCTCTTGCCCTCCCCCCCAACCCACCCTACCAGCACCTCCACCCCCTCTTTCTCTCTCGTAAGGTTGAAGGAGGTTGTAGCACGCAGGTACTGTCACGCATTGCGGATAAAAACAAAAACAAAAAAGAATAAATTAATGTAACAAAATTATTATTATTGTAGTATCAATGAGGAAAATAATCATGCGCATAACAATGATGGAAGTACTAATAACACCAACGAAAATAAACTTGAGTAAATCACTCTTCCTTTAAAATCACAACTATCCAAAATAACAGTAATATAATGAATATCAAATAATAATGGTACTGATAATAATGATGATAATAACAAGAACAACGAAAAATAATAACAATACTAATGATAATGTTGATGATGATGATGATAACCACAACACTAATAATAATAACAATAAGAACATCAGTAACAATAAGCAAGACTCCCCCCCCCCCCGTCATAGCCATATTCCCACTGCCTTGCCAAAGACAAATGTTATATAGGGTGAGAGAGAGAGAAGAGAGAGAAGAGAGAGAGGAGAGAGAGAGGAGAGAGGAGAGAGAGAGAGAGAGGCAGAGGAGAGAGAAGAGAGGAGAGAGAGATGAAGAGAGAGAGAGAGAGAGAGAGAGAGAGAGAGAGAGAGAGAGAGAGAAAGAGAGAGAGGAGGAGAGAGAGAGAGAGAGAGAGAGAGAGAGAGAGAGAGAGAGAGAGAGGAGAAGAGAGAGAGAGAGAGAGATGAGAGAGAGGAGAGAGGAGAGAGAGAGAGAGAGAGAGAGAGAGAGAAGAGAGAGAGAGTGAGAGAGAGAGAGAAGAGAGAGAGAGAAGAGAGAAAGAGAGAGAGAGAGAGAGAGACGAGAGAGAGAGAGAGAGAGAGAGAGAGAGAGAATATAAACAAATGAGAGAATAAAAAAACACGGGACAAAGAAAGACGACGAGTAAATAGATGCTTCGGACGATGAGTTCCCGCTTCCGGTTAAGGAGCAAAACAGACAGGACACACACACCACCACCGCGACCACAAAACACACCGCAATCCAACCGGCCCCACCCGGCCCCCCCACCCCACCCGACCCACACCCACCCACACTCTCCACCTACACCTGCCAACACCCGAGACACCCCCCCCCGCCCAAGCACCCGACGAGTCCTGCAAGAAACCCCCGGGTGAGACAAGCAAAGAAGATCATAGCCTCCCGCTCTTCCGCCCCCCCCCCCCTCCTCCCCTCATCCCCGCCCTTCGCCGCCCTCAAGTAATTTCCCCCTCGGAGGCGCGCCCGGGGGAAATGGCGAGCAGGGGGGGGGGAGGAATGGGCGCACGGGGGTTAGATCAGCGCGCTTTTGTTCCGCGATTCTGTGACCGTCCGTCCTCGTACGTCCCGGACGCTCGTAAACCCGCGCGATCCACTCCTCTCTTCCCGGCTGTCTCATCTCCTGCTCTTTCTCTTCTTCTCGCCTCTCGTTGCTTCTCTCTTTTCGCTTTCTTCTTTCTCAGTTTTTGCTTCTTTTACGCTTTTTCTTTCTCAGTTTTGCTCTCTCTTTACTTCTCTTTCGCTTTTTTTCTTTCTCAGTTTTGCTCTCTTTCGCTTTTTCTTTCTCAGTTTTGCTCTCTCTTTCGCTTTTTCTTTCTCAGTTTTGCTCTCTTTCGCTTTTTCTTTCTCAGTTTTTGCTCTCTCGCTCTTTCTCAGTTTTGCTCTAAGCTCTCTCTCTTTCTCTCCCCTCTCTTCTTTCCCTTCCTCTCTTCCTCCTATCCCCTCCCCCTCCTCCTCCTCCTTCCCCCCCTCTCTCCCTCCACCTCTGTTCTCCTTCCCTCCCTCTCATATCTCTCCTCTCTCTCTCCCAATCTCTCTCCCTCACAGCCCCGAACCCCAACATCTCTCTTCCCTCACATCCCGAACCCCCACATCTCTCTCCCTCACAGCCCCGAACCCACATCTCTTCTCACAGCTCTCTCTCCCTCACAGGGCCCCGAACCCCACATCTCTCTCCCTCACAGCCCCGAACCCCACATCTCTCTCCCTCACAGCCCCGAACCCCACCATCCCCCCGAACGAAACACACGGGCGGGTAAAATATGTACAAGAATGCTGCAAATACACGAATACTTTTTAACACGTGGAGCTCAAAAATACAAATTACAGGCGGTCTACAAACCCCTTGATGGTTGAGCTCTCTCGTGAAAGGGGATATTGCATTCTATATATTGCTTA
>NW_020871094.1:889948-897448 GCF_003789085.1 Penaeus vannamei
ATTAGAGGAGAAAGAAAAGAAAGGGTGGGAAGGGAAGAAAAACAATGTCAGAGAACGAAGCAGGAATGGAGAGAGAGATGAGGGAGGGGGTGGGGGCTAGCAGAAACAATAATAAGACACGATAGACAGAAAAGGAAGTATCAGGAGAGAAAGCTACATAAGGGGAAGGAAGAGCAGGAAGGGGGTGGGGAGAGGAGGAAGGGGAAGGAAGGAGAGGAGGAATGGAAAGAATGGAAGAGGGAGGAAGGGAAGGAACGGTGAGGGAGGAGGAGGAGGAGGTGGCAGCGGAGAAGGAAGAGGAGGAGGAAAAGGAAGGGAAAAAGAGGAAAAGAAGGGAAAAGGAGGAGGAACGGAAAGGGAAAGACGGGGAAGATAAGGGTGAAGAAACGTAAACAGAGGACCGAGAGCAGGCAAGGGGAGACTCATCTAAACCAGAAGCGAAATGAAGTCTCAGACAAGAAGACCAGGAAGCTCTCATCTATCAGGGCGCCATCACGCTGAATGAGGTCGCCGGCGTGACCTCCGCCGCCTCCTTCCGATCGCGGCCGACGGGGGAGGGAGGGGAAGGGGAAGAGTATGCCAACTATGGGAGATTGCCCGGGGCCTCCGCTGGCGTTTCTGAGGGCGGTGCGAAGGAGGGGAGACGTGGGGAGGAGATAGCAAAGGAGAAGAGAAATGGAGAGAGAGAAAGAAAGTGATAGAGAAAGAGAGAGAGAAATAAAGAGAGAAATAGAAAGAGAGAGAGAAATAGAGAGACAGAGACAAACAGAGGCAGAGACAGAAACAGAGAGACAGAAATAACAAAATGCGGGAGAAGGAAAGAGAAGAGGAAGAGAGAGAGAGACCAAAAATTCAAGAGAGGAGAGAGAGAAACACCGAAAAGAACAGTTCCACGGCCTTCCAACGAGAGCTTCAGAGTGCCTTTTCTCTCGCTGAAGGGAAGGCGAGGTTCCCTTTGAAATCTGAAGCAAGGACTCGTAAGGCAAGGTCGCGTGGAGGTGTGAAGGGAGGGAGAGGAAATGTGAGGACAAAGGCAAACGGGGAAGGGAGGCGGGGAAAAGGGAATGTTTTATGAGAATGGAAGGAGAGAGAGAGAATGAGAAATAGATGAAAGAGAGGGGGAGTGAGTGAGCGAGAGAGAGAGAGAGAGAGAGAGAGAGTAGAGAGAGAGAGAGGAAGCGAGATCGAGAGAGAGAGAGAGGAAGCGAGCGAGAGAGAGAGAGAGAGAGAGAGAGAGAGAGAGAGGAGAGAGGAGAAGAGAGAGAGAGAGAGAGAGAGAGAGAGAGAGAGAGAGAGAGAGAGAGAGAGAGAGAGAGAGAGAGAGAAAGACAGAGAGAGAGAGAGAAAAAGAGAGGACTGACCACAATAAGGCCAATATAACCGAGAGGCCAAAACAAACACGCAATCCAACCTGCCAATATGCACTCGAAGGAACCCCCGGCCTCCCTCTCGGACGTAAACACAGCGCCTTCTCATAATCCCCTTTTTTCTTATTATTTTTTCCCCTTCTTGTTTTCTTTCTACTCTCCCAACGTAAACCATAGGAGGTCTTCCATCACGTGATCTCACAACAGGTCATCCATCAAAGCACTTGTTGTGTCTTATCGACGCCGGTGAATCGGTTATTTATCGGGAGAGCGCGGGGGGGCAGGTGACGGGGGTGGGAGTGGGGGAAGGGGAGGAAGGGGGAGGAAGAGGGGCGAAGGGGAAGAAGAAGTTGGGGAAGAGGGGAGGAAAGGGGGAGCAGGTGACGGGGTGTGGGGGAGGAAAGAGAAAAGAAGAAGGGGGGATGGGGTGGAAGAGGGGGGAAGGGGGGGAGAGAAAGGAAGGAGAAGAGGGAAGAGGAAGAGGGGGAAGGGGAGGGGGGAGGAAAGGAAGAGGGAAGAAGAGGGTGGGGAAGGGGGAGGGAGAAGGGGGAACGTGGAAGAGGGAGGTGGAATAGGAGGAAGGGGGAGGAGGGGAGAAGGTTCAGTGGAGCAGGAAGAGTAGGTGAAAGAGCGGGTGGAAAAGAGAAAGAAAATGAGAAGGAAGGAGAGAAATGGGAGGAGTAGAAAGAGTTGGAAGAAGAGGATTTTGTGGTAATAAAGGAGGGGCGGATAGGACAAATGAAGGACGAAGGAGAAGAAAGAAATGAGAAAGAAGGGACATGGGGAGCAGAAAGAGAATAAAAGAGTAAAGAAGGTGAGAGTGAGAAGAAGAGAGAGGGCTAATTGAGTGAGCAGGGAAGAAAGAGGCAAGAAAGGCAAGAAGAAATGAGCAGAAACCAAAGACGAGAAGACGAAAAAGGACCATCAGCATCAGCAGTTTCCTTATCATCTTCCTTTCTCCGCTTTATCGCCGATTGCCTCTTCTCTCCGCCATTCATCAACGGGTCTCTTGAAGCTCAGCCATCATCATTCATTTTCTTTTCAAGTCCTGTGTTTATCGAATATCTATTTCCCGATTTCTGAGACTGGTCATATCTGAAGCCTCGAGAAGCAACAGTGCGCCACAAATGGGGTCAGATTCAACAGATTTTTAAGAGGATTTTCCCCTCTTCGCAATGTTGCTGTTATGATTAATGTCTTTGTTGTTTCTTTTAGTATGAGTGGAAATACTGGTTTTGCAATTGTTGTTTCTTCTGCCTTTCATGTTTTTATTATTTTTCACACACACACACATACACACACGCATATATATATATATATATATATATATATATATATATATATATATATATATATATATATATATATATATATATACATATATATATATATATATATATATAATATATATATATATATATAATATATGTATGTATTATGATGTCATTTGTATGTATGTATGTGTATATATATATATAGATATATATATATATATAGGTAATATTAATATATAATATAGAGAGAGGAGCAGAATCGAGATGAGAGAAGACGAGACGAGCTGAGAGAGAGAGTGAGAGAGAGGAAAGAGAGAGAGAGAAGAGAGAGAGGAGGGGGGAGAGGAGGGAGGGGGGAGAGAGAGAGAGGAGAGAGCGACGAGAGGAGAGGAGAAGAGAGAGGCAGAACAGACAGAAGAAATGAAGGTCGTGGAGATGGACGAGAAGAGAGAGGAGTTGTGAGGAAAAAAGGATGGAGAGAGAGAAGAACGCAGAGACGGGAGGGGGAGAAGAGAGATGGAGAGGCGAGAGAAGAGAGGAGCGGAAGAGAGAAGAGAGGAGAGAGACGGGAGCGGCGGGGAGATAGAAGGACGGAGAGAGAGAGAGGAGAGAGTAGGAGAGACGAGAGGGAGAAGAGAGGAGACAAGGGAGAGATAGACGAGAGAAGAGGGAGGAGGGAGAGAAGGAGAGGAACGAGGGGGAGAGGAAAAGACGAGGAGTAGGAGAGAGAGATGAGGAACTGACGGCGGGGAGAGAGAGGATGGAGAGAAGAGAGACAGAGAGATGAGGAGAGAGAGAAGAACTGAGGGAAGGTAGGGAACGATGAGAGGAAGAGCAATAGTGAGAGAGAGATAGAGAGAGGAGAGGAACAGACGAGAGAGCGAGAGATAAGATGAGAGAGGAGGAGAGACGAGAGAGAGAGAGAGAGAGAGACGAGAGAGAAAGGAAGATGATGAGAGCAGAGAGAGAAGGAGAGAGAAAGAAACAGAGAAAGGGAGAGGAGAGAGTAGTTGTGGAAAAATGAGTAGAGATAAGAAGTAGAGAGATAGCAGGTAACAAGGGACAGACAATGAGAAAAGAATAGAAGATAGAGAGAGAGAAGAAGGAAGAGGAAGAGAGAATGAGAGCAAAGAAGAGTAAGATATAGGAAGAGAACAGTGAGAGCAAAAGAATACAACTATATATAGAGAGAATGAAGCAAAAGAAATATAGAGAGAGATAAAGATAAGAAAGAATGGTTAGTAGTCTTACCTCTCGTTCCAAGACCTCTCCCTTTTCTCTCTTCGACAAAAACAAGACTCAAACCAATAAAACAGATTGCAAAAAAGAAACAAATGAACATGAGAGAAGAAGACAGGACGAGAAGAACCAGCAGAAACAACCGAATCACGACAGACGTTAGCCCGAGTAGCAGAATACAGTCCAGAACAATTAAATTCGAGATTTCGATACGCCTCGAGAGAACCTATAACACATATGCGGCTGACTTACATATGGAGTAATAACCGCGAATTATTGTCAGGAAAATTTCCACATAAATCAACCATACAGCGAACAAAGCAAAAAAAGAAAAGAAAAGAAAAGGATAAAGTCACCAGCGAAATTGCCTCCCCTAAGCATGATAGAACCAGCACAACGAAGTAACACATTAAACAACTGAGAAAAAAAATAAAGCTCGAATAACAACGAGAAATAACAATAACACCAAGAACACACGATTTAATACGCCGTTGCAAGACAGTCGAAATGTGGACAGGCCACGCAGACAGCCCGCGATGCCGTCGCCTCCAGCCGACGGAGGAGGTGCCTCCTGGCATATCCCAGACCCCGCATTCAGCGCCTGGCACTGAATCGCCGCTCCCCGTCGGAAGGGTTCTCGACAAAAGGTCAAACACACGGGTTCTGGTTCGTCTCTCGTTCCGCCTGGCGTTCGCGAGGAAGAGCGGCAGGGGGAGGGGTCGTCTTCTGGAAGTGAGGAGTTTTCAAGGGGGTGAGGTTGGTGCTTCTGAGGGTATATGTACAGACACGCACACACAGGACCATACAACAGCACACACCACACACATAACCACACACCCACACAGCCACACACAACAACAATACGATACACACAACCACCACAAAATATAAATATATATATATATGTATATATACTATATTATATATAATATATATATATATATAGGATAGATAGATAATAGATAGATAGATTAGAGAGGATAGTGAGAGAGAGCTGAGGATGAAAGGAGCAGAGAGAGGAAGATTGAGATTCTCAACAGAGCAGAGACGAAAAGAGACACCCCCCCCCCCCACGCTTCACAGCCACCCCGCCTGAAATACTCTCCCCTACACACCCCCCACCCCCACCCCCCATCGCAAGAGTCCAATCAACCCAACTCTCCACTCTTGTGAGGGGAAAGGAAAACGGGCCCAAAAAACAAAGCCCCCCAAACCACCAAGGCGTTCATGGTCTTGGGAGAAACCGTGCCATTTCCTTGCGTCTCTCCAGAAATCCCATAGTCTTGAACAAGATCCAGGAGCGCTTTAGATCTGGTCAGTCGATTGGGGCGACTAAATGTCATTTCAATTTTTATCAGGGCGCCGATGGGCCTCTCCTCTCTCTTTTCTCTCTCCTGCTTTGTTTCGTCTTTCTTCTTCTTTCTTTTTTTCCTTTATTTCTTTAATTCCTATCATTCCTTTCTTTCCTCTCCTCTCTCTCTCTCCATCCCTCATCCTACATCCCTCTCTCTCGTCCTTCTCCTCTCTTCTTTTCTGGTCAATTCTTTACTGTTTGTTCCTTTATATGTCTCTCCTCCTATTTCATTTCCCTGTTTATCCATTTTCTCTCTTCTCTCTCATTCACCTCTCTCACTCTTCCTCCCTCACCTCTCTCTCTCTCTCCCTCCTCTCCCTCTACGACCCCCCCTTAAGCCTCCCTCCTTCCCTCCGCTCCACATTGTCCTCCCCAAAGCAGATAGACCGCGACGATGCCAGACCGACCGTCTCTTCCCTGTCTCATCTCTTCTCCCTTCCATCTCATCCTCCTTCCTCTCCTCCCCTTCCTCTCCCTCTCCTCTCTCTCTATTTTTACACTGTAGTAACGTCACAACCCTCTCACGCCCATACTGATCCCGGAGTAGAACCGATTCTTGGTTGATAGCTATCGGAATTTCGATTAAAATTTAGTTCTGAAGATTATGTGTATATATTATTCTCCGATTCGTTCACCAGTTATTTACTCCCACGGTGTATACCGCTAGAGATGAGAAATGTTGGATTGAGTAGTAAGAGAAGTACATAGAGCTATGAATCTGTGTGGGTCGCTTAATTATGTTTTGGGGATTGGGGTTTGTTTTTGTTGTTTTGTTGTGTAATATTTCTTTTTTTTTAATACAATGGAATTTTACTTTTATAACTTTTTTTTTTTTCATAAATTGTTAATTTTATTGAGTGGTGTCTTTCTTTCTTGAATAGATGATCCTGTTAATAAAATATTTGAAATTTCTATTCTTCGTAATTTCTTTTCTCCCAATTTCTGCTCTCTTTATTTTTCCTTTACTCCATTCCCTTTCATCTTGTTTGTAGCTCCTGAAATTTGATTTTTGCTAAAATTGGAATGTACATCTGGATGGTGGGGTTTTAGTAAATTAGATTTTAGGTTTTTAGTTTTTTGTTCTTCTTTTTATTAGATTAGAATGTAATTTTTTTTTTATCATTCCTTTATTTCAGTTCTCTAATTATTTTCATTGTCCCTTGTGTTATATTTTTTTTCTTTTTTTTTACGTTTTTCTGTATTTCTTCACTTTCATTATCATCATTTTTACTATTCCTCTTTATCTTAATTATCTCCTTTCACTACTTGCGCCCCTTTCCGTGTATCTCTCATTTGGACAGCATTTTTTAACTTAATCGAGCTCTCTTACTTTTTTGTCTCCAGGATCGCGCTGATTCAGATAAACCATCTTGATCACAGAAACACAAATTGCATTTCGTTCCACAACCGATGTACCGAAAAAAATTATGACATGAGACTAAGAATTTCCTCGCTGCTCCCTTTATCCACGTTATTTTCTCCATATTTTCCATTCCATTATCCGCACTTTTCCTCCTGAATTGGCACTTTTCCATGAGAAGTACAGAGGGGGGGCAGGAGGGGCGGTTTATACGGAGAGGACTCAATTGGATAACTGTAAAGTGTTAACATTTCTTTCTCTCTTAATCTTCCAAGACAGGAAGTGTATATTCTTTCCGGTTAATTTGTGTGTCTGCGAGTGGTGTTGTTGTTTCATTTTTCGCCAAAGAAGACCAGTTTTTAGGATGGTTGTATTATGCAGACTACTTGCAGTAAGAAAACGTATTGAAAAATGTAAAGGAGTCTTTTTCAGATTTTTTTTTGTTGTTCAGATTTATGAATTTGAATGATTCTAACAGAGTCTATTCAGATATTTTGACTTTGATAGAGTGTTTTTTTTTGATAGTGAGATGATTTCGAGAGACGAGAGAGGTGGAGACGCAGAGAGAGAGAGAGAGAGAGAGAAAGAGAGAGAGAGAGAGACATACAGATCAGACAGGCAGATAACAGGATGAAGATCAAGAATAATGAAAATAAGGATAAAAGAAAGGAAAGAAGAAGAGAAAAGAACATGGACAAATCGAGAGAGAGGCGGAGGGGGAAGAAAACGAAAAAGTAAATAACACAGCCACCGCTATGCCGAGTGATATTGAAAGGAAACTTTGAACGAAAATAAATGCACATATCTTTTTCAAGTTTCGTATATCACGAGCAATAGCACTAATACACACTTGAGGAGGAAGTTTTGACTGAGAGCAAGTGGAAATGTTTCTTAAGAAGCCTTAAA